>CM060926.1:770177090-770777090 GCA_030737875.1 Allium sativum
TAGAAAAATTATAAAAATTTAATTTAAAAATACGTCTTGAAAATATTGTCCAAATTTGAAGCCAATATTTAATTATATTTAAATAAACCGTTACGCCTTATAACCGATTCCAAAGCGACAATTTGAAATTTTGATTTGGACATAACTCACACTCTTTAACACGAAATCTCAAATTTTCACTTCCATTTGAAAAATATAGCTCAACAGATTCGAACGTTTCTTGTTTTGAAGTAATCCGATTTATAACGAATCTTGTATAGTCGTTTGAAGTTCAAAACTCAATATTACGAACAACCGCTACGTTACGGGCTCGTTTATAATTATATTATAATTAATACGTTCAACTGTCATTTAAATAATATACTCGTTATTTAAATAATTAAATAATTAAATTATGTTGCTAAAAATCCAGGAGGTTACATTCCTTCCCCCTTAAAATAATTTCGTCCCTGAAATTACTAAAGTAGGAAAATGCTGCAAACTTATTAATTAAACTTAAAATCATTTATTTTACTTTTAATATCGGTTTCGATTGAACCAATTAATTTTAATTAAAATATCAATTCATTTCCTATTAACGAAAATATTCAAAAAAATTGGAAAATTCCTAACACCTTGAATTCCCAGAAAATTTCGCTAACGCCTCCTTTGCACGGCTCAATCGGTACAATTACAACTCGCCTCTTTAGGCCCTTTCCAATCCAACAGAAAATCAAACAGTCAAGTGGCTTGCCAAACTCGATCATAAAAATCTCACACCTAATATAAAATAAACTTGTACCTTCTTGTCGGGCATTCAACTCTATCTCTTTCATCTACTGCCAATTCAGCATATACGAATGTTTTCCCCATTTGATCTCCAATCAGATCATCCATAAATCCAATCATCCGCTTATACCCAAGCCAAAATCCATTTCGAATTCCAATCCCGAATTCAATTACAAACTCTTAATTCAACGATCCAATTCCATTCCATATTATCTCCAATATAATCAAATTTTATTTAACTTAGTTCAAGTTAAATTCTAATTTATTTATTCACTCTTACTATTTCAATCTTATTTAATTTTACGAGTTAAATTTAAGTTTCAGAATTCAATTTCTTGGGTTTTATTTCAAATCAGTTTGAAACCATACATATTTACATTTAATAATAGTAATTTCAAAATGGAAGTGTTTTAAGAAGGGTTTTTGAAATGATATAGTATTGAACTCACTTCGATCACTGGGAAATAATTCTGATGATGACGGCTACATCATCAATGTTCATTTTCGAGTTTCTAAGTGACGGATTACTAAGATTTTGTTTTGAATTGTTTTGAGGAAATAAGTTTGCTCTGATACCACTTGTAACGTCCCGCCTTTTGACCACTTCAAATTGGTGATTAAACCAACTTAAAACGTTCAAATCGACGGTTCATTATTTAGCTTACAGAGTTTAAAAATAGAATCAACATAGAAAACACAGAATAAAATAAATAACACAGTATTGCACAGCAAAATAACCTTTCATATATTAATAAGAACTTTTGATACAAAGATTTTTCTGTACAGCGGAATGTAAAAATACTGTTGAATACAATAGAAAAATATTTACTATTTTAAATCTTCAGAGTGCACACGTCTTCGGATCCGCAGCTTCACCAGCCTTCAAATCCTAAGCTCAAATCTTTAACGTCCCGCCTTTTTGACCGCTTCAATCCGGTAATTAAACCAAATTTTCTTCAAATTTCCAATTATTAAGTTCATTACTTAATTTTAGTCTTGCCGTTTAATTTTTTCCATTCAAATCTATTAACTAATAGGTTTAATATATCCTTATATTGATAAATTCCTATCCAAATTCTTTGCTTTTTCTTCCTGTCTTTCAAAATTTTCATTTGTATGGAAATTTATTCATTTCCGATTACGATATCTTACTCATTTCCCACTTATTTTAATTTGATTCTCAAATTAAAATTTAAAATCTTATTGAATTATTCAATAACTGGCAAGTGTAACGACCCGCAAATCCGTACTATTTGAGTTAACTGAATACAACTCTCGTCCAACCCAAATTGCACGAAAATACAAATCATTTATAGAAAGAAGTTAGAGGATGAGGAATAGAAAAGATAGAAAATTAAAATAGAAGAAAATAAATAGAAGATCGAACTGAACAACAACACAGAATCTCACGATCACAGCGGAATAAAATATAATATATAAATAATCACTTTTGAAATACAAACTGTATTTGAACTTACATACATCCTTAGAATACATCATATATACAACACAGTGGAATAAACTCTAAATATCTAATGTTGAAGCCTCCTGCTCCAAGCTCCTCCGGATAAATCTGAAAAACCTGAACTTTTGGACTACCCAAATATTCTTATATTAAAATAAGAAGTAGATACTGTGCTTTAAAATGTTGAAAGTTTAAGAATTTTTAATCCTTTTTAAAAAAATTAAATTAAATTTAAAAAAAAGGCTAAATGATGTTGAATACTGAACCAGTAAATCCATTTTTTAGTAGAATGATTGTTTATTTGATAGTTAAATAACTGACTATCAAATCTGACCTATACGATTGTTGGTACGGAAAGAGTAAGATCGAATTATATTTGAAAACCATTCCGACCAGTAAATACGAAATTAAAAAGATATCACATGCCGATCAAGATGAAGCCATTGAAGACCATATATCTTCATGAAATGGAAGGATTACTTATATTTCTGGTTTACTACTATAGTTTTCAAAGTCTACTATATATAAGTTTAATTTAGAATTTATAACTAGAGATATATTATGGTTCTGTCGTGGCTGAAATCTACGGATTTGCAAGGACTACTCGCTACTAATCTATAGGGTGATTCCTAGGATGTGGTAGGAGAGTGCCTTCGGTTCATCCTCTTCCTGGATGACTTGTATGGACGAATGTCTGACAGAGTATTTCTCAAGAATCACGTACGTTGATTTTTACAAACGTATCTCTGTAGGTGGCAAAGAAGATACCTTCTCTTAGCATAAACAACCAGAGTATTTTTGTGAATGTCAATTAGTGATTTGGTGGATCTGACGATGTGGCATTCAAAGATATTGTGTTGTTCTAAAGGTAATTCGAACCTCAAGCCTCACAACCGGAAAATGAAAAAAATCGGGCAGGCAGCATGGCTATGTGGGTCGCACCCATTAGGGTGTATAATCACCTATCTAGAGAAATTCCTTTTCCTTCTTTAATCTATCGATGGTGTCCCTTTTCAGGAAAGGGTCGTTGATCCCAACCGTTGGTGATATACATTCGATAACTCAAGCGAAATGAGTGGTTGGTCATGTGTGGGTCGAGTTGCAAGACGTTCTTGTTGAACCCAATGTATTCCCCTCTAGAGATACACTATCGGAAGGTGGTTCCATACCTTGTCATAGTTGAAAATCCAATCTCCAATAAGATCCTGCGGTTTTGATTGTATGGTGCATGAGATGCAAGTGTTCCGCTAGATTGTTATTTACTTGTATTTAGACACTATTACAATATCAGTGGAATATATGATTTCAAAAATGTTTTGGGTTATAGTAAGGTAAAAACCGTTTGTGTTTATGTGTGGGCTGGTCTTACTATTATCCTTTTCTTTCAAAAGGATTTTTGACTTTAAAATCAATATGGATGTTATATAAACTTAGCGAGTTTTCTCACTCTGGCCCACCAAACTGATCCGGTGTTTGTAATGCTTGGGTTAGCCCGGGTTTTCAGGTTTGGATGATGTAAATTCCAAGAAGACGTATGGAGGAGTTCAGACATATATATATATTTATTTCGCTGTGTGTTGTATATGAGGACAAATATTCATAACTGTCCAGTTAAGATTGTTGTACTCTGATGTAATGTAGGTATTATTTCAAGCTCTCAATAAAGATCTATTTCTATATTATATTTTATTTCGCTGTGATGTGAGATTCTGATGTTGTTGGGTTATTCTTCTTTTTCTTCTATTCTAATATTTCTTTATTTCTTATCTCATCCTCTAATTTCTTCCTAATAACTATCTGGTGCTTTCGATACTTGAGTTCTGACAAGTAATACGGTTTAATGTATTATTGTTGGAATTTGGGCCTCGAACCCGCCGGATCGTTACAATTTTAGACCTATTGCTTGTTACAACTTTCTATGCAAAATTATTGTTACTATTCTCTATAACAGAATGAAAGTTCTCTTATAATATTTAATCTATGAGAGTAGGATTGCTTTCATTACTAATAGGCTTATTGTGGATAATACTATTCTAGCTTATGAATTACTTAGAGATTTTAATCAAGATGCTAAAAATAAAATTTGTATCAAAATTGGCTTGCATAAAGATTTTGATTGAATTAATAGATACTTCATTATTCATATGCCGAAGCAACTTAGTTTCTATGATAAATTTTGTAATTTGGTTAAGGAATGCATATGTAATGCTATCTATTGTATTCTTGTCAATGGATCCCCCTGTGGTTTTATCAAAAGCAGTAAGGGTATTAGACAAGGGGGGCCTCTTTATCTTTACCTTTTTACTATTACTACAGATTATTTTACTCTCCAAACAGATAAAAAGCAAATAGCCAAAAACATCAATCCTCTATACACTATTTTACCTTGTGTTACTCACTTACTTTATGCTGATGATCTGCTTATTTTTCTAAATGTTGATGTTCAAAATGCTATTAGCATTAAGGGGATTTTCTCTAACCTTAAGATTTTTATTGGTTTGGATATTAATGAAAGCAAAAGCAAAATTTATTCTAGTAAAAAATTCTTTAGGGAAAATAATATTCTTAAAGTTCTTATTTTCAAAGAAGTTCTCTTGCCTATCAAATACCTTGGATTGCCTCTTAGTGCTAATATGATTAAAGAGAAAGACTGTGCCAGACTTTACGAAATTATTCAAAATAAAATTGAGCATTGGTCTAGTAAATATTTATTTACTGCTGGTAGAATTGAGCTCATTCATACTATTATTTCAGCCATTTTATTTCTTTTATTGCTAAAACTGACAAGATTTGTGAAAATTTTATTTGGGATGGTAGTTATTGTAAAGTTTCTTGAAATATTATTTCTAAACACGAGAAACTGGTGGGCTTGGGCTAAGAAATTTTAGGGATTTGAATGAAAATTATAATTATAAACAATTTTAGAAACTTTTAGAGGGTAATTCCCTTTGGGTTAGATGGATGAAAGGCAAGTGTATCAGAAAGAAATCTTTTTGGACTATGAAAATGGTAAACCATTTTTCTCATACTTGGGGAAACATTCTTAACTACAGAGAGATTAGTAAAAATATTATTGAAAAAAGCATTGAAGATGGAAAAAATGTCGGTTTCTGGTTTGACCCTTGGATCAATAGCCACTCAGTGATTAATTTCTTAGGGTGGAATAATTTACTTCAATTTGGTGATTCCAAAGCTAAAGTTGATATTGTTATTTGTAATTCTATTTGGAATACTAATCTTCATTCAACTAAATCAACCTTCAGTTCTGCCGTAAGCAAAAACGATATTAATCCAAGTCTGATGGAAGGCAGTTGGCTTTGGAAACTCTCTATTAAAGGAAAAAATTCTTTTAAACATACGTGGAAATATATTAAAGAATAGGAAAGGTGTTCCCCTGCCTGATAAGAGGTCAGGGGTTCGAGGCCTTCCCTGAGCACCTATACCTAAGTAAAATTAACCAGGTGCAGTGGAGGTCCAAGGGAACTGCGTTAACCTGTATAAGGTTGTGGTGCGGACTGGGTTGCCCTACACCCCCTAGGATGGACGGTCTGTCATTGTCTTCGGTTGGTCGTTCATTTATATTAAAGGAGAGGACACTTAAGTTGAATGGTATAATGTCATTTGGAACAATGCAAACTTGAGATGACCCCTTATTTTTACTCTCACTATTATTGGTTTTAGTAGCAAAAGTTTTTTGTTCCTGGGTCATCTTCTTAAGGAATACCCTTCCTTAGTACACTTTATTCTTCCAAGATCACTTAACACTAGTATATACATAGCAGTATTTTATTTTAAGCATTTAACATATGTTAAAGATAATACATAAGCCTTCTCATGCATATCATATCAGAATTTTGATATTGGAAGTAAAATAAATTAATTAAGTAATTTTAATCAATCTCACACAGCAAAACAAAGTGCAAAAGATCATTTCATTAACTTTCTTATTACATGTGGAAATCTCAGATTTTATAGGAATTAAAATGCAGCTTATATTAAGATAATTCCATTATATATACATATATATATATATATATCTGTGTGTGTGTGTATGTGTGTGTGTGACACTTTAGAACAATATAAAACTGATAGTAAAGTGACATTAATTTTTACAAAGATAAAACCCTAGCTTAGTCCTTTTCTTAAATCCCCTTTAAAACAACAATTAACATTCCTAAGTCTTTCGTATTAAACTTGATAAAATCAGATCTTAACTCCTATAATTTGTCCATATGTCATTGACCTGATCAGGCCAAGATTTGTGTTTGATCTTGATTGCCCGAGAATCCCTATACATGAATTCACTTATGCATATATCCATTCAACCCTTGACGACTCAGGAAACCAAGCCAATAAATTAGCAGACTCAAAAAGTCAATCTCATTGACATTGGCAACTTGTTCTTATGTTCATTTGAAAGCCACTTATAACAATGCAAACTTTCTGGTAAAAATAGTATGCCTATCTCATGACTTTTACCAACAAATTGTACAACTAAAATCTGGCATTTCTAGCATCTCTGAGCCTTAAAAACATTGTTAGTCGCCATGTATATAACGTATAATATTCAAATAACAACACTATCACATAGGTCCTTTTTGTATGGAAATAGTAACCTGTTTCTGACTACTCTTGCCATGCTTAAGTATTTATATAAATATATCACATGTATATTAGCATGAGTCATTTTCTAATTTTTAGGAACTCTAAAGTTTCCCAGTTTAGTTTTGCTATTGGTATATTATTTTCTGGCATATAAACATAAAAAATCCAGATTTAATTACATAGACCTTCCAACAACCCCATTAACTTAACTCTAGCATATTAGAGAAGCAAAACTGTTTAGAAGCACTACATACTTATGGCTGATCTTTCCGCTAATAAACTAATTTTTGGCATAAGTTTTAAACAAAAAAAAACACTTAAACATAGTATTACTAAATAGCATCTAGCAGCTTAATTACTTAATATATTATTCATCCTAGCATTTAACTTCTTTATTCCAAGCATTACTTTAAAACATCCTACTTAGATTCATCTTCTCCTGGAAAAGCATCAGAGGCTGCCTCATTGATATTGTTACACCCTATTGATACCATTAGCAAATAGGGTCAGATTTCAAGTTAGGTGTGAGAATACACTATTTCACATAAATACTAAAATGTCGGATGTATTAAACAATGTGTCCAGATTATATACATACTTAGGGAGAACTTACTTAGGTAATTTTTAACAATAATGCAAGGCATATATCTCAGTATCCTTAAGTAAAGCACTCATGCCTACAGCAGCAACTGAACATATACACACATGTAGCAAACAACAATTAACTAATCACATGTTGCATCCCATGCCATCCCTTTCTTGTTGTTTGCTAAATGCTTCTTAACATTATTTTTTGAATATTCCCATCTAGATTTTATGAGTCCTATTACTTTACATTGAAAATTTACATGCACATTGTGTTTCTTAAACACACAAAGGCCTATAGGGCTTAAACAAGCTATGTGCATACTTGACTACCTCCCTAGGGTCAAGTAGATCAATGTATAACATGGTTTCGGTGACTCTTAAGATTAATTAACTATTAATTCCTCTATGCTTATTTCACTATAACACCTATTTAAGCAACCTCCCACCCATACTCGCTTGGGTTTAAACAATCAAATCTAACTTGTCCAATAAACATGTGCATATTATGATAGCTCAACACATATATAGGTGCTGAGTGTATGCAAACAATCATCCATTCAAAGTCAACATGAATAAACATTCAATCACATTCATATCACAACAATTACCAGGCTATTTATTCCAAAGATATTTCAACTTTATCCATATCTTGTTTATATCTTCTGGAAAATGCATCTCTAGTCATTTATAATTTTTATCCACTTACATGTTATTGTGAGCATACCATTAGGGATTCTAGGGGATCTCTTTAGCCCTGATTTCCTCACTCAAACTCCTCATAAAGAAGTATTTTAATTTGGAAAATCTCTTGGTGAAAGAAGCTTATCACATATATTCATATTGCATCTCTTCACCCAATATACATGTGGAAACATGCATAAGCTTGTGACATTCTTGTCTATGCTGCCTTATCTCCATGACCATATCCTACCTTACAATAATAAATCAGTAACTATTTATAGGAAAATTTAAACCATATATCTGTTACATATAATCATTATTAACACATCAACTCAGCATCTATTTTGTACTTCTATTCAACTCATGAATATGCAAAGAAAATGTCAACTTATATATTTAATCAAATTGACTGCCTCTTCTAGGACTAAGTGCCTTATATAAAATAGCATATACTCACTTATAAAACTATTCTTTAAATCCCTATTTCCTCCTAATTTTAGCTCGGCCCCTAGTTCTTTTAGTTATGTATTTGTCTTTTATTTATTTTGCCAAGAGAAAATAAGCTAACACAACAAGCCTAACTTTATATAATTCATTCAATGATCTGATTAGGGTTTTTGTTATTATGTAATGTCAAATTAACCCTATATAGAAAATAATTTTGTTTACATATTAAACACCCATTTCCATAACCATTTGCTTTTATATATTTTTGGTAGAGAAAGTTATACCCTACAAGCCATGCTGGCTTGCTTTTTCCAATAAAAATGTTATTTATGAATTCTGTTTCTATCCTAGTTGATCATGCTATTTTCATGATCCTTTTATCCATGTACTATATAAATTCATGTGCATATTTTCAACCTAAATCCTACATTTGCAGAAGGTTTACCCATTTATTCAAAATTTTCTTATATGTTGCACACATCATTTTATCCTAAAATATATGTGTAAGAGTCTGGTACAAACATATTTATTTTTAACTCTAATTCAAGCATAAATTCTACTAAGGAAATAGCTTTATTTGGTTATATAATGTCCTGAACATAATTGTGCACCCTACATACCTCCTATGCACCATTGCATAGACAATATATATATCACACACACACACACACACACACACACATATATATATATATTTTAAAATTGGTCCTATATATATATATTCTCAAGGATCATTAATTAATCTAATTAAATGTTCAGGGAAAATCTAGGGTTATTACATATACCTCTCCTTTTAGAAATTGTGTCCCACAATTTTATCATACTTATTTAAAGTATTCTTTATAAATCAGTTCAAACCTGATTCAAAATATCATTCCAAGCCATTTTCTTTTTAATGACTAACATGCACGTGCTAAAACTTCTTAATAGATTATTAGTATATCTTGATTTATCATTACTTAATAAAATCCAGACATACCTCTATCATTCAGCAAACAACTTTAGGTAGCTTATTCTAAATTTATCAACCACCTCCCAGGTGCAATTTTTAGGATCAAAACTCCATTGCATCTTTAGTAATTTAATAATCTTGTTCCTCTGTTTCTTTCCTTCCTTATTTACAATTTCCGCTGGCTCCTTCTCATACACAAGACTTGGATTAACCTTTACTTTAGTAAGAGTTTCTAGTATAGCTGCTTTTTCATGAACCTATTTTCTCAATTGAGATACATTAAATACATCATGTATAGGACTCATATCCTCTAGCAATTTTAGCTTATTGCTGCAGTCCCTACTCTTTCAACTATTCTATAAGGTTCAATGTATGTAGGAATTAGTGTTCCTTGCTTCCCAAATCTCAGAATCTTTTTCATTGGAGATACTTTGATGAATACAAAGTCCCCTACTTCATATTCTAACAATTTTCTCTTTTTATCTGCATATACTTTCTGTTTATCATGAGTTGCTGCCATTCGTTTTCTAATCAATGTTATCTTCTCAGAAATGTCCTCCACATAATCAGGCCCTAACACCACTCTATCCCCAACCTCCATCCAACAAGTTGGTGATAAACATGGCCTCCCATACAAAGTTTCAAAGGGTGCCATGCCTATTGTGCTTTGAAAACTGTTATTGTAGGAAAATTCAGCCAAAAGTATGTAGTCTTCCCAGCTGCCTCCAAACTCCAACACATATGCCTTGAGTAGATCTTCAAGAAATTTATTAACAATCTCGGTTTGACCATCTAATTGTGGACGGTATGTTGTTCTCATGCATAGTTCTGTCCCCATTGCTTCTTGGAAACTAGCATAGAATTTTGAAGTGAATAAAGTATCCCTGTCACTCACTATTAACTTAGGTACTTCATGCAACCTCACTGTCTCTTTTACAAACATTTGTTCCTACTTACTTGCATTCCTTTATGATTTTATAGGGATAAAATGTGTTACTTTGGTTAGCAAATCCATGACTACCTAATACTATCACTCCCCATTCTAGATTTAAGTAAGCCAAATATGAAATTCGTTGATATTTCCTTCCATTTCCACTCGGGTACATGTAGTGGTTGCAACAAACCTGAAGGTTTTCGGTATTCAGCCTTTACTTGTTGATACATAATACACTGCGCTACATATTTTCCTACAGCAGCCTTCATTCCCTTCCATAAAAAATCTCTTTTAAGGTTTTGTTACATCTTTGTACCCTTTGGATGGATGGTGTACTTACTTCTATGATAGACATCTGACACTTCTTTTCTGAAGTCTTCTTTGGAGGGAACACATAATCTCCTTCTGTTTCTCAGGCAGCCCTGATCGTCTATGTGAAAATGTTCCACCTTCTCCCATTTTAATAAAAGGGTTTTCTTATCATAAGGGGTCTTCGTCTTGTGTTGTCTCCATTTTATTTATTGAATCTGATTTAAAACTTATGAGACATAGCTTTCCCTAGTCAATTGACCCACTGTTTATATCAATAGGTACATTGTTTGTACCTCCCATTTCTACATCAGTGAGAAATTTCAAGGTTTAAAATTCTTCTATCATCATTAAAGCCACTCTAGCATGCTTCTTACTAAGCGCATAAGCTACTTTGTTGGCCTTACCTGATGTTTATAAGATATCAAGGTCATAAGATGCCAAGAATTCAACCCATCTATGCTACCTCATGTTTAAATCTTTTTGTGAAAAAAATACTTCAATGATTTGTGATTAGTATATAACTCAAATTTAGCCCATAATAAGTAGATTTTCGATAGTTTTAAGGCATACACTACTGCAGCCAATTCTAGATCATGTGTAGCATATCTAATCTCACTAGGTTTTAATTGTCTTGAAGCATATACTATGACTTGATCTTCCTGCATTAAGAGAACCCCTAATCCAGCCCTACTAGCATCTCTGTTTACAATTAATACCTCATTCCCTTCAGGGACTTTCAAGATAGAGGCTTCTGCCAATGCTTCCTTTAATTTCGCAAAAGCTCATTCACATTTTTCTGTCTAGATGAAGGAGTGATCCTTTCTTGTCAGTTGAGACAGTGGTATAACTATCTTGGCAAATTTTTTTATAAACCTCCTATTAAATATTGCCACGCCCATGAAAGATCTTACTTCAATTATAATTCTCGGCCTTTTCCGTGTTTGAACAACCACTGCTTTGCTTGGATCCACAGAGATGCCTTTCTCTGAGACAATATCTCCTAAAATGTTCACATCATATTTCTAGAATGTACACTTTTTAAACTTGGCTTTAAGGTCATGCTTCCTTAATCTAATTAAAATCAGATGTAAATGTTTTTCATGCTCACTCTTTTTATTTTGGATAGATTAATATGTCATCTATAAAGATTAATATAAACTTATCCAAATAATCCTTGAACATTATATTCATTAAATCAAAAAAGTAGGATGAAGCATTTGTAAGGCCAAATGGCATAACCAAAAATTCATACAACCGTACCTAATATTGAAGGCATTGTACTTAATACTCTCCTCTTATACCTTTATCTAATAGAAGCCTGAGTTTAAATCTAGCACTGAAAATACTCTTGCACCACTTCGTTGATCAAACTGATCAATTATTCGAGGCAATGTGTACTTGTTCTTTATTATAACCTTGTTGAGTTCCCTTCCCAATGTGCCAACATGTTTCTTAACAAACACTATGGGTGACCCCAAATAGGATCTACTAGGCCTTATAAAACTTTTTCTTTCAGTTCTTGTAACTGCTTTTTCAATTCAATCGTCTCTTTTAGACCCATCAAAGTTGGCTTTTTAATTATAGGGCTTGCATCAGGAAACAACTTAATTTGAAATTTCACTGGCCTGTTTTGAGGTACTCCCTTTACTTCATCAAAACTATTTGGGTATTGATTCACTATGGCTATTTGTTCTAGGATTAGTGTTGTCTCCTCGGTAATAAAACTATTTAAATGCCCAAGTTTCCTTTCCCTTTCTTTATTGTTATCACATAATATTGATATCCTTTTGGCTCCAGTAGTTTTTAAAGATGTAACGACCCGCAAATTCGAACCTTTTGAGTTGACTAAATACAGTATAAGTCCGACCCAAATTTCATGAAAATAAGAATCATTAATGAAAGAAATTAGAGGATGAGAAATAGAAAAGATAGAAAAAATTAGAATAGAAGAATAGGATAAAAGAAAGAACCGAATAACACAAAATCTCATAATCGCAGCGGAATAAAATATAATATAGATATAAGCTTTGGAAAATACAAAATTGTATCTGAACTTACATACAATACCAGAGTACATCATATATACATCACAGCGGAAATAAACCCTGTATAACTAATGCTGAAACCTCCTGCTCCAGCTCCTTCCAGATTATCTGAAAAATCCTAAACTACTTGACTGCTCGTACAAATTTGGGCACCCAAGAGTTTAGGGAGAACACAGAAAAATAAACTCTGGGTCAGTCATGGGACTGGTGTGAGTAAACGATTTTAAACAATTTGCTTAACTCGGAAAATTCCTTTTGAAAGAAAAGATAATCGTAAGACCAACCCACACATAAATACGGATGGTTTTTATCTTACGATAATCCAAAATATTTTGATATAATAATTATACTGATATTATAATAATGTCTAGGGTTTCCACAAATAAATTAGAATCTAGCGGAACGCTTGCATCTCACGCTCCACATATATAGTATACAAACAAAACCGCTTGGCGCTTAGGGATAATGGATTTCCAACTATGATAAGGTATGGAACCGCCTTATGATAGTGTAACTCTAGAGAGGAATACACTGGGTTCAACAAGAACGTCTTGCAACCGGCCTACACATGACCGACCACTCATTTCTCTTGAGTGTATCGAATATATTGTCACCTTACGGTTGCTAGCAACATAACCTTTCCCAGGAGATACAGAAGCGAAAGAAGTAACAAAATTAATATTCTCTAGATGGTGACAATACACCCTAATGGGAGTGACCCACATAGCCATGCTGCCTGCCCGATTTTTGTTATTTCCCGGTTGTGAGGCTTGAGGTCATAACTTACCATTTAGAACAACACATCTCCATCCACTTTGAATGCTACATCGTCAAACCCGTCAAACCCGTCAAATCACAAATTGAATTCTTCAAAATCACGATAAAAAGCTAAGAGAAACAAATTTCTCCGCCACCAAACATAGTTTTGAAGAGATCAATTTACACAATCTGTTAGGCATACTTTGTCAGACATTTGTCCATACAAGTTGTCCTGGGTCTGGACAAACCGAAGGCACTATCCTGTAACAGAACAGTCCTTGCATAAACTTCATCTTCAATGGTCTTCAACTTGACTTCAAATAAATCAATGCTTAGGTCGAAACAAAGTGGTATTTGGATTTCATTTAGAAAACCAATCCCAGTCTCTTTGAATCGATGAACGTTAATATCTTTTAGGGTCAAGTAATACTTTAAAGGAATCAGATCAATATATTTCAGATGTGTTTCTATATCCTTAATTGATTATTAAGATTTATCTAATTAAGACATGTAAATAGTTAAATTTAAAACTAACAAGTTAATTGAGTTATGACATAGAATTTCAATCAATCAAATTAACAAATCAATTATCACAACAGATCTAGTTTATCATAATTCAACAATCCAAATAACTATCGTTCATCATTGGTTGATCTTGGAAAATAATCATTTCCAAATCATATTTATCTAAGATTTAATCCCATCTAAAAATCACTTCTATTTTCCATAATATCGTTACAACTTGTACTTCAATATATACGACTTAAATATATAATTGTTGTTATTTTATTTCCTTAGATGAATATATAATTATATTTAAATATTTAATTAAATGGGAAGTAAACGTTATTTTCCTCGAATGCAACTTAATCGATTTTCAACACAACATCTCTCTGTTTATCTCCATTCCAGTTATTTTTCCGAACTTCGAAATAATCTCATCATTATAAATCAAATGAATTTCCTCTTATCGGTATCTTTCACATTCCTTCTTATCTTGCAAAGCATATGCTTCCACTGTTATCCACTTTGGAATGAATATCGTCCTTTCTGGATTTGTTTAACATATATCACAAATAAATATTAATACAGGATTAATATAGTTTATTCAGTTGTTATAAAATTTTAATTTAATTTGTTACTGACTTGTCTAATCCGATCAAGTACAAATCTATTTACAGTGGTTCCTGTTTAGTCATCTATATATGCTCCTTCCGGACGTTCTTATCCATACAACATTTCTCATTTTATTTGTTCTATAAATATTACTCCTACTTCCTTTAATATTTATATAAATATTAAATTTATATTTTTATAAAAGTAAAGCCCTTCATTTTATTCCTAAAATCCTATTTTCATTTTCCCTGCTTTTCTAATTTTCTTTTCTTTTACTTTCCTTTCCTTTAATCATTTTTTCCTCTTCTAGCCCAATAAGGCCGAACTGCCAGGCCCAACGTCAGTCCCCTTCTAATTCTTTACTTCCCTGTATACTTTGAATTTTGCCTTCCCATCCTTTCCTTTTCTCCTTTTAAATTCTTTTGCCTGTACGTTTATTCTACCTACCCATTTCTCTTTTCCTGTCTTTCATCTACCGCTACATATCCTATTTCTCACAAAATAAATCACTACGCCTACCATCAGTCTAACACGCCACCCTTCCTGAACCAATTCCTCATTTTATTTTAATTTTATTTTTATTATTCTTTTATTTATTATTCGTTCCCGGAAATGAGACGGCATAGTTCGATCTGCTCACGGCTTTATACCCATGTTCTACTTCCAGTGTCCTTTTATATTCTCATGTTTTTCCACTGCACAACTCGTGCACTGTGTATGTGTACAGCTACCGTCCTTGACCCAACCACGCATCGGTCATCACCCCAAATGCTATTTCTTTTTCTGAAATCATCTCCATCGTCGAAGCTGGCTCCGTCGCCTCACATCAAAACCTGACGCTTCCACCAGTTTCTCAAAACCTATCCCCTGTTTCCCACTCAGTAGTTTATACCCACACCATATTCACAGTTCTCAAACTCGAAGGCCATACACATTATTGTATTATTAATATTTTGATTTTATTTTCAAATGATTTGCTTTATACTATAATTACTTTATTTAAATAAAACGTGAGGAGAATAGGTAGGAAACCATGTTGGCAAGCAACCCAGCAGCACCTATTAATAGTAGGAGCATGACATATTATTCATTCAAAGTCTTCATGAAGACTGAAGCGTATAGCATCATAGATCAATGTATATGAATGGGATGTTTAAATATGATCATTTTTTAGTTTCATTTAAACTGTTACTAAATAAAAACAAAAAGTTAAGTATATGGACTAAACCAGATAAATGGTACAAGACAGACTTACTCTTAAACATTTATTCATATTGAACGGAAATTAGACCACAATTAATATACTTCACCAAAATAGTGCGTTGACAGGCAAAATAACAAATTTTAACTAAGCAGCAACATGATGACACTGTTTTCTACCATGATAACTGTAGCAAATCTTAGTTTTAATTGTTATTTCTTTCAAAATATATGAAATGTAGCATCCATGAATCCAGCGGATATCAGATGGCATTAAATATGCCAAGAGAATAATACATTTTCTCCATCCTTTTCTATACTATTAAGGTTAATTGTTCCATTACTTAATGTTCTAATTTAACAAATTTTCAAATCAAATACTGTTCACTCACCTTACATGCGTTACAGGGATAGGTCTATGAATAACTAATCACGTGGATTCGATGACAGTAGGATTTTGATCAGTTGACAAGGTGAATCCTTTCATTTTCATTAAATATATCTACTGCTTATTTCTATAGCCAATGCTCAAACAGTCCACGCATAAAGTTATATCTACTATATTTGATGTTAAGCATGCTGCTGGTACTCAAACTAATCAGTACTTATTGGCACCTAATGTATTTGATGAATGAATAGAACTCACAGATGTTATTCGCAGTTTTAGTTGTTCTGTTGGTAATTGACAAAGGATGGGGTTTCAAGGGAGTCTCTCTGTTTTTTTTCTTTTCTTTTTACATTTAGTTTCCAAATTTGATACGAAGATCAAAATTGATAAACATATATATACATATACATATCATATTATGTGAACTCAATCATAGTCTTAAGTGGATTAAATGGAGTTTACTCTCTGGGATTGCTCTGCCACTGCAGGTTTTTATTTTCTTTGTTTATATGCAGATTTCAATCAACTTCATTCATATACTCAAAGCACACAATCATACATATCCTAACATCAAGCATATACTAACTGAAAGAGACTTAAATGGAAATATTTACTCACATTTATTTGCTTTCCTATTTCCAGATTTCCACCAACTCTGTTTTCAGTTTTATCTTGGCCATTTTCTTTTCCAATGCAAGTGTTCAGATTTGCTTCTAATTAAGGTATGGTTTTACACAAATATTGATGTGTATATATAGGTGGAAATGGTGCAAGGTTTAAAGGCTTTGCTAGGGTAGTTTGAAGGCTGTCTTAGCCTTGATGGAGGGGACATCCGAGGCTGCTGTCATGATTGATTGAAAGACCTCACACTTGCATATTTGACGGGGAAGAACAACCAACTTATATAGTTGTTTTGTTAGTTGAATACAAAGGCGCAGCTATGTTTTTTAGCTGTTGCATTTGAGTGATGGAAGAGATGTGTATACACTGTGTATGTCCATGTGTAAGTTAATAGTGTTTTGATTTGTTAGTTGACAAGGCTTCACCGAAAAATGGCACGGCTGAAGTCTAAATTTTGGGTACAAAACATGTGCTGATGTATATAATATATGTGCCTTGGCTGTTAAGTATTAAAATGATCCTATATTAAATGTTGTTACTAAAAATCCCATCACAGCACGTTCTTTTGATTGAAAGGAAAGTGTTATAAAAGTTTTCACACATTGAATTCTTCATACTTTAAGTGCACGACCACCTAAGTTTTGGTATGTATTTTAATGGACAGAGTAGGTGCTAAATGGTAGGGAAGTGTAGGTGCATAGGGAAGATCTTAGGCTGCCTATACATAAATCTGAAAATATGTAGTTTAGGCTATTCCTTGATTTGAAACTGGCATGTGATGTGCATTTAATAAATCCACAAAGATATGCTTACTTACCAAGAAAATCATAAGATATTTATCCATATCTCCTTATGTTCATAAGAGATTTTGAAATAGATATCCTTCTTAAATGTTTTGATTTCATTTTATTCAAATCAATGTTTCTCTTTATATAAATATTCTTATTTGTTTTTATTGTGAAGTAATCTAACCTTATAAGTGTGCATATATGTATATTTACAAGAGTACAATCAAGTTTTAAAACACAAAGTAAAGTGACTAAATACTTATTTGCTTGTATATACATATATAATAGTAGTAAGAAATTTAGACAAGTTTTCAAGATAAAAAAAGATATCAAAACATCCTTGGCTTGTTAATATATAAATAACAAGTTAGAAATATATATATATATATATATATATATATATATATATATATATATATATGCACATGGGTTCTTAACAAATGATTTTCTTAATCTTCTATAATACTCAAAGCAAATATCGTTTAATTGAATTGAATTACAGATATAAATTTATAATTATAGTTTGACAAAATCAACAAAAACACGGGACATTACAAAAGAAATAATGGATGTTTCCGGATTAATGATAGCCTTATGTTTCTTTAACCAATCTACCCCAGTATAACCCCTATACCTGGGTAATTTAATACGAATAAATCAAAAATAAATATATATAGCCCCCTATATTTAACTCTACTTGCATGAATTTCATTTCTAATACACATGAGATTCCTATAGAGCTCTTAATAAATAAAGGCTTATCGACAATCATAAATGTCAATTTTAGTTGTTGTAATACATCATTGGAAAAGAGTGAGTGTGTTGCTCCTATGTCATATATCATAATTAAATGCATTTGTTTAAAATATAAAATACCTTCAACTTATCCTTGTTCTCTAATATTAGAGCCAATCACTGATTTTCCCTTCCCCTCCAAAGTTTCAACTTTTCCTTGCTACTTGAAGTCAGGGCGGTTCTTCTTAATATGACCTACTTTCCCACAATTAAAGCACTTAAATGTGGCATTGAGTCAAGTTGGGCATTTAGATTTAATATGTCCTTCCTTGCCATAGGTAAAACACTCAATTTTCTTTTTGGTTGTTGATGTTATTGAAACTTCATTTTTTTTTTTGCTTCCAAATTCAATTTTCTTCTTATCATAAGGTTGGAATATATTCATTACTTTTTTGTTGTTATTATTCTTCATATTCTTAATATTTTCCCTTGCATTTTCATGTTGTTCAAAACTCAATGTTAGTTCCAACACTTGATCTAAAGTTTTTTCCTTTTTTGGTAGCATTGCTCGACTCAAATTAGCATTCAATCCTTGAATGTACCTTCTAGTTTTAGATAATTCATCAGCAATCGACATGGATCCATACTTGGATAAGCTTTCCAATCTCCGAGTGTATTCAGTAACACTTATAGCTTCCTGCCTCAACCTTATAAGTTCTTCCAATAACAAAGCCTTAACATATGCAGGAACAAATCTGGCCTCCAGAATGTCCTTGAATTGATTCCAAGTAACTTCATTTTCTGGTCTTCTGCAATAATTACTTCCCACCCATTAAGTGCAGCACCCTACAGTTGCCTGGATGCAATCTGCCTCTTCTTATTATCCTCAACTTGCATATCAATAAAGATCCTTTCTAGGGCACTTAACAAGGTTTGGATCCCAATAACCCCCTCAGTGCCATCAAAACTCTTCCCTCCAAGGTTAATGAATGTCATCAACATCTTAGACAGTTCCTCATGCGGGTTATCTTGCCAATGGCCAACCCCATCTCTCAATGCCCTCACAAATTCTTTCATACATCACTTGAGGGTCACTTGGACCTCCTACATTTTGGTAATGCCTTAGTCCTACCATTCTTTTCTAAGGAGGGTCATTGTTAAGTTAATTCAACTATTTGTATCAGTGCAAACACATGTATATTTTTCTCATATTTTCTTAGTCAAATAAATATATTCAATCAAGCAATCAATATGCACGCATTTATTTTACCAACCAATATAAAAATCCATTCATATATAGTAGTGTATATATTAACACGGCTCTAATACCAAATGATATGACCACTTATTTTTAATCTCACTATTATTGGTTTTAGTAGAAAAAGTTTTTTCTTGGGTCATCTTCTCAAGGGATACCCTTTCCTAGTATACTTAATTATTTCTGGATCACTTAACACTAATATGTTTATACTAGTATTTTATTTTAAGTATATAACCTATGTTAAAGATAACACAAAAGTCTTCTCATGCATAGTATATCAGAGTTTTAATATTGGAAGTAAAATATTTTGATTAAGTAATTTTAATCAATCTCACACAGCTTAACAAAGTGCAAAAGGTCATTTCATTAACCTTCTTATTACATGTTGAAATCTCAAATTTTATGGGAATTAAAATGCAGCTTATACTAGGCTAATTCTGTAACACCCCACATCCTTTAATGTCATTCGTATGAGGATTTCATCAAGAAAATATGGAGCATTGTAGGTATAAAGACATAAAATGTAACACCCCGTAAATTCTATAACTGTGAAATTCATGAATTAAAGTATAATTAATCTGAAATCAAAGAACCAAGGAAAACGGGATACGCCATTGCGTTCGTCTCGGAAAAATACGCGAAATAGAGTCCGAGTTTTCGAAAAACGGAGTCCGTATGAAGAAGATATGGCCTTCGTAAGTTTTGAATTAAATTTAAAATTCAAACAGAATAAAATAATAATTTAAAATCGGGCCCATTGGGCCAGGGT
The DNA here is from genome assembly GCA_030737875.1 of Allium sativum. Lineage (NCBI taxonomy): Eukaryota > Viridiplantae > Streptophyta > Magnoliopsida > Asparagales > Amaryllidaceae > Allium > Allium sativum. Next base: position 770,197,525 of record CM060926.1, read on the forward strand.
GGAAGAACACCCGCCTGGGCCACCCAGGTTGACTGGGCTGTCGACCTGGGCTACCCATGTCGACAGGGCTGTCGACAGCCCTGTCGACAGGGGTATCGACCTGGTCGAGCCCAGTCAACCTGGCTGGCCAGGTCGGTGTGTGGTCGAATTTCTGTGGTCTGCTTTGTCATTAGGGCTAGGTGGCGGGTTTTTATTGGTCTCTCTTCCTAATGAATGGCTACGATCTAACCTAGCAACATCAATGGTCCTAATCAATTCCTAACCTCTATATAAACAACCCTAGACTAAACCCTAATCTATTCATTCAAATTAAGAACATAGCCGCCATGTTGCTGAGGAACGACAAAGAGTAGCCGCCAACTAAAGAGAGGATTAGGGAGAAAGTTCTAAAGCCTAAAGCAATTCAAGCAACCTAAAGCTAATCAATTCAACAAAGGAATCATATCTCTTAATTAGAGAATTCGCCGCAACCATTGTAAGTAGAGTATTACTTTGGTATAAATAAATAACTGTGTTGATGTGTATGCTTGAATTGTGGCAATGGAAGTAATTCATATTTGTGCAAAATTATGTTATTCATTATAAAGAACTACATGCGGTAGTTCTATGCAAATATACGTTTGGAATATTGCGCAAATTATGTAGTCTATGTTGAAGCTACATGTATGTAGTTGATTGAAATTCATGCGAATTTGGGGCTTTGTTATTATGCTATCATGATGTATATTTTTGTGCATAAATCATTTTGCAAGTAATTGAAACAAGTTTGGTTGCTATAGTTCATGTGAAACTATGTTGGAATTTTGACACCACAATCCATGTATTAAGTCATGCTTTTGCAAAACTTATGAATATGGCTAGGCTATGAATGACACTTGGCATAATTGAAATCTATGATTAAGTCTATCTTGTTTAGAAGAATTATATGATGACATATGTGAGACATGGTTAGGTTAGACTCAAAAATCCCTTTTTGCAAGTTTAAAGCAAACACCATGTTTAGGAATATTTATGCATAAGTATGTTTATACCATCGTTATGTGATTAGACTTAAACCATGATTAAGTTGAACTATGCTTGTGTGTTAGTAACAAAGTATCCCCTTTGTAAACATGTAGGAACCTTATGAACATGACTTGTTTATATATATGCCATGAACAAATTTAACTTTACTTATGCCATGCTTATGTTTGACATTATGCTATGCCTATGCTAGGAATATTTATGACATGCTTATGTTTGACATTATGCCTAAATAAGAATATAGGTTCATGATGTAGTTAAACCTATGCAAGTTCACATGCTTTGATTCATGTCACCTATGTTGCCACTATGCAAGTACACCAATTTCTATTTTGTATTTCCAACGTCGTATTGCAAGTTCATGCGCTCACCTTCCCCTCTTTGTGTATACGCCATAAGCCTCCCCTTTTCGCATGGCTAAATTGGGCTTTAAAAGGCTAAGCCCAATATATATAAACGGACGTGTAAAACGGGGGAAATTAATGTTGGGTTAAAATTAATTAATGAATGAAAATATAAAATAGAAGGGCCCAAGTTCAAGTATGGGTTGGGCCCGTGATTGGTGTAACCTTTACACCATTAACTTAATAATGGGCCGCAAATATTTACATATAAATAAAGAAGAATGACAAAATATGTAAATGTAGAACATACGATGTGTTTAACCCGAGGTTGGATTGAGTTGTGATGTAAACCTGCCCGGAACCGCCCGGCTGTCCAGTAGTCACAACAATACCTATCCAATGTGAGAGGTTAAACATGGAGCCCAATAAGGACCCGAGGTTAGACTGAGTTGTGGCGTAAGACTGCCCGGAACCAACCGGCAACAGGCAGCCACAACAATACCTGTCTAATGTGAGAGGTCAGGGCCTTAATAAGACAATTAAGGCTGAGTCAGGATTGTTAGGATTAAGTGGACAAAAGACTTAATCAAAATGGAACATGCTAAACTAAACGGACCGGTGGGGGTTAGGTTAGAAAACACTTAACCAACTTAGCATGTTGGCTAGAGATAGAAAACCTAGTAACGGGGGACCCTTTTTCAGCAGTAACCCTAAAAGGTGTATCAGGATACCCTGAAACTAGGCAGGGTGGGGCACGATTACTGGGCTGATTGTAAGAGGTCAAAGCGACGGCGGTGGTGTAGCAGTGTAGGTTCTAACGGAGTGCGGGCGTGCACACACTCCGGCGCAGAAAAATAAGGCACTGGACACCAGTAGCATACCTGTGCACTCTAAGGTTGTGTCGGGTTGCCACTATGGGACTTGATACACCCCATGGTGGGACCAGCATAGGTAACTACAGACATCGGGGGCCGTAAGACACATGTAACTATGCGAGTAGGAGCCGATCATCATTGAATGGATCACATCGCCCTGATTATGGGGTGCCAATTGGAAACTAGTTTATATGGGTTCAGAGATTTAACATGGGGTACGATAGTATATTCGACCCTAGACAACTTAACCAAGTTCATAGTGCTTGCCCACTTCTTGTTTATACTTATCATACCCAGTTCTTTATTCATAGACAAAGTAGTACTAGACTTACTCAGGCTTTATGTCTGACTCTATTTTTCTTTCGTCTCCTTTCTTCCGTTTCCCCCCCCAGGTCCTCAGGGAGGGAACACAGCAGCTTGATCAGCCTTGACATCCAGCTTGAAGAAGAGAAATGTATTGCTTGGACTTTCCTGCTTTGAACTATGGCTTTGGACAATCCACTATGGGGACTTTTGCAGTTTATCTATGTTTAATTTATGCTTCTTTAAATCATGTACTCAAGACAGATTATGAAAGTGTTATGCTATGTTTTTTTTTGGAAAAGATGTTGTTGTAACACGTATTTGACTTTATGAAATAAAAGTTTGTTGTTCTTCCGCTGTTTACAAATATGTGTTCTTATATCTGTCTTGTATATCTGTGACTTGTACTTATAAACCTCCACCAAAATTAGGGCATTCCCTTTGAGAGTGACCCTAACGGAGGTGGGGTGTTTCACTTGGTATCAGAGCATAGGTTGACCAGATAAGATAAAAAGTTTTGAAAAATTATTTTCAAAAAAGAAATTTAAAGAAGCATTTTTAAAAGAAAAATATTATTTTATTTTAAAAAAAGGCAAAGTCCACTCCCCAAAGCCATAGGAACTATCTCTTATCCTTCGTTTTGAATCTATCCTTTTTGTTTCAGCATGTCCCAAGATCTTAACTTGCCTGAAGGGGTGCCAATACCTGGTTGGTTTAGACGGTTCTTAGAAGCAAGGGCCACTCAGCCAGGTCCTACCATTCCTTCTCCCCCAGCGGAAGGAAACCATCCAGCTGCAGCAGTACCTTTTCCTCCACCTCCTCCTCGGGGAAACACGTTCGCTAAGATATGTAAAGATTTCAGAGCTATGGGAGGAAGGGATTTTCACGGAACCGAGTCCTTCGTAGCAGCTAGGAGTTGGCTGAAAGAAACGGAGGACCTATTCATCATCTTTGAGGTAGAGGATAGACAAAAAGTACAACTGGCGGTGTGGCTATTGAAGGGCGAGGCTTCCTACTGGTGGGAAGTCACTAATGCTGAAAGACCAGTGGAGACATGGGAGGACTTTAGGGCAAGGTTTGAGACAAAATTTCTCTCAGATGCGGAAAGAAGTTTGCAGTTGGAAAAATTCTTATTTCTTAAGCAAGGAGACAAGACTGTCAGAGAATATGTGAACCAGTTCGATGAGCTGGCTAGGTTTGGGCTTGACCTAGTCAACACCCCGCACAAGAAGGCTCTCCGTTTCGTCAAGGGGTTGAATGAGCCATTACACAGTTTGGCCATGACCCATATACCCATGGGAGCCACGTATGAAAGATTGGTGCAAATGGCATTGCTGAATGAAGAGGATAAGGGCAAGAAGAAAGAGGGTTTGCAGCCCAAGAAGACAGACTTTAAGAAAGGCGGGAAAGGCAACAAAGAGAAGAGGAAGTGCAATTTCTATGGCAAAGTGGGGCACTTAGTAAAGGACTGCCGGAAAAAGAAGGCCAAGGAGAATGGTGGGTGCTTTTCATGCGGTCAGACAGGCCATAGGGCTAAGGACTGCCCAAAGAAACGGGGACAGGGGCAGAGCACTGGATCCACCCCAGGGGCACAGGTTCATGTGCTAGAAGCGCCACCATTGCAACAGCGAGGTATAAATACTTCTGTAGAAAGTGTAGTTTATCTTTATGATCACCCCGTTCGCACTTTGTTTGATTCTGGTGCATCACACTCCTTTATCTCGTCTGCTTTAGTAGAATCTCTGCACCTAAAAACTAGTATGGTAGAGGACCCCTTAATTGTTTCAAACCCAATTGGGGGCCCAGCTCATTTGTCTATGATCTGTTTGGGATTGAAAATTTCCATTCTAAGTGTAGAATTTCAATGTAGTGCCTTTGTTTTGGGCTTTTCGGGGTATGGTTTGATTTTGGGTATGGATTGGCTATCCCGTAATGGGGCCATCCTTGATTGTGAGAAAAGGGTTGTTAGGCTCCTAGCCCAGCTCGGTAATACTTTGGAAATTTCTTGTAATCCCTCGTATGCGGTTATGCTTAGTTATCTTGAATCGCTAGATGCCTCTGTTGAAAATTTGAAATCAGTTAGAGTGGTCCGGGAATATCCGGATGTCTTTGAAGAGGTGAAGGGCTTGCCTCCGAAGCGGGAAATAGACTTCCGCATATATCTTGTAGATAATGCAAAGCCCGTTGCGTTGCCCGTTAGACATATGGCTCCACGAGAAAGGAAAGAGCTCAGTAAACAGATTAAAGAGCTTCTAGAAAAGGGGTTCATTAGGAGGAGCATTTCAGAATGGGGCGCTCCAGTGGTGTTCGCTACAAAGGCGGATGGTTCACTCCGTCTATGTGTTGACTATAGGGAGCTCAACAAGCTAACGAAAAAGAATAGGCACCCTCTCCCTAGAATTGACGATTTGTTTGACCAGCTTGTAGGAGCGTCTGTTTTCTCCCAACTCGATTTAGCAACCGGTTTTCATCAGCTAAGGGTGGCTGAAGATAGCATCGATAAAACGGCGTTCAGAACCCCAGACGGCTTCTTTAAATGGCTTGTCATGCCTTTCGGCTTGACAAATGCACCTGCTTACTTCGTGGACCTGATGAGTAGGGTATTTAGAGATTTCCTCAACAAATTCGTAGTGGTCTTTGTAGATGATATCCTTATCTTCTCAAAGAGTGAAGAGGAACATGCTCAACACCTAAGGGCAATCATGGAAACTTTGCGAGTCCATCAACTAAAAGCCAAATTCTCCAAATGCCACTTTTGGAGGGAAGAGGTGAGGTTCCTTGGGCACATAGTATCCAAACAAGGGTTAGCGGTGGACCCTGCGAAGGTAGTGGCGGTACAGGATTGGAAGACACCAAGGAATGCAACTGAGGTCCGAAGCTTTCTAGGACTAGCAGGTTTCTATCGAAAATTCATAAGGGATTTTGCGAAAATCTCAGCTCCGCTCACGAAATTGACCAAGAAGAATCTAGTGTTCAATTGGGATTTGGATTGCGAATTTGCTTTCCAACGACTGAAAAGGGCTCTTACAACAGCCCCAGTTTTGACGCTGCCAGATGGGAGCAAGATGTTCACTGTTTATACGGATGCATGTGGGACAGGGCTAGGCGCCGTCTTAATGCAAGAAGGAAGGGTAGTAGCTTATGGCGGGAGGCAATTGAAGGTGCACGAAAAGAACTACCCAACCCACGATCTTGAGTTAGCCGCCATCGTCTTTGCACTCAAGTCTTGGCGACACTATCTCCTAGGTGAGAAGTTCGAACTTTACACTGACCATAAATCGTTGAAATATCTTTTCTCGCAGAAGGATCTTAACTTGAGGCAACAAAGATGGATGGAGTTTCTTGCCTCGTACGATTTCGAAATCTCCTATACTCCGGGCAAAGGCAACGTAGCGGCAGACGCGTTGAGCCGAAAGAAATTGATCCTAAGCCCGTTGTTTGTTGAAAGACAAAGCCTAGAGTTTATAGCCAGCTTCGACTTTAGGCCCTCCTCCGATTTCGTACCAGGCTTGCTAGCATCTCTCGAAGTGCGCCCAACTTTAGTGGATTCAGTAGGGGCAGCACAACGCGAAGACCCTCAACTTGTGGAAATAATTGATAAGCTAATTAGGGGTGAGACTTCAAGTCACCTCAACAGATACTCCATCGACAATAAGGGTGTACTAAGGCGAGACGGAAGACTATGCGTCCCACAGACAAACGATTTAATAAAGAAGGTTCTCGAGGAAGCGCATCATTCCAAGATGACGATACACCCAGGCGGAGATAAAATGTACAAAGACATAAAAAGGACTTTCTTTTGGAATGGCATGAAAAAGGACGTGGCAGAATTCGTTTCTATGTGCATGGTGTGCCAACAGGTTAAGGCGGAACAGAAAAAGCCTGGCGGACTGCTACATCCTCTGGAGGTCCCGCAATGGAAGTGGGATAGCATCTCAATGGACTTCATCGATGGGCTGCCTAGGTCTAGGAGAGGCAACACTAGCATTTGGGTAATAGTGGATAGGCTTACTAAAATCGCCCACTTTTTACCTGTCAAAAGTAAAAGGACTGCCTCATCCCTAGCATCACTTTACCTTAAGGAAATCGTTCGACTCCATGGAATACCATCTAGCATTGTTAGTGACCGAGACCCCATCTTCACCAGCGAATTTTGGCGGAGTCTCCAAGTAGCAGTAGGAACGCAGTTATGTTTGAGCACAGCCTATCATCCCCAAACCGACGGCCAAACAGAGAGAGTGAACAGAGTTTTGGAAGACCTTTTAAGGCTATGCGTCCTTGACTTCGGAGGGACATGGGAAGACCACCTTCCTTTGGTGGAATTTTCCTACAACAACAGCTATCAAGCAACCATAGGAATGGCGCCCTTCGAAGCTTTATATGGAAGACCGTGCCGATCGCCCACTTGTTGGTGGGAGTCCACGGATAAGCTCATACTTGGACCAGATATGATCCGAGAGACTTCAGAGAAAGTAGACTTAATACGAAGAAGGATGAAGACGGCCCAAGACAGACAAAAGTCCTATGCCGACAAGAGGAGGACCGACCTTGAATTTGAGGTTGGAGACAGAGTTTTTCTCAAGGTATCACCACTAAGAAACGTTGTTCGTTTTGGAACCACAGGAAAGCTAGCGCCAAGATTCGTAGGGCCATTCCCTATTATCGTGAAGATTGGGAAAATGGCCTATAGATTAGAGCTACCCGAGAAGTTGGCTGGAGTCCACAACGTTTTTCACGTTTCACATCTCCGAAAATGTCTACATGAGTCTGCTGAAGTGGTAGAGCCAAATATCCTCGAAGAGGCCGAAGTGGAACGCGAAGCAACCATAAGAAGAGTTCCAACCCGCATCTTAGGAACGGAAGTGAAGAAGCTACGCAACTGTGAAGTCAAGCTCGTCAAAGTTCAGTGGAGCGACGCCGAGGGAGACGCGACTTGGGAAACGGAAACTAGAATCCGTACAGCCTACCCTTTTCTGTTCGAGGGTACATCCTTGATCTTTCATTTTCCTTAAGTTGCGCTTTATCTATCTTTTTAGGTATATTTCCTCGACCGTATCTTTTAGGTAGAATCTTTTTGGGTGGAAACATGTAGTTGAAACATGTTATGTATGATGGTTGCAAGTGGTTGCAAGTGATTGCTAGTGGTTGCTCGTGGTTGCATATACACACACAATCTAGGTTTTAGATCGGCTCAGTCACTTCATATTGCATATGCATATATGTTTGCATTCGTATGTGATTGAACTTTAATGTGTTGTCATGTGGATGCTGCATTTGTATTGAATGATTGTGCACTCATGTAGAATCAAGAATAGGAAAATTTGCATACATAATGGATTCATGGCACTTACATAATTCGCATTAAGGAGGTCAACTGAATCAGTAGACCGCCTGATTTTGCATTAGATAAGTACATGTACACACACACTTTGCATATGATCATGAAGCATTAGAAGTCTTTTAAGGACAATGGATGCTCGTGTTTGATGGATGAGTAGATGGATGATTGGATGTTAGGATATACATTCCTCCTAACTTGAAGATTTCGGGGACGAAATCCTTTTAAGTGGGGGAGAATGTAACACCCCGTAAATTCTATAACTGTGAAATTCATGAATTAAAGTATAATTAATCTGAAATCAAAGAACCAAGGAAAACGGGATACGCCATTGCGTTCGTCTCGGAAAAATACGCGAAATAGAGTCCGAGTTTTCGAAAAACGGAGTCCGTATGAAGAAGATATGGCCTTCGGAAGTTTTGAATTAAATTTAAAATTCAAACAGAATAAAATAATAATTTAAAATCGGGCCCATTGGGCCAGGGTGGAAGAACACCCGCTTGGGCCACCCAGGTTGACTGGGCTGTCGACCTGGGCTACCCATGTCGACAGGGTTGTCGACAGCTCTGTCGACAGGGGTATCGACCTGGTCGAGCCCAGTCAACCTGGCTGGCCAGGTCGGTGTGTGGTCGAATTTCTGTGGTCTGCTTTGTCATTAGGGCTAGGTGGCAGGTTTTTATTGGTCTCTCTTCCTAATGAATGGCTACGATCTAACCTAGCAACATCAATGGTCCTAATCAATTCCTAACCTCTATATAAACAACCCTAGACTAAACCCTAATCTATTCATTCAAATTAAGAACATAGCCGCCATGTTGCTGAGGAACGACAAAGAGTAGCCGCCAACTAAAGAGAGGATTAGGGAGAAAGTTCTAAAGCCTAAAGCAATTCAAGCAACCTAAAGCTAATCAATTCAACAAAGGAATCATATCTCTTAATTAGAGAATTCGCCGCAACCATTGTAAGTAGAGTATTACTTTGGTATAAATAAATAACTGTGTTGATGTGTATGCTTGAATTGTGGCAATGGAAGTAATTCATATTTGTGCAAAATTATGTTATTCATTATAAAGAACTACATGCGGTAGTTCTATGCAAATATACGTTTGGAATATTGCGCAAATTATGTAGTCTATGTTGAAGCTACATGTATGTAGTTGATTGAAATTCATGCGAATTTGGGGCTTTGTTATTATGCTATCATGATGTATATTTTTGTGCATAAATCATTTTGCAAGTAATTGAAACAAGTTTGGTTGCTATAGTTCATGTGAAACTATGTTGGAATTTTGACACCACAATCCATGTATTAAGTCATGCTTTTGCAAAACTTATGAATATGGCTAGGCTATGAATGACACTTGGCATAATTGAAATCTATGATTAAGTCTATCTTGTTTAGAAGAATTATATGATGACATATGTGAGACATGGTTAGGTTAGACTCAAAAATCCCTTTTTGCAAGTTTAAAGCAAACACCATGTTTAGGAATATTTATGCATAAGTATGTTTATACCATCGTTATGTGATTAGACTTAAACCATGATTAAGTTGAACTATGCTTGTGTGTTAGTAACAAAGTATCCCCTTTGTAAACATGTAGGAACCTTATGAACATGACTTGTTTATATATATGCCATGAACAAATTTAACTTTACTTATGCCATGCTTATGTTTGACATTATGCTATGCCTATGCTAGGAATATTTATGACATGCTTATGTTTGACATTATGCCTAAATAAGAATATAGGTTCATGATGTAGTTAAACCTATGCAAGTTCACATGCTTTGATTCATGTCACCTATGTTGCCACTATGCAAGTACACCAATTTCTATTTTGTATTTCCAACGTCGTATTGCAAGTTCATGCGCTCACCTTCCCCTCTTTGTGTATACGCCATAAGCCTCCCCTTTTCGCATGGCTAAATTGGGCTTTAAAAGGCTAAGCCCAATATATATAAACGGACGTGTAAAACGGGGGAAATTAATGTTGGGTTAAAATTAATTAATGAATGAAAATATAAAATAGAAGGGCCCAAGTTCAAGTATGGGTTGGGCCCGTGATTGGTGTAACCTTTACACCATTAACTTAATAATGGGCCGCAAATATTTACATATAAATAAAGAAGAATGACAAAATATGTAAATGTAGAACATACGATGTGTTTAACCCGAGGTTGGATTGAGTTGTGATGTAAACCTGCCCGGAACCGCCCGGCTGTCCAGTAGTCACAACAATACCTATCCAATGTGAGAGGTTAAACATGGAGCCCAATAAGGACCCGAGGTTAGACTGAGTTGTGGCGTAAGACTGCCCGGAACCAACCGGCAACAGGCAGCCACAACAATACCTGTCTAATGTGAGAGGTCAGGGCCTTAATAAGACAATTAAGGCTGAGTCAGGATTGTTAGGATTAAGTGGACAAAAGACTTAATCAAAATGGAACATGCTAAACTAAACGGACCGGTGGGGGTTAGGTTAGAAAACACTTAACCAACTTAGCATGTTGGCTAGAGATAGAAAACCTAGTAACGGGGGACCCTTTTTCAGCAGTAACCCTAAAAGGTGTATCAGGATACCCTGAAACTAGGCAGGGTGGGGCACGATTACTGGGCTGATTGTAAGAGGTCAAAGCGACGGCGGTGGTGTAGCAGTGTAGGTTCTAACGGAGTGCGGGCGTGCACACACTCCGGCGCAGAAAAATAAGGCACTGGACACCAGTAGCATACCTGTGCACTCTAAGGTTGTGTCGGGTTGCCACTATGGGACTTGATACACCCCATGGTGGGACCAGCATAGGTAACTACAGACATCGGGGGCCGTAAGACACATGTAACTATGCGAGTAGGAGCCGATCATCATTGAATGGATCACATCGCCCTGATTATGGGGTGCCAATTGGAAACTAGTTTATATGGGTTCAGAGATTTAACATGGGGTACGATAGTATATTCGACCCTAGACAACTTAACCAAGTTCATAGTGCTTGCCCACTTCTTGTTTATACTTATCATACCCAGTTCTTTATTCATAGACAAAGTAGTACTAGACTTACTCAGGCTTTATGTCTGACTCTATTTTTCTTTCGTCTCCTTTCTTCCGTTTCCCCCCCCAGGTCCTCAGGGAGGGAACACAGCAGCTTGATCAGCCTTGACATCCAGCTTGAAGAAGAGAAATGTATTGCTTGGACTTTCCTGCTTTGAACTATGGCTTTGGACAATCCACTATGGGGACTTTTGCAGTTTATCTATGTTTAATTTATGCTTCTTTAAATCATGTACTCAAGACAGATTATGAAAGTGTTATGCTATGTTTTTTTTGGAAAAGATGTTGTTGTAACACGTATTTGACTTTATGAAATAAAAGTTTGTTGTTCTTCCGCTGTTTACAAATATGTGTTCTTATATCTGTCTTGTATATCTGTGACTTGTACTTATAAACCTCCACCAAAATTAGGGCATTCCCTTTGAGAGTGACCCTAACGGAGGTGGGGTGTTTCATAAAACATCACAGAGACCAAGATTTCTCAAGACATCAAATAATAAATTTACAGCAAAAGAAGAAACTTTCATTTTATAAATACAAAACCAGTTATGTTTCAATTAACCAAATAGTTACAAAATGTCATGTCTCAAAATCTCAGTCAAAAACAACATCAGAGTAAAGTAATATTGTTCCCCAAATAGTCAATCGGATACAACCTAACCTTGGAAAGAGGATAGGAAGTAATCCGTCTTTTGCAGAAAACCTTCATGACAAAAGCGACAAAGAAATCTGAACTGTACACTTTCTCCCTTTAAGCTTGGGAGAAAGAAAAGAGAAAGGAAATGAGCCAAAAATAAATCCTAGTAAGCTGCTATGATTACCAACTCGACTGCTAAGTTAAGGAAAATAGATAAATAGTGGTTCTAGTGCCATAAAAAGTAAGTATTTGTACATATCTAAAGGTGAACAATAACTGATATGAACTGATAATAAGGGTTCACTATTCTTATCAAAAATACAATGATGATGATAATAATCAGATCTGGCCGATTGATTGTTTTGTACTTCTACAGACTCAGACAGAAACAAGTACTTAGGAAGGAATTTCCTAATGCTACCCATTGACCGGTTCCTTAAACAGACATAAAACAACATGTTCCAGTTATGACATTCGGGGATATCAGTCACGAACCCATCAACTAAAAAGACACAACCTTATTCACAGGCGTTACAGCGTCTTATCTTCCCTATTCAGAACAACGCACGCTCATGGTTCCATAGGAACGCGCTCGTACCCACCTTAGATATGAACCCCTTACAATCAAGAAACAGTAAAGCATGCCCTAGCCTCTACCTAGTGCGAGACTTAAATGATTACAGGAGGGTACAAATTGATATGGGTTCCAGACAGACAAGCAAGTAAGCAGATTGTCACAAGTCACCCAAAGACTTGGTCCCCAAGTTAACTAGGATTTTAGGAGTCCCCTTATATTTTACCAAAATGGGCTCCTTAGCTTATTAATCAGACATGTTTAACTTAGCAGGTTTAAGTTCATTAATAAGCTTAATATAGCCATGTTATGTTTCTGGATTGTAATTAATGAAAGTAATCTACAACCTTTTTATTTCTAAATTGTAATTAACAAAAGTAATATACAACCTTTTCCTCAGTCAGGCAGATCCAGCTCAGATGTTTTACAGATACGGGTTACAAGTTAATTAATGTTCAATTAATTGGCATTCACTAAGATGTTTTCCAAATATATGTTACTTAACATCAAATTAAGTATAACTCATTCCAAATAACATATTTTCCAAATACAGGTTACTTAATTTCAAATCAAGTACAACATTGTAATTAAGTTGTTTTCCAGATATAGATTATTTAATGTCGAATTAAGTACAATTCATTTCGATTAACATGTTTTCCAAATTATTGTCACATCAACAAATTAATGTCAAATTAACATGTTTTCTGAATTAATGTCAAATTAACCTGTTTTCCAAATTAATGTTAAATAAACGTGTTTTCCCAAATTAATGTCAAATAACCATGATTTTCCAAATTAATTTCAAATAAACATGTTTTTCAAATTATTTTCAATTTGACATGTTTTCCAAATTAATATCAAATTGATATGTTTTCCAATTAAGGTCAAATTTACATGTTTTCCAAATTAATGTCAAATAAACATGTTTTCCAAATTAATGTCAAATTAACATGTTTTCCAAATTAATGTCAAATAATCATGTTTTCCAAATTAATGTCATATAAACATGTTTTCCAAATTAATGTCAAATATGCCCGAAATCCGCTTTTTTACTAGTTTTTGTTATCTTCCAAATATTATAGTAACGGATTTACCGAAATAGATAGAAATCTGATCTAAAAGAATTATTTACCGAGAAAAGAATTAGGGATAACTGAATCTGTAAATAAACAACAAACGAATAGAAAGATTTAGATCTAAAATCATTGTAGCAACTATTGTATCAATTTTAACACTAATTTAGAAGAAATCTATAATCACATTAATACTCAAATAAATTTGAGAAATATCCAATAAGCTTTGGTAGATCCACTAAGCCCTAATACGTTATTAAAATTATATTTGAGAAGAAAGTTATTTGATAGAGGTAGACAAATGGAGTAGTAAAATTAGGTTAGGTTTTAGTGGCTATTTATAAAAGAGTTAGGTGTCCAGGTTCATTGTATTTTATATTTAGATTTTAGGCCTTAGGATATTAGGTTTTTAATCTAAGCCACAGAAGACACCTCAGCATTACATCAGATAAGAATTATATAGAAACATGCGTGCTTTGCCAGGCACATGCTCGTGTCTGGCTCAAAATGGGTCGACCCATCTTCTATGTGGGTCGACTCGTGTGCCGACATAGGGGTCGACGTATATATAGGTTGGGTCGCCCTTAAACTGTTTCTTTTCTCTGAATTACTAATTAAATTATTTAATTTCAAAGTTTGATTAATTATAACTTATTCATTTCTTGTCTGTTTTACACAATCCAAAAATCTATCTGAATCAGAATTCCGTAACGAACGCAATGGTGAAATCCCTTTTGCTCAACTCTCGATATCTTTCTGATTAATATTTTTTTCTCAATTTATTCCTCAATTAATTAATTAATTAGATAATTATTGTTCGTTAAAAATTTAGGTTGTTATATTCTCCCATCTTTAAAGGATTTCCTCCCCAAAATCTCCAAGGCTAGAAGAATGTTATGAATGTTAACACACGTCTACTCAACCATCAGCCACTGGCATCCATTGTTCTTATAATTTCTAATACTTTATATGAACATATGCAAAGGTGTAATGTATATGTACCTAAGCTAATGCGAAAATCAGGTGGTCTACTGATTTAGTTTACCTCCTTAATGCAATTATGTTTGCACCATCTATTTAATATATATGTAAAAGAATCATAATTTCACATATAAATTTCTATATGTGTGCAACAACCATTCACCAAAATGCAACATCTAAGTGATGATTTAGCCATTTTTTCATCCAGCGTGAAAATAAATTAAAATGCGCACACATCCTTATGCAATATGTAAGTGTTTTATTTCATTCGATCCCTAATCTAGTGCCTTGTGTGTATATTCATCCACTAGCAGACAATTTCGTCCACTTGCAGCCATCAAAGATAACATTTCTCAAACACATGTTTAAACCATATCCTATCCTCTATAGGCTTAAATCCTAAAATTTACACTTCCTAAGGATATACTAGAAGGAAGTCCCTAATCAAAGGAAGAAGCTGCTGATAGAATATCAAAAGTGGAAATATTTGTCAAAAGAATACAAGTAAGAAACTTGAGTCCCTCGGTGTAGTTCTTTCTTCTCACTCATCTTAGTTACTTTAGGAAGAAACTTCTCAAGTAAACTAATACAAAATCTTACCTTAATCTTACAAGTAAAGTCACACTTTTCCTCCTTTCCATCTCCAAGTCTCTGTTTTACCTACCTTGTGTTCCTCGGTTTATTCCACTTATATTGTCCAACCCCATAAGGACTTATCTACCTCCCCACTTTATTTTCAAAAACCTTACTTGAAAAATCCTAATGAGGAAAATTTTCAATTGCAAAAATTTCTTTTTGAAATATATACATTTGCTTTTATGAAATTCTCAAAATACCAATTTCATATCAAAGTACATTAGTTTTTCAAATTCTCATTTCTAAAACTTATACATATGGGGTTTCGACTCAAAGTGGTTCCACAAGTTTCCCTAAAACACCTTCTTGTCTCCCTCTTTCCTCGGAACACAATTATCCGTTTGGAATCTCCATATTCTTTATTCACTTATTTATTAACCAAACCTGTTACTTGTCTTAGTTATGTGGTCATACAAATATTTAGTCATAATTTTTGAAATCCTTCTTTGTCAAAATTCTAATAAGCATCAAATCTCAATAATGTGTCTTAACAAATGGTGAATTCATATCCAACCTTAAGATACAATCTCAGGTTAAATTTCTTGGGTTTACAAAATATTCCCATCGATATTACATGAATCCTTAAACTTCCAAAAAGCCAAAAATTGTTGATTATCTCATAAATCATTAGATACTCAATTTCGATATATTTTCCTTACCTTAAAGCCTAATTCTTAGAAGGAAACAACTACCCAACAACTTGTGGTTACTGAAAATTCAGACTTCTCACATAGTAAGTAATGGTCCTTCTCTTACAACAAACTAATGGTGGTTAATTCGAGATAACTACTCTTACCGGTTTTCTTGCGAATGTTAATTGAATAGAATTGATACTAAAGCATTAATCCGAAAAAGGTTTTCCTATTCTATCTTAGACCAACCAACATAGTCTTTACTAATTGCCCTACTACACAAGTTACTAATTAGGCTTAGCTACATGCTAGCCAAACAGGTACGGTAACTAGTTCAAAAATTCTTTTACTTGTTTTCTTCTGAAAACCTTTTCATTACAACTGAAGTCCAACTGCTTCCTTAAAATACATGCAGAAAGTTCCAATATAAAGGTCACACTGTTCTTTTCAAAAGATAGGGTTAGGGAGTAAAATATTCCAGTCATAACAGTGAAAATCAATTCTCACTTACAACCCTAAAACCATGTGCTTTATCCAAAATGCTACAAGTTTAGTATTGTCAAAAATACAAATCCGAAAATAAATCTCTCTCCTAGAGATAACCTTTCAATTGCTTACCCTATTCGGGTTAAAAAAATACAAAGATAAAAGAATCGATACTTCATAGAGATGCAGTAAGAAAATTAGAAATATCAACATGACTGACCATTCGGGTCGTAAAAAACCCTAAAAAGTAGTCCATTGCATGACTTAACCCGACCATCTTCGCCTTATAGTCAAAATAGCCCCTAGAAATATTTAACAGATATTAGGCACGTAACTTTTCCCTATAAGTCCATATGTCATATTAAAGCCTATGTTATATTTTAGGCTCGTAATTCACCCCTACATTATAACTCAATATGTCATATAAGGCCTAATCATGGAAACCTAATCCATACCCGTAAATGCCCAAACATCAAGTTTTAGTTTCAACCCCGACTCACCATAGATAAACATATAATCAAGCTGATCCCTATTAGGTTCCGAAACTACTACTGGGCCTAAGTGCAAAACAGTCACTAATGTTATCATCACACTCTTGAGGATTTACCATATATGTAAAGGATTGCTCCATTAAACCTACAATATAGATGCTCAACTCTTCTTATCTTGGCTATGGTTCCATGCAGCCACCCTAATCAATACATCAAAAGGGAAGGGACAACATATTCAAACCAAATAGGAAAACTAGAAAGAACTAAAGAAAGATAACATTCCTTCTTCCACTAATCCTCACCATCTACCATTTCTTTCTTAATGTCCAATTAAGTTCAATTTATCACTGCTTACATGTTTCTCTGTTAATCCTTTTGACATTAATATACTCATGTTGATCTTTTACTTGCCATCCTTAAATTTACCTTTTAGGAAGTTCTGCTTATTCCTAACTGATTGGTTACTGAAAATGCATAAAAATCAATTTCCATAGTATGAGACAATCTATTTTATAGAAATACGTAATTGTAAGATATTTCTTTTTAATTATCTTTAAGTTGACGGGTAGTGCACAATAGGGTAAAACCCCATATTCCGCATCAATCCATTCATTCTTGCAATAATGTTTTCTATGTTAATTTCAACCAATCTATGGAAATACACCCCTTTTTCTTAACCAATCAATTTAGGTTATTCTTAATTTCCAAACTATCCTTTTTATCATTGATCTAATTAAGGTTGTTCCATCACAATTAACCCTTTTTAATATATGTCAAGTAGCAAGTTCCTTTCCAACCTCGACCTTTCCCAACTACTAAGCTAAATGGGTTTGTCCATTAATCAAATTTTCAACCTATAAAGGAAAACTTAGATAGAATGTCTTATAACCCGACTAAAAAGATAAAGATTTAAAAAGAGTCAAAGGAAGGCTGTAACTGACTATAGAGGATATTTTGTTTTCAAAAGTTACTTTGGGTTTCTGAAAAACACGTTTTCTTTTGAAAATTCTTTCTTTCGAAACCAAACTTTAGTAATCTTGGTAACTATAGGATCTTATACCAAATGTAACACCCCACATTCCTTAATGTCACTTGTACGATGATTTCATTAAGAAGATATGAAGCAAGACATAAAACATCACAGAGACTAAGAATTCTCAAGACAAAATAATAAATGTACAGCGGAAAAAGAAACTTTCATTTTATAAATAAAAAACTAACTTTGTTTCAATTAACCAAATAGTTACAAAATGTCATGTCTCAAAATCTCAGTCAAAAACAACATCAAAGTAAAATAATATTATTCCCCGAATAGTCATAAAGATACAACCTAACCTTGGAAAGAGGATAGGAAGTAATCCGTCCTTTGCAGAAAACCTTTTTGACAAAATCGACAAAGAAATCTGAACTATACACGTTCTCCCTGTAAGCCTGAGGAGAAGAAAAGAGAAAGGAAGAAAGGAAATGGGTCAGACATATAGCCTAGTGAGCTGCAATGATTACCAGCTCGACTGCTAAGTTAAGGAAAACAGATAAATAGTGGTTCCAGTGTCATAAAAAGATAAGTGTACGTACATATCTAAAGGGGAAAAATAACTGGTATGAACTGATAATAAGGATTGGCTATTCTTATCAAAATGACAGTGACGATAATAGTAATCAGATTAGGCGGTTTGACTGTTTTGCACTTTTATAGATCCGGACAGAAACAAGTAATTAGGAAGGAATTTCCTAATGCTACCCATTGATCGACTCCCTAAACAGACATGAATAATCTGTGCCAGCTATGACACTTGGGGATATCAGCCACGAACCCATTAACTAAAAAGACATAGCCTTAAGCGCTACAACATCTTGTCTTCCCTGCTCGAAACAATGCATGCTCGTGGTTTGGCGAACGCGCCCGTATCCACCTCAGATATGAACATCTTACAATTAAGCAACAGTAAATCATACCCCAGCCTCTACCTAGTGCGGGACTAAGATGATAACATGAGGGTACTATTTGATATGGGTTCCAGACTGTAACAACCCGTATTTTCAATAACCTGTTATAACATAAATGAAGGCAGAATTAAACTGTAAAATCTGAATCAAGGGAAACGGGCTATGCCATTGCGTTCGTCTCGGAAAAATACGTGAAATAGAGTCCGAGTTTTCGAAAATCGGAGTCCGTATGACCAAGATATGGCCTCGCGAAGTTTCACGAAAAATTCCCAAATTAAAGTATACTTAATTAAGTGAAATGGGTTGCGCAGAGAAATATATATATATTGATATATATATATATATATAATTGAAAATTAAATAAATAAATATGCAAAAATGTTCAAAACAGCGAATTGGGAGAGGGGAATAACCGAACCGGCCGATTTTTGAGGTCGACCCAAGCCCGCTGGGTCGACTAGGGGTTAATCCAGGGTGTTTGGCTGTCAACCCGTGGGCCGATTCGCTCAAATGCAGATTTTGCATTTGGATGGTTCTCATGGTTCATCTTTAATCTAAAGGCCCTAGATGGTTCCTACACTTGACTTCTTCCCCAAGACATGCTTTGATGGCTTGGATTGAATCTAGGTTTAATCCTATGGCCTAAAACACTTGCCTAATCTATAAATAAGACCCTAACCTATCCTAAATCCTCATTATTCATTCATGCAACTAAACTATGGCAAAATTTTACCTCTCATGGCCTCCACTCTCTTCATAAAATTTCTAAATGGTTTCTATGAGAGATTTTCCATGCATACAAGTGTTTTCAAGCTTGTATGAGTGTCATTAGCTTGCATTCAAGTCACGTTTCTATCTTTGCATCATAAAGCAAGGGTTTTGATCATTTTGGCTCAAGGGTTTTTATGTTAGAGCTTGCATTTTGGGTCTATTTGATTGCATAAGGGCTTTGTCATATCTTTTGTGCCTTCATAGCAATGTAAGCCCTTTCCCTACTCTTAGATATTAACTATGAAGTTAAATGTTCATGTTGCAAGTTTGGGTTTGATCATTGAGTATGATACATGCTATCATGTCATGCAAGTTTATGAAGTCATTATCTTGATCTTGTGAGCTAAAAGCTACAACCTTTATGTTGAAATGTTGCATTAGGCAACATGAGAACCCTCATAACCTTTATGTCAACTTGCATATGAAGTCATTACCCTTATATGATGATATATGCGAGTTACTAGTCATCATTCCATATCTTTTGTCACCATGATTCGCTTATGTGCCAAGTTTGGGTTTATGCATGTTTTGAGGCTTAAGAATGTAACATGCAAGTTAATGAACACATTTGTGCCTCATTTGCCACCATGATTAACTTGTGGCTTAATATCCATTTTTGTCATGCCTTTGCCAAGTCTCTTCTTTTAATACATTACGTTGTCGCGAACGTATATGCGAGTTTAAAAGCGTTGGGTTATGTTATGGGTAATTTCTAATGACATGAAAATACAACTTGAAAACATGACTTGAAATATAACATGGAAGTTGACATGTAAGTATGCATAAAAACATAAGCTTGGGAATTTACCTATTAAGTTAGGTCTACCCTTTGGGAATTTACCTATTAAGTTAGGTCTACCCAAATGCTTGAAAAACTTGTAACATGTTTTGGAAACATGATGAACATGACACTTAGATAATATAAGTGTGGCCAACTCGAGGTTGGGTTGAGTTTGCAACGTAAAACTACCCGGAACCGACCGACCTAACTAGTAGTTGCAAACAATAGGACCCAATGTGAGAAGTTGGTCATGTTGTGCTTAAACCCGAGGTTAGACCAAGTTGTGGTGTAAAGCTACCCGGAACCGACCGGCTTAACTAATAACCGCAACAAAGTCTAATGTGAGAGGTTGAGGTGCATTAAGTAATTAATGCCGCATGATAGGGTTAAGTTAATTTGATTAATGACTCTTAATCGAATATGACATGGACAAGTGGGTTAAGTAATTTGATTAGGCTAATGATACTTAACAAAACATGACAAGGTTGGGTAGGTTAAGTAACTTGATTTGCCTAACGACACTTAACCATTTTTATACGACTAGTGGACGGGGTTAAGTTAACCAACACTTAATCAATCCAACATGATAATTTGGTAAGGTTAAGTAAGTTTTCTTAATAACACTTAACCGAAAGATACAGTTAATGGATGGGGTTAAGATTAGACTCAACTAGTCTAAACATGATAATCGGATGGGGTTAAGTTAGCCTAGACTTAATTAATCCCACTTGGTAGTTTAATGGGGTTAAGTTAAACACTTAACTAATCTAACTCGTTAATTTGATGTGGTTAAGTGAACTATACTTAACCAATCTAACCCGTTAATTTGATGTGGTTAAGTGACCTAAACTTAACCAATCTAACCCGTTAATTTGATGTGGTTAAGTGATCTATACTTAACCAATCTAACTCGTGAATTTATTGAGGTTAAGTTAACCCACATTTAACCAATATAACGTGAAAACATGATAAGGCTAAGTCATGAATCGCTTGAATACACTTGACCGGTTTGACTAAGTAATTTGATAGGGTCAAGTTAATATATACTTAACCAACTTGAGCATGATTTGTAGACGGGTTAAGTCTCGAACTTGGATACTTAGCCAATTTTGACATGATTTGTAGACGGGTTAAGTCTCGAACTTGGATACTTAGCCAATTTGACATGATTTGTAGACGGGATTAAGTCATGAACTTAAGTGACACTTAATCTGTTATATAAACCCTAATTCGGAGGATTAGATGGGTAACCGTAATTAACGAGGATAACGGGAATAAGGCTAAGTGGTAAACCTTAGTTGAAGGATAACTAAGTAATGATTCTTAGTCAAGGAAATTTAGACCAGTTCATAGATAGATGAGTAACCTGGTACGGTAGGTCATCGTTTAAGTATACGAGTAGGAGCAAGTATCTGATTTAGATAAAGGCTCCAGCGAACTGGGTAACGAAGAAGCGGCTTCGGGGAACGTGAGGATATTCTTGGGATCCCTCTATGAGCTGCCAGGTAATTATACTAGGCTCATGAGAGGTTAAGGTCTGCGTTAGAAGAACCAAGAGTATGCCTTGGTTGCTATGCGAGCGACCTAAAGACGGGGATGGATAGGGGATAGTCGACGATACACGGTCGTACCCTAGATAGCATTTTTCGTCAGGCTACCTACCATCTTTGGTCAAGCGTGTACGTACGGAAAGGCAGAGAACACCCAATAGACCATAATTGCTATCTAATTATGGTTGCGGTAAGGCTTGGATGTGGGTTGGCCAGTGTTGTGTTCTCATACAGGATTTATCCTGTCTTGTCTTTCACTAGTTGAGGGAGGGGTCGCGTGGGACCATAGCCACATATAGAAAAACAGACCTTAGCATCTGCATCGGCAGATAAATCGAAAGCTCCCGACCGAGTCCTGTATTTCTAGATCTGCCCTGTGAGAGGACTCGGATGGCACGATGTGATACATGTGCATATAGGCATGGAAAAACGATTCACGGTGAATGCGTGGGAAAAAGGGCGCGGTTGACGGTTAGCGTAATCCCTAGTGGCCCTGGGTGGTTGAACCAAAAACCGAGATACGAAAACGTGCAATAGGTAAGCATAATCCCTAGTAGTCCTAGGTAGCATAAGTCCTAGTTGCACAAACGAAAATTCATGCTGGAAGACCCTAGCTAGGTTTAGGGTAACAGTCCAAACCGATCTTAAGGATCCTGGAACTATGTTAAAGTAGTATAGAACCTCATGGGAAAGCCCGTATGGTCTACGGCAAGGGACTGAACACTTTCATGGAATAAAACATACGAGTTGAGTAACCTATATATGCGATATATTAGGTTGACATGGACCATTATACGACTTTTGAGTAAGGGTCATTCACGGATAACACATGATACAGTTGGGATACTAGTACGGTAGGTGCAGAGCAGATGTACAGGATAGATACCATGGGACGTTATATGTGATAGATATCTTGGGGATATTATACTTGATAGAAACCTGACGATGTGATACCTTGTTTTATCTTGACATCGTAATTTACCACGACACCATAGTTTATCTGAGTTCAGTAGTTCATCCTGTTATTTTGATTTAGCTTATCTATCTTGTTATCATGCTTATGTTCATCTCAGTTTCTCATGTCAGTTAACTTTAATAGTTTTTATGCTAATAGTAGATAGGGCTTACTCAGTCTTTTTGACTGACCCGTTTTGTTTCGCCTATTTTCTTCTGTTTCCCCCCCAGGTTACAGGGAGGAAATACTGCTGTTTAGTTCAGACTTCTTCTGCTTGAAGGTCATCATGGATGGCTTGGACTTTCCTTGGCTATGGCTACTTTACTGTTTTTACTTGGGGAATAATTTATGAAAAAGTCTTTATGCTTCTTTATTATTGCAAGACAGGTTTTGATGTACTCTGATGTAAAAGGCTTTAGACCTTAATTATTAATGTTTATGAAAGTTTGATTTTACTTCCGCTATGTTATATGGTCTGTCTTGTGATATTTCTGTGCATGTTTACCAATAATGCCCCTCTAAAGCTAGTGCATTCCTTTGCAAGTGACCCTAGCGGAGGCGGGGTGTTACATTTGGTATCAGAGCAGAAGGTTACCAGACTGGGCAAAAGTTTTTAAAACCTTCTGAAAACTATTTGAAATTCGTTTACAAAGAAGCATTTTTCAATAAAATTTCCTTTAAAAAAGAAAAAGAAAAAGGCTATTCCCCAAAGGCCATTAGCACTATCCTTGTTTCCTTAATTGAGTCTCTTTTCCTTTCTTTCCTCCATCTGTAGTCACAGTAGTTTTAACTACGACTAGTCTTTTCTACCTACGAAAGTGCTTTCCATACGATGGAGGTGGTTCTCGAGAGACCAGTGGCCGCGTTATAAGAAAGGATCGTGAGAAAGAAGGATAAAGGATACGAGCTTAAGGATGAGCAACTTGTTGGTATGGCTTAGTCCTCAAAGGAGGGAGAAAGATGAACAATGAAACCCATGATGAGAGAGTACCTTTGGCATGGTAAAACGGGGCAGATAGTTAAGTATTATGGGACAAGGACAAGATCATCGGGAGGGCAGTAGTATGCTCTCATTTCTAGAGTACCTCGGAAGGAGGGTAACGATCTTGTTAAAGGTTTAGCTTTTCTTCTCTATCATCCCGTTAGGACTTCGTTGTTCGTATCATTTAAGTCTGCTTCGATAGTTGAGTCTCTGCACCTTAAGTACTAGCGTAATAGAGAATCCCATTTTTGTCTCAAAGTCCTATTGGCGAATCAGTCCATTTATACATGACTTGTTTGGATTTGGGAATGCCTATGCCAAGTGTTGAGTTTGGAAATAATGCTTATGTTTATAAGCTATGGATGGATTCTAGGGATGAAGTGGTTATCCAGTAGGGGGTGCCACTCTCGGTTTTGATAGGAGGGTAGTTAGACCTTTTGACTAGCCTTGGTAATGCCCTCGAAGTATCGGGTAACCTTTTTGAGGTTCTGTCATGACTAGTTACTTAGAATCCCTTGATGCCTTTATTGGAAATTTGAAGCCCGATCGAGTGGTGTTCGCCAATAAGATGGATGGTTTACTTCATTTATGCATGGGTTATAGAGATCACCCTAGTAAGTGCGCATGATAACCTGATTGACATCTGTTTACTTTCAAGAGAAAGTTCTTCTACATGGAATGCCTTATAGTATATAAACGAGATCCAAGATTCAGTAGTGAATTTTGGAAAGCTTGCATGAGATCATGAGTACGCAGTCATGTTTGCGTCAAGTATTCTAGGAAAAGGATAAGTGCAAGTGGAACGAGAGGCGACGAAGAAATGAGTTCCAGCTCATGTTATGGAAACAGGAATAAGAAGCTACAAAATCGCGAAGTTAAAAGACGACTTTGATGGTCAAAGACTAGATACGCGCATGATATCTCTTTTTGGGAGTATATCCTTGATCCCTGTTTTCTGTAGAGCTTACTTGTAGGCTATCTTTTGTGGACATCCTCTCGGTCCTATTCTCCGTTACAAACCCTGTAAGGAGTTTGTCCTGTTTATCTTCTCGACCCTGTTTCAGGGAATTCTAGGTAGAACCCTATGGATGTAAACATGTATTTGAAACATGTTATGATTGATATGGTTGCAAGTGGTTGCAAATGGTTGCTCGTGGATGCGCGAATACACATTAGATACTAGCTCGACTCGGTCACATTTCATATTGCATATGCACGAGTATTTATACTTGTTTATGGATGAAATCGAATGTATTATCATGCGGTTGTCGCATATGAATGAATGATTGTGCACGCATATAGTATCTATATGGCTAGGACTATTTGCATACATGTTGGATTCATGGCACTATACATATTTTGCATTAGAAAGATTATTCAGGCCTGATCATTAGCATTAGCTAAGGAACATGTACACACACGTTTTGCATATATTCATACAGCATTAGAAATCATCTAAGGACAATGGTTGCTTTTGGATGATGATTTGAGTAGATGGATGATGGATGGTAGGATATGTTCTTCCTAACTTGGAGATTTCGGGGACGAAATCCTAAAAGGTGGGGAGAATGTAACAACCCGTATTTTCAATAACCTGTTATAACATAAATGGAGGCAGAATTAAACTGTAAAATCTGAATCAAGGGAAACGGGCTATGCCATTGCGTTCGTCTCGGAAAAATACGCGAAATAGAGTCCGTGTTTTCGAAAATCGGAGTCCGTATGACCAAGATATGGCCTCGCGAAGTTTCACGAAAAATTCCCAAATTAAATTATACTTAATTAAGTGAAATGGGTTGCGCAGAGAAATATATATATATATATTGATATATATATATATATATAATTGAAAATTAAATAAATAAATATGCAAAAATGTTCAAAACAGCGAATTGGGAGAGGGGAATAACCGAACCGGCCGATTTTTGAGGTCGACCCGAGCTCGCTGGGTCGACTAGGGGTTAATCCAGGGTGTTTGGCTGTCAACCCGTGGGCCGATTCGCTCAAATGCAGATTTTGCATTTGGATGGTTCTCATGGTTCATCTTTAATCTAAAGGCCCTAGATGGTTCCTACACTTGACTTCTTCCCCAAGACATGCTTTGATGGCTTGGATTGAATCTAGGTTTAATCCTATGGCCTAAAACACTTGCCTAATCTATAAATAAGACCCTAACCTATCCTAAATCCTCATTATTCATTCATGCAACTAAACTATGGCAAAATTTTACCTCTCATGGCCTCCACTCTCTTCATAAAATTTCTAAATGGTTTCTATGAGAGATTTTCCATGCATACAAGTGTTTTCAAGCTTGTATGAGTGTCATTAGCTTGCATTCAAGTCAAGTTTCTATCTTTGCATCATAAAGCAAGGGTTTTGATCATTTTGGCTCAAGGGTTTTTATGTTAGAGCTTGCATTTTGGGTCTATTTGATTGCATAAGGGCTTTGTCATATCTTTTGTGCCTTCATAGCAATGTAAGCCCTTTCCCTACTCTTAGATATTAACTATGAAGTTAAATGTTCATGTTGCAAGTTTGGGTTTGATCATTGAGTATGATACATGCTATCATGTCATGCAAGTTTATGAAGTCATTATCTTGATCTTGTGAGCTAAAAGCTACAACCTTTATGTTGAAATGTTGCATTAGGCAACATGAGAACCCTCATAACCTTTATGTCAACTTGCATATGAAGTCATTACTCTTATATGATGATATATGCGAGTTACTAGTCATCATTCCATATCTTTTGTCACCATGATTCGCTTATGTGCCAAGTTTGGGTTTATGCATGTTTTGAGGCTTAAGAATGTAACATGCAAGTTAATGAACACATTTGTGCCTCATTTGCCACCATGATTAACTTGTGGCTTAATATCCATTTTTGTCATGCCTTTGCCAAGTCTCTTCTTTTAATACATTACGTTGTCGCGAACGTATATGCGAGTTTAAAAGCGTTGGGTTATGTTATGGGTAATTTCTAATGACATGAAAATACAACTTGAAAACATGACTTGAAATATAACATGGAAGTTGACATGTAAGTATGCATAAAAACATAAGCTTGGGAATTTACCTATTAAGTTAGGTCTACCCTTTGGGAATTTACCTATTAAGTTAGGTCTACCCAAATGCTTGAAAAACTTGTAACATGTTTTGGAAACATGATGAACATGACACTTAGATAATATAAGTGTGGCCAACTCGAGGTTGGGTTGAGTTTGCAACGTAAAACTACCCGGAACCGACCGACCTAACTAGTAGTTGCAAACAATAGGACCCAATGTGAGAAGTTGGTCATGTTGTGCTTAAACCCGAGGTTAGACCAAGTTGTGGTGTAAAGCTACCCGGAACCGACCGGCTTAACTAATAACCGCAACAAAGTCTAATGTGAGAGGTTGAGGTGCATTAAGTAATTAATGCCACATGATAGGGTTAAGTTAATTTGATTAATGACTCTTAATCGAATATGACATGGACAAGTGGGTTAAGTAATTTGATTAGGCTAATGATACTTAACAAAACATGACAAGGTTGGGTAGGTTAAGTAACTTGATTTGCCTAACGACACTTAACCATTTTTATACGACTAGTGGACGGGGTTAAGTTAACCAACACTTAATCAATCCAACATGATAATTTGGTAAGGTTAAGTAAGTTTTCTTAATAACACTTAACCGAAAGATACAGTTAATGGATGGGGTTAAGATTAGACTCAACTAGTCTAAACATGATAATCGGATGGGGTTAAGTTAGCCTAGACTTAATTAATCCCACTTGGTAGTTTAATGGGGTTAAGTTAAACACTTAACTAATCTAACTCGTTAATTTGATGTGGTTAAGTGAACTATACTTAACCAATCTAACCCGTTAATTTGATGTGGTTAAGTGACCTAAACTTAACCAATCTAACCCGTTAATTTGATGTGGTTAAGTGATCTATACTTAACCAATCTAACTCGTGAATTTATTGAGGTTAAGTTAACCCACATTTAACCAATATAACGTGAAAACATGATAAGGCTAAGTCATGAATCGCTTGAATACACTTGACCGGTTTGACTAAGTAATTTGATAGGGTCAAGTTAATATATACTTAACCAACTTGAGCATGATTTGTAGACGGGTTAAGTCTCGAACTTGGATACTTAGCCAATTTTGACATGATTTGTAGACGGGTTAAGTCTCGAACTTGGATACTTAGCCAATTTGACATGATTTGTAGACGGGATTAAGTCATGAACTTAAGTGACACTTAATCTGTTATATAAACCCTAATTCGGAGGATTAGATGGGTAACCGTAATTAACGAGGATAACGGGAATAAGGCTAAGTGGTAAACCTTAGTTGAAGGATAACTAAGTAATGATTCTTAGTCAAGGAAATTTAGACCAGTTCATAGATAGATGAGTAACCTGGTACGGTAGGTCATCGTTTAAGTATACGAGTAGGAGCAAGTATCTGATTTAGATAAAGGCTCCAGCGAACTGGGTAACGAAGCAGCGGCTTCGGGGAACGTGAGGATATTCTTGGGATCCCTCTATGAGCTGCCAGGTAATTATACTAGGCTCATGAGAGGTTAAGGTCTGCGTTAGAAGAACCAAGAGTATGCCTTGGTTGCTATGCGAGCGACCTAAAGACGGGGATGGATAGGGGATAGTCGACGATACACGGTCGTACCCTAGATAGCATTTTTCGTCAGGCTACCTACCATCTTTGGTCAAGCGTGTACGTACGGAAAGGCAGAGAACACCCAATAGACCATAATTGCTATCTAATTATGGTTGCGGTAAGGCTTGGATGTGGGTTGGCCAGTGTTGTGTTCTCATACAGGATTTATCCTGTTTTGTCTTTCACTAGTTGAGGGAGGGGTCGCGTGGGACCATAGCCACGTATAGAAAAACAGACCTTAGCATCTGCATCGGCAGATAAATCGAAAGCTCCCGACCGAGTCCTGTATTTCTAGATCTGCCCTGTGAGAGGACTCGGATGGCACGATGTGATACATGTGCATATAGGCATGGAAAAACGATTCACGGTGAATGCGTGGGAAAAAGGGCGCGGTTGACGGTTAGCGTAATCCCTAGTGGCCTTGGGTGGTTGAACCAAAAACCGAGATACGAAAACGTGCAATAGGTAAGCATAATCCCTAGTAGTCCTAGGTAGCATAAGTCCTAGTTGCACAAACGAAAATTCATGCTGGAAGACCCTAGCCAGGTTTAGGGTAACTGTCCAAACCGATCTTAAGGATCCTGGAACTATGTTAAAGTAGTATAGAACCTCATGGGAAAGCCCGTATGGTCTACGGCAAGGGACTGAACACTTTCATGGAATAAAACATACGAGTTGAGTAACCTATATATGCGATATATTAGGTTGACATGGACCATTATACGACTTTTGAGTAAGGGTCATTCACGGATAACATATGATACATTTGGGATACTAGTACGGTAGGTGCAGAGCAGATGTACAGGATAGATACCATGGGACGTTATACGTGATAGATATCTTGGGGATATTATACTTGATAGAAACCTGACGATGTGATACCTTGTTTTATCTTGACATCGTAATTTATCATGACACCTTAGTTTATCTGAGTTCAGTAGTTCATCCTGTTATTTTGATTTAGCTTATCTATCTTGTTATCATGCTTATGTTCATCTCAGTTTCTCATGTCAGTTAACTTTACTAGTTTTTATGCTAATAGTAGATAGGGCTTACTCAGTCTTTTTGACTGACCCGTTTTGTTTCGCCTCTTTTCTTCCGTTTCCCCCCCCCAGGTTATAGGGAGGAAATACTGCTGTTTAGTTCGGACTTCTTCTGCTTGAAGGTCATCATGGATGGCTTGGACTTTCCTTGGCTATGGCTACTTTACTGTTTTTACTTGGGGAATAATTTATGAAAAAGTCTTTATGCTTCTTTATTATTGCAAGACAGGTTTTGATGTACTCTGATGTAAAAGGCTTTAGAGCTTAATTATTAATGTTTATGAAAGTTTGATTTTACTTCCGCTATGTTATATGTTCTGTCTTGTGATATTTCTGTGCATGTTTACCAATAATGCCCCTCTAAAGCTAGTGCATTCCTTTGCGAGTGACCCTAGCGGAGGCGGGGTGTTACACAGACAGACAAGCAAGTAAGAAGATTGACGCAAGTCACCTCTAGACTTGGTCCCCAAGTTAACTAAGATTTTACGAGCCCCTTATATTTTACCAAAATGGACTCCTTAGCTTATTCATCAAATAGGTTTAGTTTGGCAGGTTTAATTTCAT
Source organism: Allium sativum (assembly GCA_030737875.1). NCBI lineage: Eukaryota > Viridiplantae > Streptophyta > Magnoliopsida > Asparagales > Amaryllidaceae > Allium > Allium sativum. The sequence continues at coordinate 770,227,232 of CM060926.1, forward strand.
TAATAAGATCAATATAACCATGTTATATTTCTAGATTGTAATTAACGGAAGTAATTTACAACTTTTTTATTTCTTGATTGTGATCAACAAAAGTAATTTTCAACATTTTCCTCAGTCGGACAGACCCTGCTTTGATGTTTTATTGATACAGGTCACAAGTTATTTGATGTTCAATTTCAGTGTCATTCATTAACATGTTTACCACATACAGTTTACTTAACGTCCAATTAAGTATAACTCATTACAATTAACATGTTTTACAGATTACTTAATGTCAAATCAAGTACAATTCATTCTAATTAACATGGTTTCCAGATACAGGTTATTTAATGTCAAATTTAGTACAATACATTCTGATTAACATGTTTTTCAAATATAAGTTACTTAATGTCAAATTAAGTACAGCTCATTCTAATTAACATTTTTTCCAAATTATTGTCACATTAACATGTTTTCCAAATTAATGTCAAATTAACATGTTTTCCAAATTAATGCCAAATTACCATGTTTTCCAGATTAATGTCAAATAAACATGTTTTTCCAAATTAATGTCAAATGAACATGTTTTCCAAATAAATGTCAAATTAACATGTTTTCCAAATTAATGTCAAATAAACATGTTTTACAAATTAATGTTAATTTAACATGTTTTCCAAATTAATGTTAATTTAACATGTTTTCCAAATTAATGCCAAATAAACATGTTTTCCAAATAAAAGTCAAATTAACATGTTTTCCAAATAAATGTCAAATAAAAATGTTCTCCAAATTAATATCAAATATACATGTTTTCCAAATTAATGTCAAATTAACATGTTTTTCCAAATTAATGTCAAATTAACATGTTTTCCAAATCAATGCCAAATAACCATGTTTTCCAAATAAATGTCGAATTGACATGTTTTCCAAATTAATATCAAATTAACATGTTTTCCAAATTAATGGCAACTAAACATGTTTTCCAAATTAATGTCAAATATACCCAAAATCAACCTTTTTACTAATTTTCGTTATCTTCCAAGTATTACAGTAACGGATATACTGAAATAGATAAAAAAAAGGGAAGATTAGGAACAAAAATCAAATCTAAAAGAATTATTTGTAGAGAAAAGAATCAGGGATAACTAGGTTTGTAAATAAACAACAAATAAAAGGAAAGATTTAGATCTAAAATCATGATAACAACTATTGAATCAATTTTAACATTAACTTAGAAGAAATATGATAATCACAGTAATATTCACTTAAATTTGAGAAAAATCCAATAAGCTTTAGTAGATCCTCTATATCTATGAGTATCCTCAAAAAATATGTGTAGAACTAAGCCCTCAATATTCCATTAAAGTTATATTTGAGAAGAAGATTTTTTAAGCGAGGTAGAGAAATCAAGAAGTGAAGATTAGGTTAGGTTTTGAAGGCTATTTATAATAGAGTTAGGTGTCCGGTTCATTGGATTTTATATACAGGTTCATTGTATTTTATATTTAGATTTTAGGCCTTAGGATGTTAGGTTTTTAATCTAAACCATACAAGACACCTCAACATTACATCAGATAAAAATAATCTATAAACATACATGCTTGGCTAGGAACAGGCTCGTGCCTGGCTCGAAGTAGGTTGGCCCACCTTCTATGTGGGTCGACAAATATGTCGACTGAGGGGTCAACACAAGGGTCAACCCATATATGGGCTAGTTCTCCCTTTTACCATTGCTTTATTCTGAATAATTAAATTATTTGATTTAATTTCAATCTTTAATTGATCATAACTTATTCATCTCTTGTCTGTTTTATGCAAATTTAAAGTCTATCTAAATCAGAATTTTGTAATAGGCGCAACGGTGAAATCCCTTTTGCTCAAGTCTCAATATTTTTCTAATTAATATTTCTTTTCTCAATTTATTCCTTAATTAATTATTTCTTTAATTAATTATTGTTTGTTAAAAATTCGGATTGTTACAAATTCCAATATTTATATTCATATATATATATATATATATATATATATATATTCGTGACACTGTAGTCATAGTGTAAAAACTAATACTAAAGTCTTAGGAATTTTAACAAAGCTAAAACCCTTGCTTAATCCTTTTGTTAAATCCCCTTTAAAAAAATAAGTTACATTCCTAAATATGCCATAATAAACTTGATAAAATCAAATCTTAACTCCTACAATCTGTCCATATGTTATTGAACTGATCTGGCTAAGATTTGTGTTTGATCTTGATTGCCTAAGAGTCCCGGTACATGCACTCACATGTGTATATATCCATTTAGCACATAACCACCCAAGAAACCAAGCCAATACGTTACTTAGACTCAATAAGTCAATGTCATTGACATTGGCAACTTGTTCTTATGTTCGTTTGAAATCCATTTATAACAATGAAAACTTTCAGGTAAAAATAGTTTTTCCTATCTCAAGACTTTTGCCAACAAGGTACACAACTAAAATCTAGCATTTCTAGCATCTCTGATCAGCCTTAAAACATCGCTATTCCCCATGTATATAGCATATAATATTCAAATAACAACACTGTCACATAGAACCTTTTTGCATAGAGATAGTAACGTGTTTTTAACCATGCTTCGGTATTTATATAAATATATCACATGTATATCAACATGAGTCATGTTTCTAATTTTTAGCAACTCTAAAGTTTTCTAGTTTAGTTTTGCTATTGGTATATTATTTTCTGGCACATAAACATAAAACATGCAGATTTAATTACATAGCCCCCTAACAACCCCATTAACTTAACTTAAGCATATCAAAGAAGCAAAACAGTTCATGAACATTACATATTTTTTGTTGATCTTTCAGCTAATAAAGTAAGTTTTATGCATAAGTTTTAAACAAACAAAACACTAAACATAGTAGTACTAAATATCATTTAGTAACTTAATTACTCAACACATTATTCATCCTAGCATTTAACTTCTTTGTTCCAAGCATTACTTCAAAACATCCTACTTAACTTCATCATCTCCTTCAAAATCATTAGAGGCCGCCTCAATGAAATTGACACCCCATTGATTCCATTAGCAAATAGGGTCAGACTTCAGGTTTGGTGGGAGAATACTCTATTTCACATAAATAATAAAAAGTTAGATGTACTAAACAATGTGCACAGATTATATTCATACTTAGGGAGAATTTACTCGGATGACTATTAACAATAATGCAGAGCATATATCTCAATATCCTTAAGTAAATCATTCATGCCTACAAACAATAGTTGAACATATGCACACATGTAGCAAACAACAACTAACAAATCAGAGGTTGCACTCCATGCCATCCCTCCCTTATTGTTTGCTAAATGATTCTTAACATTATTTTCTGAATATTCCCATCTAGATTTTATGAGTCATATTACTTTACATTGAACACTTATGTGCGCATTGTGTTTCCCAAACACACAAAGGCCTACGGGGCTTAAAATGCCATGTGCGTACTTAGCTTCCTCCATGGGGTCAAGTAGATTAATGTATAACATGGTTACTGTAACCATTCAGTGACTCTGAAGATTAATTAAGTGTTAATTTCTCTATGTTTATTTCACTATAGCACCTGTTTAAGCAACCTCCCACCCATACTCCCTTAGGTTTAAACAATCAAATCCTATTTGTACAACAAACATGTGATTATTATAATAGCATAGAACATATATATGTGTTATGTGTAAACAACAAACAATCATCCAATCAAACTCAACATGAATAAACATTTAATCACATTCATATCACAACAATGACCAGGCTATTTATTCCTATGACATTAAACTTTATTCATATACTATTTATATCTTCCAGAAAATGCTTCTCTAGTCATTTATAATTTTTATCTACTTGTTGTTGTGAGCATATGATTAGAGATTTTGGGGGATCTCTTTAACCCTGATTTCCACACTTAACTCCTCATAAAGAAGTAGTTTAATTTGGAAAATCTCTTGGTGAAAGAGGCCTAACACGTATATTCATATTGGCCTCATTACCCTATATACATGCGGGAATAGGCATAAGCTTGTGACACTCTTGTCCATGCTTCCTTATCTCCATGACCAAATCCTACCTCATAATAATAACTCGGTAGCTATTTATAGGCAAATTTAAACCATATATATGTTACATAAAATCAATATTAACACATTAATTCAACATCTATTTTGTACTTATATTCAACTCATGAGTATGCAAAGAAAATGTCAACTTATATATAATCAAATTGGTTGCTGCTTCTAGGACTTATTGCCTTATATAAAATAGCATATACTCAAGTATAAAACTCTTTTTTGAATTCATGTTTCCTCCTAATTTTAGCTCGGTCCCTAGTTCTTCTTGCTACTTTTGCTACCTATTTGTCTTTTATTTATTTTTCCAAGAGGAAATAAGATAACATAACAAGCCTAGCTTTATAAAATTCGTTCAATGATCTAATTACGTTTTTGGTGATTATGTAATGTCAAATTTACCATACATAGAAAATAATCTTTATTACATATTAAACACCCATATCCATAACCATTTTCTTTTATATATTTTGGTAGAGAAAGTTATGTCCTACATGCCACGTTGTCTTGCTTTTTCCAGTAAAAATGTTATTATGAATTCCACTTCTATCCAGTTGATCATGCTATTTTCATGATCCTTTTATCCACGTACTATAGAAATTCATGTACATATTTTCAAATGGCTCAAAGTCTACATATGCAGCCGGTTTACCCATTTATTCAAAATTTCTTATATGTTGCACACATCATTTTATCCTAAGTTATACGTTTAAGAGTCTGACACAAACATATTTAACTTTAACTCTAATTCAAGCACAAATTATATTAAGGAAACAAGCCTATTTTATTTAAATAATGTCCTGAACATAATTGTGCACCATGCGTGACTCCTATGCACCCTTATATAGCAAATATATATCATACACACACACACACACATATATATATATATATATATATATATATATATATATTCTCAAGAATCATTAATTAATCTAATTAGATGTTTCGATAAATCTTAGGGTTATCACAAAACTGTCCTAAAATGACCTTTTGTTCTTACTTTTCTATATAGAACAAACTTCCTACCAGAGATTGATGTTATAAGTGGAATACTAATGGAAATAAATCTTGTTTATTATGAAAATTTGAATTGGAAAGTATGGACTACTTATTGTTTGACTGTATTTATTCTAGATTTATTTAGCACAATGCTAAAAGCAAGCTCAATATTAACCAACATATATCTCCACATAGTATCAAAGAAATCATTTAGCATTTTCAAAAGATCATAGTCAAACAAAGCTGAGTTCATTAGAGCATGTTTCTTTTTCTCGGCTATAATTTATCATTTTTGGAAAGAAAGAAATAAGAGAGTGCAAAAAGGGGTGGAAAATAATTGCTCATAGTTATGTAAGATTATTAGAACTGATGTCAACATATTGTTACTAAAACCAACAAGCACTATAAAGCATCCAATCATTCTAACAATCGAAATATTATGGATTTTGATAACCATAAACAAAGGACTGAAGAATACTTACAAAATGGAAAAAAAATTCCTCTGATATTTTTAAAGATAGAAGGGCTAAAGATGTCATTAATATCGGTGATCATTCTCACTCAAAAATTGAAGCAGTTTATCAAGAATCTAGCCCCCTACTTGGTGATAATTACCCTGCGAATCACAACATCACTTCAAATCGTCAAGGAAGTTTATAGTCAATTTATTCACGTCTTAACATAAATATCACTAATAAGAATTTTAATACTCACCCAATTCTTGTAATGATAATCATAAAACCAACAATGTTCTTGATGATGATTTTAGCAGAAGTGTCAATGCCAGCAAACTCGCTTTTGGCAACAACAACCCGGCAGGCTTCCTTTTCCTTTTTAAGAAGTCCGAGCACAACAAAATGAGAAGAAAGGGAAGTAAATGGTCAATGTTGATAACAAATTTGTTAAAGTTTCTTACATAATGTTTGTAGAGTTAGTCATCGGCTTCTCAACAGTGATCCTACTGAGTTGTTGCTTCATGATAAAGATAATACATTTCTTACCAATTTTATTCAAAGAATGGACGATAATAATTATAAAAGAAAGCACAATGGAATAGTTTATCACTTATTTATTTGGAACTAGTGGGATTCTAGCTGTGCAAGTCAGAGAGGTAGTCGCTCTCTACCAAATATGAGAAATTTTGACAATATTAGCTCAGATCTGAAAGTGCAAACTCTATATCTGAGCTTTCCAGTTTCATCTATCGAAAATTTGTACGTTAAAGATCTATATCTAGCTCATTATAACATTTGGAAGAATTTCAAAGCTAATATGAAGACTGATTTTGATGCTCTTCCACAAATGATTCACAGTGAAAGAGATTCCAATAAAGCTCGTGATAGAGAGGAAGAGTATGGGAAGATTAATGGTAGTAGTAAGCACAATATAGATTTGGATGTTAGAAAAACCTCCATGAGTCTGAGATAGTTTGAAGCAATCATGCTCAAGCTTTTCGCTTTTTTGAGCCGCCATTCCCTAACTTATGTTGCTAGCTTTTTGTTATATTTTGTGTTGTTCGACTATTGGTTTTGTCTATTTCTTCGAGTTACCCCCTTTTTCTTAATGTATGGGTATACACCTTGGGTCTTGTATTCTTTTAATCACTTTCAAAAAAAAGTTGATGTAATTACAACTATTATCATTGTAAATACAATTTTAGACTTAGCTCCCATTCTTTTGCCTGCTCACCACTAGGAATGGAATGGGGCAGGTATTTTGTGCCTCAGACCCACCTTGAGTTTTACGAATTAAACATGTCTTACAAAAAGAATATACAAACAGCGTTTGAATTTCAAACTATAAATACAAAACTAGAATAAAAATTAACACCTATGATATATTGGATTGAATTTCAAACTTATGTATATATAAACATATAAGAGGGGGCATGAATTGTAAGAAAATAGAAAAATCCATCAACATTAATAAGAATTTAATATAAAAGCAATGTTCAGGAGAATTAATTTCTCCATGCGCTGGCCTTAAGAGGGGTCGACCGCTTTTCCTTAAAGTGACTGATCTCGCCATCCTAAGGAGGGTATCGATAGCCCTCAAAGGAAAAGGATGGGGTTGGCTTGTTTAGGTAAAAACAATGGACTAATGAGAAAAAGGATACTACATGAAATAATTTAAAAGTCATGATTTTTTTTTTTTCATTAGATAGAAATGAATTTAATAGAGTATCTGTTTGTAAATCTACATATGAAATCTAGAAAACTTTGTAAGTAACTAATGAAAGATTAAGCAAAGTTAAATAGACCAAGATATCCATGTTAACCAGTCAATTTCAGTTATTTAAAATGAATCTAAATGAGACTATCTCTGATATGTGCTGCCGGTTTTAGAAGAATGTGCATTCATTAGTATCCTTATGACAGATATATTCTTAGGAAGCTCAAGTCAGAAAAATCCTAAGTTAACCAATTCTAGAATGAGATCAAACGATTTTGGCAATAAAAGAGGCCATTGACATTAATGCAATGAAAATCTAAGAAGTAATCGGAATTCTAATGTCATTTGAAGTTCATATGAAAAAAGTGAAGATAAATCATTAGAAAAGAAATCAATAGCATTCAATGTAATAACAGAAGATTCAAACTCAAACAGCGATGATGATGATGAGGTAATAATATTAATGACAAGGAATTTCAGAAAGTTTTTAAGATATAGAAAGTGGAATAATTTCAAAATAAACGAGCACAGAAATTCAGTAAAAAATAATGTGATTCCAAATAGCATCAGATGCTATAATTGTGATGAATCAGACAATTTAAAGGGGGACTCTCCATATCCAGAAAAACAGAATCATCCTCAAACAATAGTTCTTCAAAGAAAAGAAAAAGGGCTTATACTGCTACTTTAGACAATTTCGATTCATCCTCCAGTGACGAAGAGCAGAAACAAGTAATTTGAATATGTACTTCACAGCGATTCCTAGATCAGAAAATGTTGAGATAAGATATAAAATAGGTATGCCTTTATAATAATTTTTGTTTGAGTTTGTTGTTTGAATTGTTGCTTGTTTGATTACCTTGATAGAAAATAGGATTTTAAAACTAAATTCAACTCTAAATTTGAATATAAAATTTAAAATAATATTATTTTAATAAATACAAAGTATTATTATAATAAACACCATCTAAGGAAATATATAAATAAGAATATAAGATATGAATAAGTATAAGCAAACCAAAGATAAAAATTCACATGTCTTTTGAAAAATTCAAGAGGCATGTCGGCATGGGTAACCCCCTATGTCAACATGTGCCTGAAATTTTAAAATTCAAAATTTGAATTTCAAACTTTAGAATTTCCCTCCACCTTTTCACCAAACCGAATGTTCTGAAAAGAAGTCTCTTGACTAGAGAATATGTCCTTAGAATCTCTATTTATTAACCTATTCTTATTATCTCTTTTTACCTTTAATTTAAAATTCAAATGTATCTTTATTATCTTCTATTCTTCACAAAAACTCTCAAATGGCTTCCTCAAGCACTCCAAACACTATAAGGTTATCCAAGGCTACAAAATCCTTTCTTTTCAACAACCTAGAGGCTATCAAAGCTTATATAAACTTTGAAAAAGGCGATGTGGGAAAATTTTCTATTTTTAGTGATTTTCCTTCTTATAATCTCCCAACTCTTTTTCATCAAAATGAAATTCTTAGTTTGATTGATTCTCAGGAAAATTATGATTTTTGCTAGCAAACCTTATTAAAATGTTATATTCTAATTTAAATCGTGGTTTTTACGAAGGGGATGAATGTGAAACTTGCAATAGTGTTAAAGGAGAACAAATAGTTTTGGGTTGTGAAATTTTAAGCGCTATTTTGGATTGTACAAACATGGGAATAGATCTCTCGGATTTCAATATCAATGAAAATGATCGATAAACCTTTCACCATCTCTCTGAAAGCAATGAACATTTGGGATTCAAAAATCGATATTTTCGACTTAAGGCAAGATTTGTTAACCTACTTCTCCAACATACTTTCAAACCTCTTTCGGGAAATTTCAACAATCTAACTATGAAAGTTTGCAAATTTCTTTTTGCTATTTTTTGGTAATTATGATATTAATTGGACACATGTGATTTTGGATGGATCTCGAGCTAAAGTTTTTTAGTGAGAGAAAATATGTTATACCATGAAATGTACCTCAAATGTATTTTAAATATTTTGGAGTGGATTTCAAAGGAGAAGAGTTTGTTTCTAGAAAATTCTTTTACTTTGGAAACATATCATTAGTGAAGATACCACTAGTGTTTCAACCATATGAAACACTTCTGGAAAAGGATGAACGAATGGCTTAAGAAGAAGAAGGACATGAAATGGAAATTAAAAAGGAAGAAGATGATAACACCTCCTTTGAAAGTATTTGGAAAGTTAGTAAGAAACTTGGATCATCTTCATCCTCATCCTTCTCCATCGAGTTCTAGTTTTATTATCTTGTTGTATTAGTTTCTATTTTCGTATTTCCATTTCGTATTATGTATCAATACATGGATCCTTATTGAGTTATTAATGAAGCTCTTATATTTCCATTTATTCCTTCTTAAACATCTCTAGAATGAAAAATAGTATAATAAAAACAAGTATATATAAACCAAAACATAGCACAACTCGCAAAATCCTTCAAAAACCAAAAATACACGAGGCATGTCGACATGCCTAACCTACCATATCGACATACAACTATCAAAACTTTCAAATTATTTTTAATTTGAAATTTATCTTAACTAACTTGTGTCTATTCATTTTGAATCAGAACCTGTAAATACCTATTTCTTCCAGAAAAATTCATTTATCTATTTCTCCTTTATCATCTTTCTTCCGATTCTTATTTTATCAAATTCTTAGCTTCTTTTATTCATAACTTGAGTGAATATCTTAAAGAAACACTCAATTCATTCAAAAGTATTCTTTTTTTTTCATAACCAACATTACTTAGAATTAAGTCAAATACAGATGATAAAAGAACAAGAGAGGCATTTCAATGCAACTCCTTGGATGATTTCCTCTCTTACCAAAGATGAAGACAATAACAACGAGGGAATGACTCTCACCAAAGACAAAGAAGAATGTGGTGCCATAAAGGCTGATCCAACCTTTGGTGGTGATGAATGGATAGAAGTTCCAAGAAATGTATGAATTTATTTTGAATTTGGTGTGGATTGATTAATTTAAAACATGTATTTGAATTTATGATTTGTAATAACTAAGTTTGAATTAATTTGGATTGATTGGATGCTTGTTTGTGTAATATGGTTCGAATTTATGGTTTGTATAAAATGTGTGTATTGGATTACTTGATTTTTAACTTAGTCTTAGTATTTTCTTAATATTGCCTTAGTTTTAAGATACTTGATTTATACTAATATTAGAAATATTTAGTCTAAATTAGTTTTTAGGTATTAAAATTATATTAGATAATGGTTTTAAAGGGGATATTATAGGATAATTTGAAATGTATAATTTTTTTGTTGATGACAAAGGGGAAGAATTATAAAATAGGGTAACAGAGTAAGGGGAACTTAGTAGTTTCAAAGAGAGATAATGGAGTAAGGGGGAGTAACGGGAGAATTAAGACATCAGGTATGAATATTTTATAAACAAAGGTTGTCATCATAAAAAAGGGAAGATTGTTAGGGATTGAAATATTCATGATGATGGTTTTGATGACAACAACCTTGTTTTAACTATTATTGTTATAAAATATATACTAATATTATTCTCTAGAATATATATATATATATATTCATATATGTGTGTGTATGTGTATGTGCGCGTGTATGTGTACGTATATACAAGAAATATATGCAAGGATTGATTATTGAAGACTATACAATTTAAAGATTCAAGATTTCAAAGAAGGGTTCAAGATAGAAGACTCATGAGTAACAAGAGTTCAAGTGTTAAAGAAATACAAAGTAATAGCGTCTAAACTTCTTGTTAAAACTCTGAAATAGCACTGAATCCTTATTTCAATCTTTCTCACTATTTTTTATTTAATCTTATTTTCAAAACTGATTTCAAAATTACTTCCTTATTTCAAATCTACATTTTTAAGTTTTGTTCGAATCCTAATTTTAAAATATATCTTTTAATTCTTTAAATGGTTTAAATCCTTATTCAAATATTTCTTATGTATATGATTGTTACTAGTTTTATATTAAGTTTTATTTAACCATTTAAGTTTTAATTTTCTTTACTTATATTTATACCTTAACATTTTAAGTTGTATATATGATTTAATATCATTTTATATAGTTTTAAATCGTTCCTATATATTTTTAGAATCATTTTTATATATGTTTTAATATATATTTTAAGTCAAGATTTACTAGAATTTATTTAAACACAACATGCCTTAATTTGAAAATTTTAATTTTCAATTTTTCTTAAGGCATGTCGACATAGGTAATCCCCCACGTCTACATGGTAACGGTTGGATTTCAAATTCGAACTTTGAAAAGTTGTGTGTTTTGATTTCAAAACTATTCAGAAAGGATTTGACTGTTGGGAGACTGTAAATAAGCTTCCAAAAATGAACTTTTTAATCCAACTTCATTATCTTCTTCCTCCTTTGTCTTCTCTCCATTAAAACTCTTCATTTACTAAATTATATACTTATACTCTTCCAAATTTCAAAGAGAATCACATCAAACTTCTCCTATTTTTATTCTCTACCACACTGTAACGGCTGGAAATTTCCGACTCCTCGAGAGTCGGAAATTCCGAGACGTTAGTGAAAGAATTTAGAAGGTGAGAAAGAAAAGATAGAACTAATAGAATAGAAGAAGAAGAACATCAGAATCATCAGAGTAACACGAATCTCACAGCGGAACGAATAACATATAATATATAACATAACTTTGAAGTAAACAGTTATATATATACAATAGCACTTATCAGAGTACAACACTTACAACACAGCGGAAATAACTATAGCTATAAAATCTTGCAGCCTCCTGCTCCAAGCTCTCCAAGTATATCTGTAAATCCCGACTACTTGACTGCCCGTACAAATTTAGGCACCCAAGAGTTTAGGGAAAACAACAAAGTAAACTCCGGGTCAGTCATGGGACTGGTATGAGTAAAATAGTTTAAAACAGGTATAGGATATCTCATAAGACCACGCCGTGAATACGGAACGGGGTTTTTCCCTTATGAGTATCTGAACAACTTTGACAAGCAATATCATTGTGATATTATAATAATGTCTAAGTACAAATAGGTATCAATCTAGCAGAAACGCTTGCATCTCACGTTCTACATACATAGTATAAAATCATAAACCGCAGGACGCTTATCAGAGAATGGATTCCAACTGACAAGGTATGGGAGCACCTTCTGAATAGTGTACTCTAGAGGTGATACACTCAGGGTTCAACAAGAACGTCTTGCAACCCGGCCACACATGACCGCTCACTCATTTAGCTTGAGTGTCGCGAATATATTGCCACCACGGTTGTAGGCCATCAAACCGTCATTCGAAGATACAGAATAAAAAAGAAGTATAAATATGGATATTCCCTAGATCGGTGACAATACACCCTGCTTGGGAATGACCCAACTAGCCATGTTGCCTAGCCCAACTTTTGTTACTTCCCGGTGTGAGGCTAGAAGCTACGTCTATCTTCAGAACATCTGATCACCATTCACTTTGAATGCCACATCGTCATACCCGCCAAATCACAAATTGACTTATCCAAAAATAACCCGGGTATATAGCTAAGAGAAACGAATTCCTACGCCACCAAACGTGAATACGTTTGAACAGATCAACTTACGCGATCCATTGGATATACTCTGTCCGACCTTCTTCCATATACGTTGTCCTAGGACTGGACAACCCGAAGGCACTATTCAGTATATCCATCTTAGTCACTGTTATCTAAGACTTATACAACAGCCCTTGCATTTTACTCCGTCTTCAATTTATCTTTGGCAGATATTGCTCGCAACGCTTATGCCAATACAGAGTGGTTCTTTGGATAATAATCCAACCGGTCTCTCCATATTAACAACGTTAAAATGGTAAAAACTTTGATAGTCTGTGATTCAACTATCAAATTAAAACATGTCGGTGTACAAACAACGATCTTATTTCCAAATGGAAATTCGATCGATCAATCATCATATGTTCATATTTCCTTATTTCATATATTTAGAAAATATATGTTATTAATCATTGGAAAACATTTCCATAACTTATTTTCACATCACTATTATTTCGCAACTATCAGTCCCTAACTGTAACTAGTATGAGAACAATTCTCTAAGTATCAATCCGGAAGGTCGAAACCAACATCATATCGTCACTTAGAAAACCGTTCAACTTACCCTCTCCAGTCAGTTTCTGAATTTGCTTAACTCTATTTCTTAAATTCTTATCATGAAAACATTTCATTTTCTATGTTTAGAAAACATATCTGGCTATATTTGGAAAACGTTCCCAAAACTCATTTACAGATTTCCAATGAATGTTGTATAAAACATCGTTTCGCTTAATCCATTTATCGCTTATTCCTTAGCTTTATTCCTAATCAACCTTTTAGATCGAACCACAACTATTCCTTTGTCAATTCTGAAGTCAATCAAGTTGGGGTATAGTTACCTCTCAGACCTTAATTGAACAACGTCCTTTACTGTGAAATAGATGAAGCTCATCACTCACCTTTTACTATCATCTGTTTATGCAAATCCTCGGATTCTGGTTACGAATCCACTTCTTATATGACGGTGTTTGATTATAACTATAACGTTAAAATTCCTACCCCTATATATTTTATTTCCTAACTCGAATAATTTAACAGACACCTAATTTCTAAATCAATAACTAAATCTTGATTTAAACCCTGGAAAGTAAATAGTACTTTCCCGAATTCGTTATAATCGAATTCGACGTATAACTCTCTTTCAAGTAATCTTTATTTGATTAACTCTTCTTCGAATAACCTATATTCGATTATCTCTCTTCGAATAACTCATATTCGAAATCTCTCTCTTTCGAATAAACAATATTCGATCCCTTCTTTCGAATATGCTATATTCAAAAATCTCCTTTCGATTTACTAATCGATAACTCCTTTCGATCAAACTAAAATCGATAACTCCTTTAACTCTATTCGAATAACTAATATTCGACTAACTCCGTTGGATCAACTCATTTGATTAACTCCTTCGAATAACTAATTCGAATAACTTACCCTTGAATAACCAATATTCGATTTGCTCTAACTTGATTAACTTAATTCTAATCGATTTACTCCATTTCGATTCAACTTAATTCAAATCGATTAACTTAACTCAAATTGATTAACTCCTTTCGAATAACTAAATTCGATTTAACTCTTCTCGAATAACTAAATTCGATTAACTCAAATTGAATAACTAATATTCAATTAACTCTTACGTGTTTAACTCTATTCGAATAAATTATATTCGATCAACTCTTTTAACTTTACTCGAATAACTATATTCGATTAACACTTTCTTTCGAATAACTATATTCGATTAACCCTTCGACTAACTCCTTTGGATTAACTAACTTCGAATATCTCCTTTGGATTAACTAACTTCGAATAACTCCTTTGGATTAACTAACTTCGAATAACCAATATTCGATAACTACTCTTCGAATAAATAATATTCGGTAACTCTTCTCAAATGAATAACATTTGATTTCTCCACTCGAATAAACTATATTCGATTACTCTTCCCTCGAATACACTATATTCGATAACTCTACTTCGAATAAGTGATATTCGGCAACTCTACTCGATTAACTCCACTTGGATAACTCTAACTGGTCAACTCTAACTGAGTAACTCTAACTGATCAACTCTAACTGGTCAACTTTAACTGGTCAACTCTAACTATTTGTCTTTAACTGGTAAACTTTAACTGGTTAACTCAAATGGTTTAACCCAACTTGATTTACTTGTCTCGATTAACTGAACTAATCCACTTAGTTTAACTTAGTTAATTCACTTTGATTAACTCTAACCGATTTACTTAGTTTAACTCAGCTAATTCACTTTGATTAACCCAACTAATTTACTTCGATTAACCAATTAGTTTAACTTGACTAATTCACTTAGTTTGACGCAACTAATTCACTTTGACTTACAAATTAGTTTAACTTAGCTATGTCACTTAGTTTGACGCAACTAATTCACTTTGATTTACCAATTAGTTTAACTTAACTAATTCACTTCGATTAACCACTTAGTTTATCTTAACTAATTTACTTTGGTTAACTTAACCAATTACTTTGATTAACTCGACTAACTTGCTTTGGTTAACCTAACAAATTACTTTGTTTAACTCTATTCGAATAACTATATTCGATTTACTCATTTGCTTTCTATTCGAATAACTATATTCGATTTACTCATTTGCTTTCTATTCGAATAACTATATTCGATTAACTCATTTTACTTTAACACTAATCGATTAACTAACATCGATTAACTTCTTTTGATAAACTACGTTTTCCGTTACAACTATTTCCTTTTTATAACGTTTACTTACCGTTACAAATATATCCTATTTATAACTTTTATTTACCGTTACAAATATTTCCTATTTATAACTTCTTATTTATCTTCTAAATAAATATTCCTTTATTCTATTTATTTTCTAAATAAATATCCCTTTTATAAAACTCTATTTGTTTTATAAATACTTCCTTTTATAAAACCGTGTTCGTTTTATAAATAATTTCTTTTTATAAAATCCTGTGATTTTATAAAATTCCTTTATTTCAATATACATTGAAATACTTCTTTTAACATCCCAGGGTTTCTTATGATATTTAAAATATCGAATAACAATGATCAATATCATTTCAACTCCCATAATCCATAACAGATTATATAACACATCATATATCACAATATATGAAAAACAGTAAAATAAATGTTGAGGAATCCAGTTGGATTCCTCCAACCTGTTTCCCTGCATCACAGATGTTAAACAATATAATATAACATCACTTTCAGTTCTATATGATACATTCTGTTAAACAGAATCAATATAGAAATTTAACTAACTGACTAGCAGTTCAATCAAACAGTCAACATACAGTAAATCAGACAATTTCTAACAGTTCTAAAAATACAACATGAAATTATAAACTGTTCAGAGTTAGTGAGATTTACTCACATTGAACTATCATCGTTAATAACTACAATTGTCATTGATTCAGATGGACAATTTATTTCGCCATAAATTGTAACGAGCCCCAATTCGCTCTCCGTCAGTTCCAGTGTGCAGCTCTCGTCTGTACGATCCTGTCGGATCATTTTCTTTTCTCAAGCCCGTTCAACTTATTAAACCCATCCGCTCCAAGTTACACCGTACTTCCTCCCCTCCATCTTCTACAGACAGCGAAGCCGGTAATGACCATTGTTTCTTTTTCTTACTTCCCGTATTGAACGTCCGGGTATTTTCGTTGACCCGTCACCCCGTCCACTACTGTGCTTCAACGTTCCACCATTCACTCTTCTTTGTTATACTACCATCGCAAGCTTCAGGTCATTTTAAATGGCCATTCACGCTCCTAACAATAATTTCCTCCTCCACGTGTACAACCCTTGCTCCATATTTTCAAACTCTTCCCATACCTTAATTTGATCTCCAGCTCCAGTACCCCCACTACACCACGTTACTCCCCTTCCAAAATATAAACAACATAAATCAACTGTTGCATGTAGACATGTAGTCCTTCCCGTTCTAAACGAAAATAGCCACGTCCATTTTTCTTTTTTATTATATTGGGCTTTACCCCCAAAACCGTCAGCCCAATTACCCTATTCACCCTCGTCACCTCCTTGTACAGCACCTTCTTCCTCAATTACAAACCGCCCCCTCCTCATCTATTTCACGCACCAGTAAACGCAAGTAGGAAAGAGAACGACCCTGGCCGTACTTCTCTTCCCAACGCTCCTCCAAAAGTACCCGTGCCTTCCATTTCATCTCTATACCCAACACAAATAGGAAACATCAATCTCCCTCCACCCTATTTCTTCTTGCTTACGGTAAACAAATACCCTCCAATAAAATAGATCGCACGCCACTTTTTTCCTGTCCTTCGATCGCCATTCCTCCTTCCATGCTCCATCGACATTCACCTTAAACCCAAACAAAACTCATTTTAATACTCCTCATCAACATCCGCACCCCTCCATACCAGTTTTGACGAGCTCGCACAAGTCTTTGAATTCCCGTCCTCAACGCAACTTCATACTGTCGATTCCCAAAAGTGGATCGCACCCAACGTTTTACCCACCAGTGAGAAGCACTCGAGCTCAGCAATCCAATGGATCCAACCTCACTAATTTCTGTTTAGTATTTGATTTTTGAAATGATGTGTTTGCTCATATTGGAAGAAGTTTGTGGCGGCCTCTTTGTTTACAGAAGAATTAGGTTTAATCTGTTAAAGTAGGGTATTATATAGGGAGATATTTGGCTTGCTGTAGCGTTTCCAACCTTTCGGTTTAAACTGTGTTTGTGTGGTGAGAAAAGATGAGTGGTGGCCTAGTAAATGTCACAAAGAATTTGTGGATAGAAAGAGAAGGGCATGTAGTATTTACACCCATATACTTTGGTTCTAGTTTAAGTAATTTCATTCATGTTCGACTGCTACAGACAGAAATAAGTATACGGTCGTATCGAACGAGGTGCCTCGGTCCCAAAAATATAATAATACCGGTAGATTAACTCATATTTTGAAACCTCAAAATGTTGATTACAGGGTGCAAAATACTCCCAATAAAAAGGTAGCTTATTTAATTAATTAAAAAATTACCATAAAATTCTAAAAATTAAATTATCACTATTTCCCAAAAGAACCCTATCTAAATTCAAACCCGATCTCTACTTATATTGAATAAACTGATACGGTCGATAAACGATTCTATAGCGACTATTTCAAAATTTGATTTAGATATATCTCAAAATCTACACGACGAAATCCCGATTTTTCTCTTCCACTAGAAAGATATACTCCACCAGCTCCACACGTTTCTTGTTTCACAGAAATCCGGCTTAAAATGAATCATGTACATTCAGTTGAAGTTCAAATCGCCAATTTGCGAACTGTCGCGTCGTTACGCGCTCTATTTTAATTATAATATAATTAATACGTTTTAACGTTGATTATTAAATCGATTCGTTATTCAAATTCAATTCTAAACTGAATTAAATATTTTAGCTGATCCAATTCACACAGTATTGTGAATTCGGTGATTTCCGATTATTTCGACATTATAATATATTATTATATTATTTATTTTAATTAAATATTCAACATTATTTAATTCAAGTCATCGATATCGCCCAATCGATATTTAATAATTAAATAAATTAATTATTCGACAGCTAACAAACGCGCCATTACAGACTTCCCCCCTTAAAATAATTTCGTCCTCGAAATTGCTAAGTTAGAGGTTGACCCTATATATTGGAACTCCTAAGATTGGTTTACCCCTTATTTCTGATTTCAACTGAACCACTTAATATCGACTGAAATATTTATTCTTTCGACTAATTAAAATTTTCAAAAATTCTGAAAATTTTCTAACACTTTAAATTTTCGGAAAATTTTGCCATAACCTCCTTTGTACAGCCCTATCGGTAAAACCACAACTCGCCTCTCTAGGCCATCTCCAACCCAAAAAGAAAATCAAACAGCCAAGCGGCTTGCTGATTCGGCTCATAAATCTCATGCTTATACCAAAAATAAACTTGTACCTTTTTGTCGGGCATATCAACTCTTATCACTTTCAAATGTATCAACCCAACATATTCCAATGTCATCTCAATCCAACCTTCAACTCAAACACTTGGTGCTATCCAAGTCAAATTCTATTCAAACTCCAATATCAGATTTCAAACTGTTAACCCATCAACTTAGTTCCAATCCAGATTATTCTCTAACCAAATCCCGATTTATTTAACTTGGTTCAAGTTAAATTTTAATTTACTTATTTGTTTTTACCATCTTGATTCATTCAACTTAACAAGTTAAATTTTAAATTTCAAGATTTAAATTCCTGGGATTTATTTCAAATCAATTTCAAATCCTAATACCAATTCAAAACTTTTGAATTTCTAAACAACTTGTTTTCCTCAACACCATTTGAAAACAAAACCATTGGTAGTAATTCGCCACTTAGAAACTCGAAAATCACACCGACGATGTATCGATCCATCCTCGGAATTATTTTCCAGTCATCTAGGTGAGTTCAATACTATTTTTATTTCAAATTGAAAAACCTTTTCAAAATCTCCCAGGAACTTAAAATTTCCTTATTTTAAATTCCAAATTCTGATTTAAATTCATATTTGATTCAAACTATTTCATATATTACATTCATATGAATTCTGATTGGTCATTTATAACCATTTCACCCTTTTATAATCTTATTCGATTATAATAACAACCAACACAATCAATATACTATAATAATTTCAAGATATATATTTCTTCTATAAACAAATATATTTTGGGGAAAAATTATTTCATTTACCCTCTTTCAAAACATACCATGATGGTTCATCGTATTCGAGTGTTTAGTAACCCTTATCGATACAGTGGATCAAATTGATCGACCAGAATTCATAAGCCACTCAACCAATAAATCTCCACAATATAAAACCATTTTATATTGAATAACAATTACGCGCTCATATATATACACTCAAACTCAATCTAGGATATTACTAATCCCATCTCTATCGAGTTATGCCACAGAGCCAAGGTAATCACTTAACTTAAGCTCTGATACCAACTGTAACGGCTGGAAATTTCCGACTCCTCGAGAGTCGGAAATTCCGAGAAGTTAGTGAAAGAATTTAGAAGGTGAGAAAGAAAAGATAGAACTAATAGAATAGAAGAAGAAGAAGAACATTAGAATCATCAGAGTAACACGAATCTCACAGCGGAACGAATAACATATAATATATAACATAACTTTGAAGTAAACAGTTATATATATACAATAGCACTTATCAGAGTACAACACTTACAACACAGCGGAAATAACTATAGCTATAAAATCTTGCAGCCTCCTGCTCCAAGCTCTCCAAGTATATCTGTAAATCCCGACTACTTGACTGCCCGTACAAATTTAGGCACCCAAGAGTTTAGGGAAAACAACAAAGTAAACTCCGGGTCAGTCATGGGACTGGTATGAGTAAAATAGTTTAAAACAGGTATAGGATATCTCATAAGACCACGCCGTGAATACGGAACGGGTTTTTCCCTTATGAGTATCTGAACAACTTTGACAAGCAATATCATTGTGATATTATAATAATGTCTAAGTACAAATACGTATCAATCTAGCAGAAACGCTTGCATCTCACGTTCTACATACATAGTATAAAATCATAAACCGCAGGGCGCTTATCAGAGAATGGATTCCAACTGACAAGGTATGGGAGCACCTTCTGAATAGTGTACTCTAGAGGTGATACACTCAGGGTTCAACAAGAACGTCTTGCAACCCGGCCACACATGACCGCTCACTCATTTAGCTTGAGTGTCGCGAATATATTGCCACCACAGTTGTAGGCCATCAAACCGTCATTCGAAGATACAGAATCAAAAAGAAGTATAAATATGGATATTCCCTAGATCGGTGACAATACACCCTGCTTGGGAATGACCCAACTAGCCATGCTGCCTAGCCCAACTTTTGTTACTTCCCGGTGTGAGGCTAGAAGCTACGTCTATCTTCAGAACATCTGATCACCATTCACTTTGAATGCCACATCGTCATACCCGCCAAATCACAAATTGACTTATCCAAAAATAACCCGGGTATATAGCTAAGAGAAACGAATTCCTCCTCCACCAAACGTGAATACGTTTGAACAGATCAACTTACGCGATCCATTGGATATACTCTGTCCGACCTTCTTCCATATACGTTGTCCTGGGACTGGACAACCCGAAGGCACTATTCAGTATATCCATCTTAGTCACTGTTATCTAAGACTTATACAACAGCCCTTGCATTTTACTCCGTCTTCAATTTATCTTTGGCAGATATTGCTCGCAACGCTTATGCCAATACAGAGTGGTTCTTTGGATAATAATCCAACCGGTCTCTCCATATTAACAACGTTAAAATGGTAAAAACTTTGATAGTCTGTGATTCAACTATCAAATTAAAACATGTCGGTGTACAAACAACGATCTTATTTCTAAATGGAAATTCGATCGATCAATCATCGTATGTTCATATTTCCTTATTTCATATATTTAGAAAATATATGTTATTAATCATTGGAAAACATTTCCATAACTTATTTTCACATCACTATTATTTCGCAACTATCAGTCCCTAACTGTAACTAGTATGAGAACAATTCTCTAAGTATTAATCCGGAAGGTCGAAACCAACATCATATCGTCACTTAGAAAACCGTTCAACTTACCCTCTCCAGTCAGTTTCTGAATTTGCTTAACTCTATTTCTTAAATTCTTATCATGAAAACATTTCATTTTCTATGTTTAGAAAACATATCTGGCTATATTTGGAAAACGTTCCCAAAACTCATTTACAGATTTCCAATGAACGTTGTATAAAACATCGTTTCGCTTAATCCATTTATCGCTTATTCCTTAGCTTTATTCCTAATCAACCTTTTAGATCGAACCACAACTATTCCTTTGTCAATTCTGAAGTCAATCAAGTTGGGGTATAGTTACCTCTCAGACCTTAATTGAACAACGTCCTTTACTGTGAAATAGATGAAGCTCATCACTCACCTTTTACAATCATCTGTTTATGCAAATCCTCAGATTCTGGTTACGAATCCACTTCTTATATGACAGTGTTTGATTATAACTATAACGTTAAAATTCCTACCCCTATATATTTTATTTCCTAACTCGAATAATTTAACAGACACCTAATTTCTAAATCAATAACTAAATCTTGATTTAAACCCTGGAAAGTAAATAGTACTTTCCCGAATTCGCTATAATCGAATTCGACGTATAACTCTCTTTCGAGTAATCTTTATTTGATTAACTCTTCTTCGAATAACCTATATTCGATTATCTCTCTTCGAATAACTCATATTCGAAATCTCTCTCTTTCGAATAAACAATATTCGATCCCTTCTTTCGAATATGCTATATTCGAAAATCTCCTTTCGATTTACTAATCGATAACTCCTTTCGATCAAACTAAAATCGATAACTCCTTTAACTCTATTCGAATAACTAATATTCGACTAACTCCGTTGGATCAACTCATTTGATTAACTCCTTCGAATAACTAATTCGAATAACTTACCTTTGAATAACCAATATTCGATTTACTCTAACTCGATTAACTTAATTCTAATCGATTTACTCCATTTCGATTCAACTTAATTCAAATCGATTAACTTAACTCAAATTGATTAACTCCTTTCGAATAACTAAATTCGATTTAACTCTTCTCGAATAACTAAATTCGATTAACTCAAATTGAATAACTAATATTCAATTAACTCTTACGTGTTTAACTCTATTCGAATAAATTATATTCGATCAACTCTTTTAACTTTACTCAAATAACTATATTCGATTAACACTTTCTTTCGAATAACTATATTCGATTAACCCTTCGACTAACTCCTTTGGATTAACTAACTTCGAATATCTCCTTTGGATTAACTAACTTCGAATAACTCCTTTGGATTAACTAACTTCGAATAACCAATATTCGATAACTACTCTTCGAATAAATAATATTCGGTAACTCTTCTCAAATGAATAACATTTGATTTCTCCACTCGAATAAACTATATTCGATTACTCTTCCCTCGAATACACTATATTCGATAACTCTACTTCGAATAAGTGATATTCGGCAACTCTACTCGATTAACTCCACTGGGATAACTCTAACTGGTCAACTCTAACTGGTCAACTCTAACTGAGTAACTCTAACTGATCAACTCTAACTGGTCAACTTTAACTGGTCAACTCTAACTATTTGTCTTTAACTGGTAAACTTTAACTGGTTAACTCAAATGGTTTAACCCAACTTGATTTACTTGTCTCGATTAACTGAACTAATCCACTTAGTTTAACTTAGTTAATTCACTTTGATTAACTCTAACCTATTTACTTAGTTTAACTCAGCTAATTCACTTTGATTAACCCAACTAATTTACTTCGATTAACCAATTAGTTTAACTTGACTAATTCACTTAGTTTGACGCAACTAATTCACTTTGACTTACAAATTAGTTTAACTTAGCTATGTCACTTAGTTTGACGCAACTAATTCACTTTGACTTACCAATTAGTTTAACTTAACTAATTCACTTCGATTAACCGCTTAGTTTATCTTAACTAATTTACTTTGGTTAACTTAACCAATTACTTTGATTAACTCGACTAACTTGCTTTGGTTAACCTAACAAATTACTTTGTTTAACTCTATTCGAATAACTATATTCGATTTACTCATTTGCTTTCTATTCGAATAACTATATTCGATTTACTCATTTGCTTTCTATTCGAATAACTATATTCGATTAACTCATTTTACTTTAACACTAATCGATTAACTAACATCGATTAACTTCTTTTGATAAACTACGTTTTCCGTTACAACTATTTCCTTTTTATAACGTTTACTTACCGTTACAAATATATCCTATTTATAACTTCTATTTACCGTTACAAATATTTCCTATTTATAACTTCTTATTTATCTTCTAAATAAATATTCCTTTATTCTATTTATTTTCTAAATAAATATCCCTTTTATAAAACTCTATTTGTTTTATAAATACTTCCTTTTATAAAACCGTGTTTGTTTTATAAATAATTTCTTTTTATAAAATCCTGTGATTTTATAAAATTCCTTTATTTCAATATACATTGAAATACTTCTTTTAACATCCCAGGGTTTCTTATGATATTTAAAATATCGAATAACAATGATCAATATCATTTCAACTCCCATAATCCATAACAGATTATATAACACATCATATATCACAATATATGAAAAACAGTAAAATAAATGTTGAGTAATCCAGTTGGATTCCTCCAACCTGTTTCCCTGCATCACAGATGTTAAACAATATAATATAATATCACTTTCAGTTCTATATGATACATTCTGTTAAACAGAATCAATATAGAAATTTAACTAACTGACTAGCAGTTCAATCAAACAGTCAACATACAGTAAATCAGACAATTTCTAACAGTTCTAAAAATACAACATGAAATTATAAACTGTTCAGAGTTAGTGAGATTTACTCACATTGGACTATCATCGTTAATAACTGTAATGGCGCGTTTTTTTAGCTGTCGAATAATTAATTTATTTAATTATTTATATATCGATTTGGCGATATCGATAACTTAAAGTAAAACGTTCGAACGTATAATTATAATATAATTAAAATAGAGCTCGAAATGGCGTGGCAGTTCGCTATTTGGCGATTCGAACTTCAACTGAATGTACAGGACTCGTTCTAAGCCGGATTTCTGTGAAACAAGAAACGTGTGGAGCTGGTGGAGTATATCTTTCTAGTGGAAGAGGAAAATCAGGATTTCGTCTTGTAGATTTTGAGATATGTCCAAATCAAATTTCAGAAAAGTCGCTATGGAATCGTTTATCGACCATAACAGTTTATTCGATATAACTAAAGATCGGGGTTGAATTTAGACAAGGTTCTTTTGGGAAGTAGTGATAATTTAATTTTTAGAATTTTACTGAAATTTTTAATTAATTAAATAAGCAACTTTTTTTATTTGAAGTATTTCGCACCCTGAAATCAACATTTTGAGATTTCACAAAATAAGCCAATCTACCGGTATTAATATATTTTTGGGATCGTGAGATGGTGTTAATCACAGCGACATCTTTATTTCAGTCCGTAGCACTGATATATAGAAATAATTGGACATAGCAGGTAGGTAGTTTTAAAAACCTAAAACTAAAATGAAAGTGATGTCCCAGAAACCTACAAGTAAATTTCCATGATAAAACTAGGGCCACGCACCCTCTTACTCAACCACTAAAGCAAATTGAAACGTGGAGAAAGCTTACCAACTAAAATCAGACCCTATAAATACACTTCTACCGACTCTTAAAACCTAATTTCATCTCTAAGTCAATGATTTTTGCACCGCTACAGCAGACTCCTTCAAAACCCTTCCGTGATCTTCATAAAATCATGGGAATGCAAATAAAATCCCAAAATTTCTAAAGCAAATTTATTTGGGGTCCTGACGTGTTCCTCTTCGTTCTAGCATGGGTTTCAAGTAGTTCGAGCCCTTTTATTTTTCTGGAAATAGGCAGTCGCGACTAAGGTTGGGGAAATCGGTGATAGTAGAGGTCGCGCCCTCCCTGTACAAGTAGATGTCGGTTTGAGAACGCAGCAAATGAGGGGCGTGAACTGTAGCTGCTGGACGGAGTTGTCTGGTCGGAGGCTCGGCCAGTTGCGCTGACCACAGGAGAACTTTGGGGAGCTCGTTTCTGATTTCGTGAGAGGATGAGGGGTAGATGGAGTGATACGACCTGGTAATGTATGGTTTGATGGATTGAAGAAGCGGGAAGTCTTTGAAATGGTGGAAGTATGGACGTTCCAAACATGCCGTAGTGGGATACGTGGAAACAGTTTGAAATGACTGTATTGGAGAAGGGAATTCACGTTTGTTTTAAATGGCATGGGCACAAGTGCATAAGGTCACAGCAACATAAATGTTAGAGGATGAGGAAGCTTTGCCAGGAAGCTTTGGCGGTTGTTCAACTGGAAAGGTGATGTGGCGTGGGGAAAGAATACAGTAAAGTAGCTGTTTGAAATTTCATCAACAGGGAAGAAGATGCGTACGGATGAATGGGCTTATTGGGCTGATATTTAAAAGGTTAAAGCCCATTTAGTTTAAGTAAATGCATGTTTTATTTTATATAAAATATATACTAGCTTGTAAAATACATAACTCCTCCATACGTGATCGAAATTCAGCGAAAAAAGATCCGACAGGATCATATGGACGGACACTACACCATGGAGCTGACTGGGAGCGAATCCGAGCTCGTTACAATTTATGGCGAAATAAATTGTCCGTCGAAGTCAAATAAACGCAAACCGTTATTTAACGGTTAACGTGCAAATGTGAGTAAAACTCACCAACTCTGAACAGTTCTATTTTTGTAACGTATTTTTAGAACTGCTAAATATTGTCTGTTTGACTGTGTGTTGATCGTTTGCTTGAACTGCTAGTCAGTTAGTAGAGATTATATATATATATATATATATATATATATATATTTACGTATGTATATATATATATAAACCGTCAAATAGTTATATGTTGATTCTGTTCTAACAGAATATTATACTGGTGTTGTCTAACATCTGTGGTGCAGGGAAACAGGTTGGAGGAATCCAACGGGATTCCTCAACAGTTATTTTACTGTGATTTTTATATTGTGATATATAATGTGATGTATATAATCTGTGTGATTATGTGTGGTGGGACGATATTTATCGTTGTTATATGGTGTGTTAAATACCATGAGAAATACCAGAATGTAGGAGAGGGGTTTTCAAAGTATATTTTGAAATATAGTTTATTTATATAAAATCAAGGGATTATATATATATATAAGAAAAAGGATTTTGAATATAAAGGAATATAGTTGGTAAAACAAATATAAAAGAATTATATTTGTAAATCAAATACAAGGGAATATATATGTTAATCGAATATAAGGGGATATATTTGTTAATCAAAATATAAAGGAATTATATTCGTTAAAAGAAATATAAAGGATATTTATTTAGAAATTAAATAAATAGAATTAAACTAAAGGAGATATTTATTTGTTAAATAAATAGGAGTTAACCAAATGAATTGGTCGAGTTAATCGAAGTGAATTAGTTAAGTTAAACTAAGTGGTTAATCGAAGTGAATTAGTTAAGTTAACTAAGTGGTTAATCGAAGTGAATTAGTTGAGTTAAACTAAGTGAATCGGTTAGAGTTAATCAACGTGAATTAGTTAAGTTAACTAAGTGGTTAATCGAAGTGAATTAGTTGAGTTAAACTAAGTGAATCGGTTAGAGTTAATCAACGTGAATTAGCTAAGTTAAACTAAGTGGATTTGTTCAGTTAATCAAGACGAGTTAACCAGTTAGGTTAAACCAGTAGAGTTAACCAGTTAGAGTTAATCTGTTAGAGTTAACCAGTTGAGTTAACCAGTTAGAGTTGACCAGTTAGAGTTGACCAGTTAGAGTTGACCAGTTAGAGTTGATCAGTTAGAGTTATCCAAGTAGAGTTAATCGAGTAGAGTTGTCGAATATCACTTATCCGAAGTAGAGTTATCGAATATAGTGTATTCGAGAGAAGAGTAATCGAATATAGTTTATTCGAGTGGAGAAATCAAATGTTATTCATTTGAGAAGAGTAATCGAATATAGTTTATTCGAATGGAGAAATCAAATGTTATTCATTTGAGAAGAGTTACTGAATATTATTTATTCGAAGAGTAGTTATCGAATATTGGTTACTCGAAGTTAGTTAATCCAAAGGAGTTATTCGAAGTTAGATAATCCAAAGGAGTTATTCGAAGTTAGCTAATCCAAAGGAGTTATTCGAAGTTAGTTAATCCAAAGGAGTTATTCGAATTTAGTTAATCCAAAGGAGTTATTCGAAGTTAGTTAATCCAAAGGAGTTATTCGAAGTTAGCTAATCCAAAGGAGTTATTCGAAGTTAGTTAATCCAAAGGAGTTAGTCGAAGAGTTAATCGAATATAGTTATTCGAAAGAAGGTGTTAATCGAATATAGTTATTCGAGTAAAGTTAAAAGAGTTAATCGAATTTAGTTATTCGAAATGAGTTATTCGAATTTGATATTTGAATAGAGTTAAACACATTAGAGTGATTCGAATTACTTATTCAAATAGAGTTAAACACGTAAGAGTTAATTGAATATTAGTTATTCAATTAGAGTTAAATCGAATTTAGTTATTCGAAAGGAGTTAATCAATTTGAGTTAAGTTAATCGATTTGAATTAAGTTGAATCGAAATGGAGTAAATCGATTAGAATTAAGTTAATCGAGTTAGAGTAAATCGAATATTGGTTATTCGAAGGTAAGTTATTCGAATTAGTTATTCGAAGGAGTTAATCAAATGAGTTGATCCAAAGGAGTTAGTCGAATATTAGTTATTCGAATAGAGTTAAAGGAGTTATCAATTTTAGTTTGATCGAAAGGAGTTATCGATTAGTAAATCGAAAGGAGATTTTCGAATATAGCATATTCGAAAGAAAGAGATCGAATATTGTTTATTCGAAAGAGAGAGATTTCGAATATGAGTTATTCGAAGAGAGATAATCGAATATAGGTTATTCGAAGAAGAGTTAATCAAATAGAGATTACTCGAAAGAGAGTTATACATCGAATTCAATTATAGCGAATTCGGGAAAGTACTATTTACTTTCCAGGGTTTAAATCAAGATTTAGTTATTGATTTAGAAATTTTGTGTCTGTTAAATTATTCGAGTTAGGAGATAAAGTTATAATTTAGATTAGATATTACAGAAGTAGGAATTATAACGTTATAGTTATAATCAAACGTTTCCATATAAGAAGTAGATTCGTAACCTGAATCCGAGAATGTACGTAAACAGATGATTGGAAAAAGTGAGTGACGAGCTTCATCTATTTCACAGTAAAGGACGTTGTTCAGTTAAGGTCTGAGAGGTAATTATACCCCAACTTGATTGACTTCAGAATTGACAAAGGAATAGTTGTGGTTCGATAGAAAAGGTTGATTTGAAATATAGTTAAGTAATAAGCGATTAATGGATTAAGCGTAACGATGTTTTATACAACGTTCATTGGAAATCCGTAAATGAGTTTTGGAAACGTTTTCCAAATATAGTCAGATATGTTTTCTAAACATAGAAAATGAAATGTTTTCAGGATAAGAATTTAAGAAATAGAATTAAGCAAATTCAGAAACTGACTGGAGAGGGTAAGTTGAACGGTTTTCTAAGTGACGATCTGATGTTGGTTTCGACCTTCCAGATTGATACTTAGAGAATTGTTCTCATACTAGTTACAGTTAGGGACTGATAGTTGCGAAATAATAGTGATGTGAAAATAAGCCATGGAAATATTTTCCAATGATTAATAACATATATTTTCTAATATATGAAATAAGGAAATATGAACATATGATGATTGATCGATC
Source organism: Allium sativum (assembly GCA_030737875.1). Classification (NCBI taxonomy): domain Eukaryota; kingdom Viridiplantae; phylum Streptophyta; class Magnoliopsida; order Asparagales; family Amaryllidaceae; genus Allium; species Allium sativum. The sequence continues at coordinate 770,256,545 of CM060926.1, forward strand.
GAATTTCCATTTGGAAATAAGATCGTTGTTTGTACACCGACATGTTTTCATTTGATAGTTGAATCACAGACTATCAAAGTTTTTACCATTTTAACGTTGTTAATATGGAGAGACCGGTTGGATTATTATCCAAAGAACCACTCTGTATTGGCATAAGCGTTGCGAGCAATATCTGCCAAAGATAAATTGAAGACGGAGTAAAGTGCAAGGGCTGTTGTATAAGTCTTAGATAACAGTGACTAAGATGGATACACTGAATAGTGCCTTCGGTTTGTCCAGTCCGAGGACAACGTATATGGAAGAAGGTCTGACAGAGTATATCCAATGGATCGCGTAAGTTGATCTGTTCAAACGTATTCACGTTTGGTGGCGGAGGAATTCGTTTCTCTTAGCTATATACCCGTGTTATTTTTGGATAAGTCAATTTGTGATTTGGCGGGTATGACGATGTGGCATTCAAAGTGAATGGTGATCAGATGTTCTGAAGATAGACGTAGCTTCTAGCCTCACAACCAGGAAGTAACAAAAGTTGGGCTAGGCAGCATGGCTAGTTGGGTCATCCCCAAGCAGGGTGTATTGTCACCGATCTAGGGAATATCCATATTTATACTTCTTTTTGATTCTGTATCTTCGGATGACGGTTTGATGGCCTATAACCGTGGTGGCAATATATTCGCGACACTCAAGCTAAATGAGTGAGCGGTCATGTGTGGCCGGGTTGCAAGACGTTCTTGTTGAACCCTGAGTGTATCACCTCTAGAGTACACTATTTAGAAGGTGCTCCCATACCTTGTCTGTTGGAATCCATTCTTCGATAAGCGCCCTGCGGTTTATGATTTTATACTATGTATGTAGAACGTGAGATGCAAGCGTTTCTGCTAGATTGATATCTATTTGTACTTAGACATTATTATAATATCACAATGATATTGCTTGTCAAAGTTGCTCAGATACTCATAAGGGAAAAACCCGTTCCGTATTCACGGCGTGGTCTTATGAGATATCATATACCTGTTTTAAACTATTTTACTCATACCAGTCCCATGACTGACCCGGAGTTTACTTTGTTGTTTTCCCTAAACTCTTGGGTGCCTAAATTTGTACGGGCAGTCAAGTAGTCGGGATTTACAGATATACTTGGAGAGCTTGGAGCAGGAGGCCGCAAGATTCTATAGCTATAGTTATTTCCGCTGTGTTGTAAGTGTTGTACTCTGATAAGTGCTATTGTATATATATAACTGTTTACTTCAAAGTTATGTTATATATATTATATGTTATTCGTTCCGCTGTGAGATTCGTGTTACTCTGATGATTCTGATGTTCTTCTTCTTCTTCTATTCTATTAGTTCTATCTTTTCTTTCTCACCTTCTAAATTCTTTCACTAACGTCTCGGAATTTCCGACTCTCGAGGAGTCGGAAATTTCCAGCCGTTACAGTTGGTATCAGAGCTTAAGTTAAGTGATTACCTTAGCTCTGTGGCATAACTCGATAGTGATGGGATTAGTAATATCCTAGATTGAGTTTGAGTGTATATATATGAGCGCGTAATTGTTATTCAATATAAAATGGTTTTATATTGTGGAGACTCATTGGTTGAGTGGCTTATGAATTCTGGTCGATCAGTTTTGATCCACTGTATCGATAAGGGTTACTAAACACTCGAATACGATGAACCGTCATGGTATGTTTTGAAAGAGGGTAAATGAAATAATTTTTCCCAAAATATATTTGTTTATAGAAGAAATATATATCTTGAAATTATTATAGTATATTGGTTGTGTTGGTTGTTATTATAATCGAATAAGATTTTAAAAGGGTGAAATGGTTATAAATGACCAATCAGAATTCATATGAATGTAATATATGAAATAGTTTGAATTAAATATGAATTTAAATCAGAATTTGGAATTTAAAATAAGGAAATTTTAAGTTCCTGGGAGATTTTGAAAATGTTTTTTAAAATGGAAAATGATATAGTATTGAACTCACTTCGATAGCTGGAAAATAGATTCTGATGATGAATCTAGACATCATCAGTGTTCGTTTTCGAGTTCTAAGTGACGGATTACTACCAAAGGTTTTGTTTTTGAATTGTTTTCAGAAAACAAGTTGATTAGAAATTCAAAGGTTTTGAATTGGCATTATGATTTCAAATTGATTTGAAAGAAACCCAAGAACTTAAGTTCTGGAATTAAAATTTAACTAATGAAGTTAAATAAAATGAGATGGTAAAAATAAATTGAAATTTAACTTGAACCGAGTTAAATAAAATTGAATTGGGATTAGAGATAATCTAGAATGGAACCAAATTGATAAGTCAATAATTTGAAATTTAATATTAGAGTTCGAATGAAATTCGATTTGGATTTGAGGATATGAACTGATTGGAATTTGATTGAGATAACACTGGTATATGCTGAGTTGATAACATATGGAAGTGATAGAGTTGATATGCCCGACAAAAAGGTACCAGTTTATATTATATATGAGTTTGGAATTTATGAGCCAATTTGGCAAGCCGCTTGGCTATTTTGATTTCCTTTTGGATTGGAGGAGGCCTAGAGAGGCGAGTTGTGGTTTGACGTATTGGCCAATACAAAGGAGGTTATGGCAAAATTTTGCGAAAATTCCAAGCGTTAGAACATTCTCATGATTTATAGAAATTCAGTTAGCCAGAATGAATTAATAAATTAATTAAAATGTAATGGGTCCAGTTGAAACTGGAGTTGAGAAGTAAACTAAAAGATATTTGAATCTAGTTAGTAAAGTTGGTAACATTTTCCTAGCTTAGCCATTTCGAGGACGAAATTATTTTAAGGGGGGAAGTCTGTAATGGCGCGTTTTGTTAGCTGTCGAATAATTAATTTATTTAATTATTTATATATCGATTTGGCGATATCGATAACTTAAAGTAAAACGTTCGAACGTATAATTATAATATAATTAAAATAGAGCTCGAAATGGCGTGGCAGTTCGCTATTTGGTGATTCGAACTTCAACTGAATGTACAGGACTCGTTCTAAGCCGGATTTCTGTGAAACAAGAAACGTGTGGAGCTGGTGGAGTATATCTTTCTAGTGGAAGAGGAAAATCAGGATTTCGTCTTGTAGATTTTGAGATATGTCCAAATCAAATTTCAGAAAAGTCGCTATGGAATCGTTTATCGACCATAACTGTTTATTCGATATAACTAAAGATCGGGGTTGAATTTAGACAAGGTTCTTTTGGGAAGTAGTGATAATTTAATTTTTAGAATTTTACTGAAATTTTTAATTAATTAAATAAGCAACTTTTTTTATTTGAAGTATTTCGCACCCTGAAATCAACATTTTGAGATTTCACAAAATAAGCCAATCTACCGGTATTAATATATTTTTGGGATCGTGAGATGGTGTTAATCACAACGACATCTTTATTTCAGTCCGTAGCACTGATATATAGAAATAGTTGGACATAGCAGGTAGGTAGTTTTAAAAACCTAAAACTAAAATGAAAGTGATGTCCCAGAAACCTACAAGTAAATTTCCATGATAAAACTAGGGCCACGCACCCTCTTACTCAACCACTAAAGCAAATTGAAACGTGGAGAAAGCTTACCAACTAAAATCAGACCCTATAAATACACTTCTACCGACTCTTAAAACCTAATTTCATCTCTAAGTCAATGATTTTTGCACCGCTACCAGCAGACTCCTTCAAAACCCTTCCGTGATCTTCATAAAATCATGGGAATGCAAATAAAATCCCAAAATTTCTAAAGCAAATTTATTTGGGGTCCTGACGTGTTCCTCTTCGTTCTAGCATGGGTTTCAAGTAGTTCGAGCCCTTTTATTTTTCTGGAAATAGGCAGTCGCGACTAAGGTTGGGGAAATCGGTGATAGTAGAGGTCGCGCCCTCCCTGTACAAGTAGATGTCGGTTTGAGAACGCAACAAATGAGGGGCGTGAACTGTAGCTGCTGGACGGAGTTGTCTGGTCGGAGGCTCGGCCAGTTGCGCTGACCACAGGAGAACTTTGGGGAGCTCGTTTCTGATTTCGTGAGAGGATGAGGGGTAGATGGAGTGATACGACCTGGTAATGTATGGTTTGATGGATTGAAGAAGCGGGAAGTCTTTGAAATGGTGGAAGTATGGACGTTCCAAACATGCCGTAGTGGGATACGTGGAAACAGTTTGAAATGACTGTATTGGAGAAGGGAATTCACGTTTGTTTTAAATGGCATGGGCACAAGTGAATGAGGTCACAGCAACATAAATGTTAGAGGATGAGGAAGCTTTGCCAGGAAGCTTTGGCGGTTGTTCAACTGGAAAGGTGATGTGGCGTGGAGAAAGAATACAGTAAAGTAGCTGTTTGAAATTTCATCAACAGGGAAGAAGATGCGTACGGATGAATGGGCTTATTGGGCTGATATTTAAAAGGTTAAAGCCCATTTAGTTTAAGTAAATGCATGTTTTATTTTATATAAAATATATACTAGCTTGTAAAATACATAACTCCTCCATACGTGATCGAAATTCAGCGAAACAAGATCCGACAGGATCATATGGACGGACACTACACCATGGAGCTGACTGGGAGCGAATCCGAGCTCGTTACAATTTATGGCGAAATAAATTGTCCGTCGAAGTCAAATAAACGCAAACCGTTATTTAACGGTTAACGCGCAAATGTGAGTAAAACTCACCAACTCTGAACAGTTCTATTTTTATAACGTATTCTTAGAACTGCTAAATATTGTCTGTTTGACTGTGTGTTGATCGTTTGCTTGAACTGCTAGTCAGTTAGTAGAGATTTTATATATATATATATATTTACGTATGTATATATATATATAAACCGTCAAATAGTTATATGTTGATTCTGTTCTAACAGAATATTATACTGGTGTTGTCTAACATCTGTGGTGCAGGGAAACAGGTTGGAGGAATCCAACGGGATTCCTCAACAGTTATTTTACTGTGATTTTTATATTGTGATATATAATGTGATGTATATAATCTGTGTGATTATGTGTGGTGGGACGATATTTATCGTTGTTATATGGTGTGTTAAATACCATGAGAAATACCAGAATGTAGGAGAGGGGTTTTCAAAGTATATTTTGAAATATAGTTTATTTATATAAAATCAAGGGATTATATATATATAAGAAAAAGGATTTTGAATATAAAGGAATATAGTTGGTAAAACAAATATAAAAGAATTATATTTGTAAATCAAATACAAGGGAATATATATGTTAATCGAATATAAGGGGATATATTTGTTAATCAAAATATAAAGGAATTATATTCGTTAAAAGAAATATAAAGGATATTTATTTAGAGATTAAATAAATAGAATTAAACTAAAGGAGATATTTATTTGTTAAATAAATAGGAGTTAACCAAATGAATTGGTCGAGTTAATCGAAGTGAATTAGTTAAGTTAAACTAAGTGGTTAATCGAAGTGAATTAGTTAAGTTAACTAAGTGGTTAATCGAAGTGAATTAGTTGAGTTAAACTAAGTGAATCGGTTAGAGTTAATCAACGTGAATTAGTTAAGTTAACTAAGTGGTTAATCGAAGTGAATTAGTTGAGTTAAACTAAGTGAATCGGTTAGAGTTAATCAAATGGATTTGTTCAGTTAATCAAGACGAGTTAACCAGTTAGGTTAAACCAGTAGAGTTAACCAGTTAGAGTTAATCTGTTAGAGTTAACCAGTTGAGTTAACCAGTTAGAGTTGACCAGTTAGAGTTGACCAGTTAGAGTTGACCAGTTAGAGTTGATCAGTTAGAGTTATCCAAGTAGAGTTAATCGAGTAGAGTTGTCGAATATCACTTATCCGAAGTAGAGTTATCGAATATAGTGTATTCGAGAGAAGAGTAATCGAATATAGTTTATTCGAGTGGAGAAATCAAATGTTATTCATTTGAGAAGAGTAATCGAATATAGTTTATTCGAATGGAGAAATCAAATGTTATTCATTTGAGAAGAGTTACCGAATATTATTTATTCGAAGAGTAGTTATCGAATATTGGTTACTCGAAGTTAGTTAATCCAAAGGAGTTATTCGAAGTTAGATAATCCAAAGGAGTTATTCGAAGTTAGCTAATCCAAAGGAGTTATTCGAAGTTAGTTAATCCAAAGGAGTTATTCGAAGTTAGTTAATCCAAAGGAGTTATTCGAAGTTAGGTAATCCAAAGGAGTTATTCGAAGTTAGCTAATCCAAAGGAGTTATTCGAAGTTAGTTAATACAAAGGAGTTAGTCGAAGAGTTAATCGAATATAGTTATTCGAAAGAAGGTGTTAATCGAATATAGTTATTCGAGTAAAGTTAAAAGTGTTAATCGAATTTAGTTATTCGAAACGAGTTATTCGAATTTGATATTTGAATAGAGTTAAACACATTAGAGTGATTCGAATTACTTATTCAAATAGAGTTAAACACGTAAGAGTTAACTGAATATTAGTTATTCAATTAGAGTTAAATCGAATTTAGTTATTCGAAAGGAGTTAATCAATTTGAGTTAAGTTAATCGATTTGAATTAAGTTGAATCGAAATGGAGTAAATCGATTAGAATTAAGTTAATCGAGTTAGAGTAAATCGAATATTGGTTATTCGAAGGTAAGTTATTCGAATTAGTTATTCGAAGGAGTTAATCAAATGAGTAGATCCAAAGGAGTTAGTCGAATATTAGTTATTCGAATAGAGTTAAAGGAGTTATCAATTTTAGTTTGATCGAAAGGAGTTATCTATTAGTAAATCGAGAGGAGATTTTCGAATATAGCATATTCGAAAGAAAGAGATCGAATATTGTTTATTCGAAAGAGAGAGATTTCGAATATGAGTTATTCGAAGAGAGATAATCGAATATAGGTTATTCGAAGAAGAGTTAATCAAATAGAGATTACTCGAAAGAGAGTTATACATCGAATTCAATTATAGCGAATTCGGGAAAGTACTATTTACTTTACAGGGTTTAAATCAAGATTTAGTTATTGATTTAGAAATTTTGTGTCTGTTAAATTATTCGAGTTAGGAGATAAAGTTATAATTTAGATTAGATATTGCAGAAGTAGGAATTATAACGTTATAGTTATAATCAAACGTTTCCATATAAGAAGTAGATTCGTAACCTGAATCCGAGAATGTACGTAAACAGATGATTGGAAAAAGTGAGTGACGAGCTTCATCTATTTCACAGTAAAGGACGTTGTTCAATTAAGGTCTGAGAGGTAATTATACCCCAACTTGATTGACTTCAGAATTGACAAAGGAATAGTTGTGGTTCGATAGAAAAGGTTGATTTGAAATATAGTTAAGTAATAAGCGATTAATGGATTAAGCATAACGATGTTTTATACAACGTTCATTGGAAATCCGTAAATGAGTTTTGGAAACGTTTTCCAAATATAGTCAGATATGTTTTCTAAACATAGAAAATGAAATGTTTTCAGGATAAGAATTTAAGAAATAGAATTAAGCAAATTCAGAAACTGACTGGAGAGGGTAAGTTGAACGGTTTTCTAAGTGACGATCTGATGTTGGTTTCGACCTTCCGGATTGATACTTAGAGAATTGTTCTCATACTAGTTACAGTTAGGGACTGATAGTTGCGAAATAATAGTGATGTGAAAATAAGCCATGGAAATATTTTCCAATGATTAATAACATATATTTTCTAATATATGAAATAAGGAAATATGAACATATGATGATTGATCGATCGAATTTCCATTTGGAAATAAGATCGTTGTTTGTACACCGACATGTTTTCATTTGATAGTTGAATCACAGACTATCAAAGTTTTTACCATTTTAACGTTGTTAATATGGAGAGACCGGTTGGATTATTATCCAAAGAACCACTCTGTATTGGCATAAGCGTTGCGAGCAATATCTGCCAAAGATAAATTGAAGACGGAGTAAAGTGCAAGGGCTATTGTATAAGTCTTAGATAACAGTGACTAAGATGGATATACTGAATAGTGCCTTCGGTTTGTCCAGTCCCAGGACAACGTATATGGAAGAAGGTCTGACAGAGTATATCCAATGGATCGCGTAAGTTGATCTGTTCAAACGTATTCACGTTTGGTGGCGGAGGAATTCGTTTCTCTTAGCTATATACCCATGTTATTTTTGGATAAGTCAATTTGTGATTTGGCGGGTATGACGATGTGGCATTCAAAGTGAATGGTGATCAGATGTTCTGAAGATAGACGTAGCTTCTAGCCTCACAACCAGGAAGTAACAAAAGTTGGGCTAGGCAGCATGGCTAGTTGGGTCATCCCCAAGCAGGGTGTATTGTCACCGATCTAGGGAATATCCATATTTATACTTCTTTTTGATTCTGTATCTTCGGATGACGGTTTGATGGCCTATAACCGTGGTGGCAATATATTCGCGACACTCAAGCTAAATGAGTGAGCGGTCATGTGTGGCCGGGTTGCAAGACGTTCTTGTTGAACCCTGAGTGTATCACCTCTAGAGTACACTATTTAGAAGGTGCTCCCATACCTTGTCTGTTGGAATCCATTCTTCGATAAGCGCCCTGCGGTTTATGATTTTATACTATGTATGTAGAACGTGAGATGCAAGCGTTTCTGCTAGATTGATATCTATTTGTACTTAGACATTATTATAATATCACAATGATATTGCTTGTCAAAGTTGCTCAGATACTCATAAGGGAAAAACCCGTTCCGTATTCACGGCGTGGTCTTATGAGATATCCTATACCTGTTTTAAACTATTTTACTCATACCAGTCCCATGACTGACCCGGAGTTTACTTTGTTGTTTTCCCTAAACTCTTGGGTGCCTAAATTTGTACGGGCAGTCAAGTAGTCGGGATTTACAGATATACTTGGAGAGCTTGGAGCAGGAGGCCGCAAGATTCTATAGCTATAGTTATTTCCGCTGTGTTGTAAGTGTTGTACTCTGATAAGTGCTATTGTATATATATAACTATTTACTTCAAAGTTATGTTATATATATTATATGTTATTCGTTCCGCTGTGAGATTCGTGTTACTCTGATGATTCTGATGTTCTTCTTCTATTCTATTAGTTCTATCTTTTCTTTCTTACCTTCTAAATTCTTTCACTAACGTCTCGGAATTTCCGACTCTCGAGGAGTCGGAAATTTCCAGCCATTACAATAACGACAATTGTCATTGATTCAGATGGACAATTTATTTCGCCATAAATTGTAACGAGCCCCAATTCGCTCTCCGTCAGTTCCAGTGTGCAGCTCTCGTCCGTACGATCCTGTCGGATCATTTTCTTTTCTCAAGCCCGTTCAACTTATTAAACCCATCCGCTCCAAGTTACACCGTACTTCCTCCCCTCCATCTTCTACAGACAGCGAAGCCGGTAATGACCATTGTTTCTTTTTCTTACTTCCCGTATTGAACGTCCGGGTATTTTCGTTGACCCGTCACCCCGTCCACTACTGTGCTTCAACGTTCCACCGTTCACTCTTCTTTGTTATACTACCATCGCAAGCTTCAGGTCATTTTAAATGGACATTCACGCTCCTAACAATAATTTCCTCCTCCACGTGTACAACCCTTGCTCCATATTTTCAAACTCTTCCCATACCTTAATTTGATCTCCAGCTCCAGTACCCCCACTACACCACGTTACTCCCCTTCCAAAATATAAACAACATAAATCAACTGTTGCATGTAGACATGTAGTCCTTCCCGTTCTAAATGAAAATAGCCACGTCCATTTTTCTTTTTTATTATATTGGGCTTTACCCCCAAAACCGTCAGCCCAATTACCCTATTCACCCTCGTCACCTCCTTGTACAGCACCTTCTTCCTCAATTACAAACCTCCCCCTCCTCATCTATTTCACGCACCAGTAAACGCAAGTAGGAAAGAGAACGACCCTGGCCGTACTTCTCTTCCCAACGCTCCTCCAAAAGTACCCGTGCCTTCCATTTCATCTCTATACCCAACACAAATAGGAAACATCAATCTCCCTCCACCCTATTTCTTCTTGCTTACGGTAAACAAATACCCTCCAATAAAATAGATCGCACGCCACTTTTTTCCTGTCCTTCGATCGCCATTCCTCCTTCCATGCTCCATCGACATTCACCTTAAACCCAAACAAAACTCATTTTAATACTCCTCATCAACATCCGCACCCCTCCATACCAGTTTTGACGAGCTCGCATAAGTCTTTGAATTCCCGTCCTCAACGCAACTTCATACTGTCGATTCCCAAAAGTGGATCGCACCCAACGTTTTACCCACCAGTGAGAAGCACTCGAGCTCAGCAATCCAATGGATCCAACCTCACTAATTTCTGTTTAGTATTTGATTTTTGAAATGATGTGTTTGCTCATATTGGAAGAGGTTTGTGGCGGCCTCTTTGTTTACAGAAGAATTAGGTTTAATCTGTTAAAGTAGGGTATTATATAAGGAGATATTTGGCTTGCTGTAGCGTTTCCAACCTTTCGGTTTAAACTGTGTTTGTGTGGTGAGAAAAGATGAGTGGTGGCCTAGTAAATGTCACAAAGAATTTGTGGATAGAAAGAGAAGGGCATGTAGTATTTACACCCATATACTTTGGTTCTAGTTTAAGTAATTTCATTCATGTTCGACTGCTACAGACAGAAATAAGTATACGGTCGTATCGAACGAGGTGCCTCGGTCCCAAAAATATAATAATACCGGTAGATTAACTCATATTTTGAAACCTCAAAATGTTGATTACAGGGTGCAAAATACTCCCAATAAAAAGGTAGCTTATTTAATTAATTAAAAAATTACCATAAAATTCTAAAAATTAAATTATCACTATTTCCCAAAAGAACCCTATCTAAATTCAAACCCGATCTCTACTTATATTGAATAAACTGATACGGTCGATAAACGATTCTATAGCGACTATTTCAAAATTTGATTTAGACATATCTCAAAATCTACACGACGAAATCCCGATTTTTCTCCTCCACTAGAAAGATATACTCCACCAGCTCCACACGTTTCTTGTTTCACAGAAATCCGGCTTAAAATGAATCATGTACATTCAGTTGAAGTTCAAATCGCCAATTTGCGAACTGTCGCGTCGTTACGCGCTCTATTTTAATTATAATATAATTAACACGTTTTAACGTCGATTATTAAATCGATTCGTTATTCAAATTCAATTCTAAACTGAATTAAATATTTTAGCTGATCCAATTCACACAGTATTGTGAATTCGGTGATTTCCGATTATTTCGACATTATAATATATTGTTATATTATTTATTTTAATTAAATATTCAACATTATTTAATTCAAGTCATCGATATCGCCCAATCGATATTTAATAATTAAATAAATTAATTATTCGACAGCTAACAAAACGCGCCATTACACACACTCTCTAAAGATTCAAGTGCTACTCAACAGTTATAGGCTTTTTGTAATCAAAGATCGCAAGATCAAGTTCGATCGAGTCTATCTACCAAAACTGATACTGAAAAAGGTGTGGTTGTATCCCATTTATATCAATTGGATGTGATTGTAGCTTGTAAATCAATTAGGTGATCCTGTAGCCTGATTTAATTCAAGAGAGCGCCTTACTCGGAAGCAGGTGGTGGTGGATCTCATGGCCATTGAAATCGAGGATTGTAATTGAAGATTATTACTGCAAAGAAATCCGCATCAACTCAGAGTTGTGTGGGACTGGATGTAAGGTAACTCTAAATCAGTATAAAATTCCGGTGTGTTCTTTCCTTTTACTATTTTATATTTATTATTATATGCATATGTGTTTGATTCTGCGATTATCTTTTATCGGTGATTTTCATTTCATTTTGAATAATTTAAAAAGACTTCAAGAAATTTATAAAATCCTTTAAACACTATTTACCTGCTCTAGTGTTTAGTTTGCCTTAAGATCCTTAATCTGCACTCCTCAACAGCGGTGGTAAGATGAAAATCATTGGATTTATCCTAATTGAATAATAAGAGAAGATGACTCAATTTATTTACTATAGCACTGCAGTATGAGAGTAAGTTGCCAACTTCACTGAGGACCAGTGATTAATATTACAATTGGTTCTTTGCGTTATCATAAAAAACAACAAAATATAAACACTATATATAACCAACGATATGTGTTATCGTCATTAAAGCTTTGTCGCCTGATCGATGACATTCTTGCAAATATAATACGCTATTGTCGACTAAACCAGGTAATATCTCGTAGTAATCTACATTAAATGTTAACAATTTCACAACACATCTACTTTCTAACCAATAACTTCAATTTCAACTACAAAGCTAATAATGTTAACTTCTATGTTAAGCATCTTAAACTCATCTAATTTTTGAATTTCACAAACAACTCTGTGTAGTTAAAGCGCTAAGCATATCCAATGAGGATGAGGTACATAAAGTTATAGCCGAAATAAAACATGAAAATAATGGGATATAACGGATGATTCTAAAATAGTATACAAAACTCATACTTAACGCTTTTACAAATATATAAATGATAAATAAATATTCAGTTCAATTATAATTAGTACATTCTTAATTTTAAATAAAAGCATGTGTAAATATAAGTAAATAAATGTAATTGTTAAGCTTGATTAAATTTAATAATATTATAGTATTTTCTATTGAAGAAAAATATGTGTTACTACTAGAATTCGACACTGGAAGAAAATTAAGGTGAATAAAGTCGATACCAAAAGCAGTAGTCCAGGACCGATAGTAGGAACCATAAACCGAATTCAGGAATCGGAAGCCTGTTGGATCCCGTGTTATAGCGTTTTGATCATGACAATTATACATGTACATATATTAGTATCGATTAACTTTGTTTTGCAGGAATAAACTCTACAATAGATTCAAGAGTTCAAATTGAAGATTTATATATAGAGTTTATATGTAATGTGTATAGATATTATTAAAATCTCCCTTGATGGTATACACACATGCATGTTTTTAAATTCATATATTTTCCTATGAAATATGCACAAAATAGAAGACAGACGTCTGAATCATAAAAGTCAAATGTCTGTCTGCTGAAACAAACTATATGATAAACATAATATTTAGACGTCTGTTTTGAATATTCTGAACCTCTGAATATGGTTCAAAATAGCCTATTTACTTGCTGTATATAAATTTGTTTTAAAACAGACTTCTGAAATTTTTATTCAGATTTCTGAATATGAATAAATGCAATCTTTCAGCAAAGAGACACAATTCTTACTTCATATCCAATCGTTAAATCCATTCATGAATGATTGCAACTATTTGTATATTATAAATAGAGTTACAAACGAACCATTTTCTTCACCGAATTTCATTCTAAATCATTCTATATAATCTATTGCTATTAGATTTACAAGAGCACACTATGTTCACACTTTTGTGATTAAAAATCAATTCAATCTTCCATATCTTTTGACGAACTACACTATTCTCATCAAGGAAAGATTATAGGAAGGGTGTACTTTAATTTGTCATATCAGTGTTATTAAGAACAAAAATAGTCAACAAACCTTTGTATAGTTGAAGTCCTCTTCTGCAGTTGAGGCACGAAATTCCATTTGGTTGTTCAGGTATTTGTTAACCTATTCCTTCGGGTGAAGTGATGGTTGTTATTTGAAATTCTAGAAGGAGTCTGGGACTGGACGTAGAACGAAGGTTGGAACCAGTATAAAATTCCTAGTGTCACTTTTATTTATTGTTGATATCTTGCTACCTACGCATTACTCTGCTTCTATTCCATATTATATGACCCTACTACTGCTAAGCCTCTTTCAATTGGTACCCGAGCAAGGACGTCCTATAACCGAAACACCGTTATTTGATATATTGATATTATGGAAAATAACAACATCGGCACAACCATTGCCTATAGTTCTACCTTTGCAGAAGTACAATCTACCCAAAGACCTCCACTATTCAGTGACTTACATTACAATTACTGGGCTACAAGAATGAGGATTTTGTACGCAAAAAACTAGTTTAGGTGCTTGGAATGCAACTCAAGCGGAGTTCAAAGCACCCACGACTGATTACTCTGCATGGAAAACAAATCAGAAAAATGAAGCAAGTGAAAATGCCAAAGCTATAAATATGCTATTGTGTGCCTTGGATAGAAATGAATTCAATCGAGTTAGCATTTGCACTACTGCAAACCAGTTATGGGAAACACTCAAAACCATACGTGAGGGTACAGACAAGGTCAGATAAAGAAAGATCTCAATCGTAAATAACCAATTCCAAAACTTTAGAATAAGAAAGAATGAAACCATCAACGACATGTACTCAAGATTTCAAAACATTCTTCATGCCTCAATAGGACTAGGAGAAAAATACACGGATTTTGATATTATATCTAAGGTCTTGAATTTACTAAATGATGAATAGGAATGAAAAGTCTTTGCAATCGAGGAAGCAAATGATCTTTCTACAATGAAGCGAAAAGGATCAATTGGAAATCTTATGTCCTACGAAGTTAACATGCAGGCTAAAAAGGATTAAGCACAAGAAAGAAAAAAATATAGCTTTCCATGCAAAAAAGGATGAATTGAAATCAAAAGATGAGGATTTAGCATTTTTGCCAAATTTTTTAAGAAATTCTTGAAATACAGAAAAGGAAACAAAAATGATTTCAAAAAGAATTTCTCAAATAAACATTCATCCTTAAGCATTGAATGTTTCGATTGTCACAAAAAAGGCAATATGCACAAAGACTGTCCAGAACAAAAGAAAGAAAATCATAAAACTTTCAACAACAAAAACAAGAAAAATAAATTCAAAAAGAAGGCTTTTTCTGTAATGGGGGGCAACTCAGATTCATCCTCATCAGAAAGTGTTAGTGACCGCGACAAAGAGCAAGCAAATGTACGCTTTATGTCTCAAGAAACCGAGGTTAGTGATTTATCTTATGTTGATTTAATCGAAGTTAACATTGAATTTTTAAATACTATAAAAATTCTCAAAGATAAGCAGGTGACTCGCGAAAATCAAAATAAAGTACAATTTGAAAGGGATATGTTGAAAAATGAGAAGAAAATTCTTGAAGAAGACCTTGAAAAAGTTCAAGAATCTCTCTCAAATTCAGATACTCAACTTTCACTTTTAAGTCAAGAAATTGAAAATCAAAAAGAAAAGAATTATGCTATTATCCCTAAAAATTACGAGTTAAAAATTAAAATTATGCAAACAGAATTAGATGTAGATAATCTTCAAACCAAGTTAGATAATATTTGAAAAATGTTTGTAAGTTTAATAAATGAAAAGAGAATTTCTCCAAAATTATAGAAAATTCTCAATCCACTTCTAATAACAATGGGTTAGGATATAAAATAGAGTCAAGAATTTCTCAAAAAGGAAGGAATAAACCAAAGAGAAATATTGATTCAAAATATAACATAAAACCGTTTAACTAAAAAACGTCAAAATACTCTAAAAGAAAAACATAATCCAAAATAAAAATATGGGTTCCAAAAACAAATAATAATTTAATTCAGAATAAATATATAAATTCATTGATAGAAACAATTCACAAAAATAGTAATCATCTTTATAAAAGGGATACTGGACCCGTTTGGGTTTGGTTTCCTAATATCTGGCTCTTAAGACCATATCAAAAGTGGGTACCAATGTATTTATATATATATATATATATATTTGTTTTAGGTCCCAATAAAGAATACTTTGGTTATGTTTGCATAAAACATTACTATGTGCTTGTTACTATGTTTAAAATGTTTATCATCTGTATGTTTGTTTTTGTTATGTATGTCATGTTCGTGGTGCATATTGTTGTGTATTGCATTTTAAATGTGTATTTCATTGAGTATATATCTCCTTTTTGTCAATGACGAAGGGGGAGAAACATAAAAATATATATGCATATTGACGGAGGTGTTCCATATATAGTTGTCGTTATCAAAAAGGGGAGAATGTTGGATCCCGCGATATAACGTTCTGATCATGACAACTATACATGTACATATGTTAGTATCGACTAACTCTATTTTGCAGGATTAAACTTTACAATAGATTCAAGAGCTCAAATTGAAGATTTTATATGTTTAGAGTTTGTATGTAATGTGTATAGGCACTGTTAAAATCTCCCTTGATGATACACACGCACATGCACGTTTTTAAATTTATATATTTTCCTATGAAACATGCACAGAACAGAAAACAGACATTTGAATCATAAAATTCAGACGTCTGTCTGCTGAAACAAACTATACGATTAGCATAATATTCAAACGTCTGTTTTGAATATTTTAGATGTCTGAATATGGTTCAAAATAACAAATTTACTTGTTGTATATAATTTTTTTTTTAAAAAAGACTTCTGAATTTTTTGTTCAGACTTCTAAATACGAATAGATGCAATCTTTCAGTGAAGAGACACAACTCTTACTTTATATCCAGTCATTAAATCCATTCGTGAATGATTGCAACTATTTGTATATTAAACAAACCATTTTCTTCACCTAATTTCATTCCAAAACTCTCTATATAATCTATTGCTATCAGATTTACAAGAGCACACTATTTTCACACTTTTTTGATTAAAAATCAATACAATCTTCCATATCTTTTCATGAACTACACTATTCTCATCAAGGAAAGATTATAGGAAGGGTGTACTTTAATTTGACATAGTCAACAAACTTTTGCATAGTTGAAGTCCTCTTCTATAGTTGAGGCACGAAATCCCATTCGGTTGTTCGGGTATTTGTAAACCTATTCCTTTGGGTGAAGTGAGGGTTGTTAGTTGAAATTCCAAAAGGAGTCTGAGAGTGGACGTAGAACGAAGGTTCGAACTAGTATAAAATTCCTGGTGTCACTTTTATTTATTATTGATATTTTGCTACCTACGCATTACTCTGCTTTTGTTCCATATTATACGTACGATCCTACTGCTGCTAAGCCTCTTTCAAAGCTGAAAGCAGGGACATTATCAACGTCAATAGAAGATTAGATACTTGGTGTCGGCACCCAAAACATGAAAGGGGAAAGCATGCTATCAGAATCAATGTGTTGGGAACAGTTATCTTGGTGTCGATACTCAAAGAGGAGACTGTTGATCTGGTTCTGGTACCAAGGAAAATGAAGCAATGGCTCAGAACTAATGCAAGGAGAAGAAAATAAAAGGTGTGGATACGAAACCAAAAGCAAGCCATAATAAGAATCCAAAAGCACATGTTCTGACACCAGAATGTAGAGCCACCGAAAGAGAATTAAGGATGATAGTTAACTTAAGAGAAAATGAAGAGCCATTGGTATCGATTGATTCACTATCGGTACCATTGAAAGGATGATGTCTGCTATCGGAACATGATACCAGGAATAAGCAAAGACAAGGGATTATCAACAAGGTGGAAGCTCCAATAAAGGTGCTAATGCTACCAACCGGCTTGGTAGTGGTATCGAGAACAGTCAATCGATAGTCACAACCGAAGCAGAAGCTGCAAAGCAAAGAAGTTCTAATAGAAAGCAGTACAGGAAGCCAGAAAGACCGACACCCAATAGCTGGCACCGAAGCTGCCAAAGCGAGTTGACACAGATAGCGAAAGCTGGAAGTAAGATTTATGCTGACCATTACCAAAAAGGGGCCCAATGTGCCTATAAATAATACCCCAGCGGTCACATTTTGGGGATCTTTTTTTTCTCATTCTACAATCTTGTATTTTTTTCTTAGAGGGAAAGCCCTAATTTCTCAAATTGAATTGGGGATTTCCATAACCATTGTAATGCAATCATAATGAATATGTTAGGGACTGCGGAATGGATCATTCAGGCAAAGCAAACACTAGAGGGGGGTGAATAGTGTTTGTAAGAATTTAAACAAAACTAAAACTAGAGAGAACTATGGGATGAATCAAACATGACAAACATAATCATAAACACAAATTCAAACACAGATGCAAAATAAACAGAAATAAAAGTGCAAAAAAGGAAAGAACACACTGGATTTTATACTAGTTCAGATCACTCGTACGCCCAGTCTCGCATAACGCCGGATTATGCAGAGTTTTATTACTATTTTCAAATAGCCAAATACACCCTCCTTGATTTCACGGCTCAACAAAGAGACACCGACTCCTATCCCTTGATTTCACGGCTCAACAAGGGCACACCGACTCATATTCCTTGATTTCACGGCTACAAGGATAAACCATTTACTCTTTGACTTACAAATAGGGTCTTTCAACCTAAGCAATTACAAAACAGTCATATAACTCTTCAATAACACTTGATTCAGAGAGTACAAAGTGGAGAGTGTAGAGAGAAGAAGTTTTATCAAATCAGAAGTGAATTCAGCAGAGTATAAGTGTAAAAACCGTAAAAATGAAGAAGAATAATGATAGGATGAAAGGAGATGAAGATGGAGAAGAAGAGATATTAGAAAATTCGGTTTTAACCTCTTTTTATAGAGAATGAAGGGTTGCAACAGTTCTGAAGTGTTTCAAATAGTGAAAAGACACTTCCCTTCAAATTTAGAAAACTAGTTGTTATATGTCGACATACATATTTTGCTATGTCGACATACTTATGTGTAAATTTCATTTTCAAAGCAATTTTCAAGTATTTTGATATAAAACTAGTTCTGAAAATTCTTGAGTACAATTCTAATGTTGTAAATCAATATTATATGATAGAAAAATATATGAAAACATATTTTTAAACAATAAAATATAAATATAAAATTATAAGGTTTTAAACGATAAAATATAAATAAAGTATATATAAAAACTTAAGTTTGAAAAACAAAGAATAATAAAAATAGAAACAAATATAAAAAAACAAAATAGAGAGGATTGAAAAATAAAATAGAAAAACAAAATAGAGAAGATAGAAAAACAAAATAGAAGGGATTGAGAAAAGAATTGAAAAATAAGAATTTGAATTTGAATTTGACTTTGTATTTGAACCTAGAGTGCTATTTAGAGTCTTACGAAATCTAAAGTATATAATTATATTAATCTTGAACTCTTGAAATCTTGATTACTCATGAGTCTTGAATGTACTCTGAATTCTGAATCTCTAAAGCTCTTAAACTATATAGTCTTCAGTATTAATTCCTGTATACAAATCCTGCATATGTATATATATATATATATATATATATATATATATATATATATATTCTATATAAAGATGTTAGTATATATTTTATAATCAATGATAATTGAAACAAGGTTGTTGTCATCAAAACTCCATTCACCAACAATCTCCCCCTTTTTGATGATGACAACCTTAGTTTATAAAATATCATACCTGTATATTTCTGTTTGATGATGATCCTCTTATACTCCCCCTGTCTATAAGAATTCTATAAAACTATGCCTATATTTTATAATTTCTCCCCCTTTGGCATTATCAAAAAGAAAGATTAAATATACTCCCCCTAAGTTAAACAACTGTGGAATCTAATTAATATTCTTAGAAATACTCCCCCTAACTTTAATAACTATTTATATTTAGAATACTCCCCCTTAAACTAATAATTATATATTTATGTTATAGAAAGTTAGAACAATATTAATTATAAACAACAATTTTATTTAAACAAACACATGTACATATACATGAATTTATACATATACGATACACCATAAGAACGTAATAAAGCGAAATCTAGAAAACCCTTAAACACTAAATTATTTGACAATGGGAGATTTGTGAATTGGACAATTTGGATAATGGAGACACAATTCCCCATTCTTTTGAATCACATTCCCATTTTCATCAAATAGGACTTCTCCTACGCACTCAGCGTTATCGTCTTCGTCTGCAATCGTTGGTTGAGTCTCTTGTTGTTCTTCCTCCTCCATTATTCCTTCCTCTTCCGGTTCTTCTTCTTCTTCTGGTTCTTCTTCTTCTTCCATTGGTTGATTATCATCATTGATGATAATCGAATTAGTCTCGTTATCCATTATAAATTTTAAGGGACTTCTCATCACTTTTCCTTGTTTGTTTTTCTCTTTACTTAGTCTAATTTGAAGTACTTGCATCTCAGCCACCATTTGCAGTAAATACTCCATTTTCTCTTCAATTTTGATCACTCTAGAGAGCGTAGATCGTTCAAATGGACCCTCTGATGGTCCAGCGTATGAATCAGAGTTGTTTTGAGTATTTCGATTAGTGGAAGCCATTGTAAATTTTAATTTAGAGTTTTTACAGAGAAGAAGTATGAGAATAAAGAAAAAAATTTGAATTAAAGGATTTATATAGCTGGAATAACTAACTTTTGGTGGGAATTAATTTTAAAAAAATTCAGTTATATGTCGACATAGCAGAATATTCATGTCGACATAGTGTTATTTTAAATTTTATTATTTTAATTCCTTATTATATTTTTATATGTATGTATATATATATATTATTTTAATTATTCTAATTCACTTAGTGAACATATACCTAATTCTTCCTAAATTTAGTGAATGTTGCTTCATTTAATGGTTTGGTTAATATATCGGCTATTTGTCTATCTGTTTCTATAAATTCAAGTGAAATCTTTTCTTTACTTACGTTATCTCTTAAAAAATGATGTCAAACATCAATATGTTTAGTTCTCGAATAATGAGTAGGATTTTTATAAATATTTATAGCACTTGTATTATCGTAGTATATAGGTGATTTACTTATGTTTAAACTAAATTCGTTTAAAGTTTGTTGCATATAAATTACTTGTGAACATGCCAAAGCAGCAGATATATATTCTGCTTCAGTTGTTGACAAAGATACGGTATTTTGTTTCTTACGAAACCAAAATACAAGGGAATGTCCTATAAAATGACATGTTCCACTAGTACTTTTCCGATCAGATTTACATCCTGCATAATCAGTGTAACACCCCGCATTTTTAGTGATAATTAAAAATATGCATATATGTATATGTTATATGCATAGATATATTTAAAGGAAAATTTAAATAAATAATATATAAGTGCATTGAAATGAAGAAAAATGAATTGCATGCAATATATATATATATATATATATATATAAAAATTAAAAAGGAAGTTAATGCAAGAAAAAAGTATGCAATACAATTGCACATGTAATAATGTTAAAAATGAAAAGGAAGTACATGCATGTAATTATTATAGAGAAAACAACTAATAAAGAGAAACGTTAATGTAATTAATCAAAATGGTAAAAAGGTGAATTAATAAAATTGCATCCAGCAATAAATGAGAAGGGCATATGTGTATACATGTTATTTGAAATTCATAATTTTGTAGGAAGATAATACATGCACTAGAAATAATAGGAATGTGTAGATGCATGAATCTAAATAAAAATAATAGAAATGTGTAGATGCATAAACCTAAATAAAAACGAATTAATGTCATGCAAATAAAAGAAAAAGAATATAGAATGCAAACATGTCAAATATGCAATTAAAGCATGCATAGAAAAAAAAAGAGACCAAGCAATTTAATGCGTTAAAAAGAAGCAACATATCAAGTGCATGAAACAGGAAAGCATTAACACATTTAAATAAGAATATTAGAAATATATGCAACAAAGAAATAATGTCACATGGGAAAATTTAATGCATAGAAAGAAGTTGGAAAATAAACATAAATTGATTCAATTAAAACAAGCTAATGTCAAAAAGAATTAATACAATTCATATTGTATATAAAATAATGACACATGGAAGGATGCATTAATAGAAAAGAAACGTACTTTGCATATATTAAGGAGCGTTTAAGATTTTGCTTGTACAAAAAGAAAAGAAACCGCATATAGGAAGGTGTCAACACCATCAGTGTCCACGCATGCGTATGGGTGCACGCACCTGGGTTGGTTTAGCCTACTCTAGAACCTTCTTATTTTTAGCGAGATGGAAGGTTTAGATGGATTCTATTTTAATCCTAAGGCTCTAATTCACCTACTTCATCTATAAATAAACATCAAACCCAACCCTAATCTCATCTATCTCTTTAACCCTAGCCTCCATGCTGCTAAATTCTCAACTAACCTAGCCTCCACCTTCAACATAAATTAAAGTAGAGATTTTTAGAGACAAGTTCTTCATCAACAATCAATTTAGAAGGTTAATCAACATCAAAGTGTTACAACACTGGCAAGGTGAGTGGGTTTAAATTAAACTTATGAATAATCGTATGCATTTCGTTTAGCAATTCCCCAAATTAAAATGTTTAATTCAATTAAAATCTTATGGCTTTTACTTAATGCCTATTCTGTTCTTCTTCCCATTCCTTTTTATTTTTATAGACTAGGCTAACTTCGAGCCTAGTCCAGATCTCGTTGAAAGGCATACATACGAACAATATTGTAATAGTGGAAGGATGTTTGGGAAATTGAAATAACTTACATGATGGATTTTGGGCAAAACCTGTGATTGGGGAATTGTTGTATAACTCATAAAATACTGGAAATTGGGAATGATGATAATTTGGCGCATAACTATAAATATTAATCTGGGACATTAGTGAAAATATGTGCAAATTAAGTTGGAACAATTAACTGAGTTGGGATAATTGGGAAGTGCGTGGATTAATAATGGACATGAATAAGCAAGACTATAATTTGAGCGCAACTTAAGGTTGGGTAATTTGGGGCAAAACTGATAGGTTGGAATTTTGGAGCATAACTTCAATGAATATGAACAATTGGTAGAATTGGAATAATTTCACTTTATTGAAGTTAATTAAATGTAAGAAGAAATGCGACATATATGGGGAATTGGGCATAACTATGCTTGGAATTATGAATATAATTAGGGTGGGATTTATGTATATAAATCAAATTGGAATTATGAACATGAAATTGGGATTATAAGTTGAATTGGGATTATAGGCATAATCTGCTGTTAGGATTATAAGCATAAATGTGAATTGAGGGTTTATGGGTAATTGCCATATATTATAATCCAAGATTTGAATTATGAGTATAAGTTATAATAAGAACTTATATCCCTAAGACACGAGGTTAGATTTGGTTTGCGGTAGAATTCTGCCCGGAACCGCCCGGCGTATCCAGTAACCGCAAAAGTAATCTAATGTGAGAGGTCTTAGGTGGAAATTGGACCTGTAATGGTGTCAAGACACGAGGTTAGATTCGGATGTGGTAGAATTCTTCCTAGAACCGCCCGGCATATCCAACAAACGCAAACGACAATCTAATGTGAGAGGTCTTTCGTGTTTACGAACATAATAAATAATAATAAACACTTAACCAAGATGATACATGTAGGGTTGACATGGATATAATAAAAGGGGTTAAGTGGGTAACATGGGTAGCATGGTAATTTGTTAAATTGGAATACTTAATCTATTAAATCTGTAGCGGTGTTACGTACCAGTTGAATTGAGTAGGGGTTAAGTAAATTTTCTAAAGAAATGAGAAAGGTTAAGTTAATCTTAATTAATGCCAAAATGGGGAATGATGATAATAACCTATTATGAATGAACTTGAATAAGAAAGATAATAGGTAGGCTTGTCTTAGGGACAAGTGGGAATTATAACTTATGAAATAAGATAAGTTATAAGGAATGATAGGGAAAAATGAAATTGTTCTCTTACCAATATATCTGTGAATTAAGATGTGCTTAATTATAAATTAAGTAGAACATGTTATCGTAATCATAGAATGGAAAAATGAATAGATTATGAGAATAACATGTTGTAGGCTTATTAATGAACTTAAATGGGTTAAGTTATAAATTGAATTAATAAGCGAGGGTAACTTGAAAAGGAAGTCAACATGAAGGAGAATAACCAAGTTAAATGAGAAAACTCACGAGGTAGCGCAAGCGAATGATTAATGGTTGGACGTATGGTCTAATGACATATAAAATTGAGGCGCTTGGACCAGTTCATACGTTAGAGGATGAATAACCATAAAGGGGTAGATCACCGGGGTGTCAAAAGACACAAAGAGGAGCGCATATCCATATAGATATTTTTGTAGGATTCAACAGACTGGGTTAAGAAGCACAAGGCTTTCGGGGACATACGGTACTCTTGGTATTCCTCTGTGAGTGGCAGATGATCCGCCTGTACTCACAAAGGTTAGGTCTGCGTAGGTGAACCAATGAGTATGCCTTGATTGCAATAATAAGGGGCAATCAAAAGACTAAGATGGACTAGCGTGATTCAGCGAGACCAGTTAGTGCCCTGTGATAGCAACTCGTCTTCTACCTACCATCTTCAGTCAGTACGTAAAGCGGAAAGGCGGAGAACTCCAAAAGACCATATACTTTGCTATCTAGTTATGGGTAAGGGTGGCCAATAGGTTTGAAGGGCATAAGGGGCCAGAGTTAAGTTCTCATTCTTGATATTCTTGGGTGTCTTTCATTATTTGAGGGAGGGGTCTAGTGGGACCACAACCACTGTAAAAGCAGACCTTAGCATCTGCAATCAGCAGATATCTGAAAGCTCCCGACCGAGTTCCTTGTTTCTTGATTAGCCCTGCCACGGGACTCGGGCGCATATATAGAGAACATGTGCAATAGACATCGAGAATGATTAACGACACGTACATGGGAAAGTCTAGGTACACTCATGTCGCTCTGGGTAGTGTATCATAAGACTAGAGGGCATTATTCGAGGATGGAACCTAATTCGATCGAATGGTTCAAAGATGGTAGTCTGAACGCTTACGTAATATATAAGTAGTGGTTCTTTGCAGACGTAGCATTGACATATATACAGAAATCCGTACGACATTCGGGTGTGGGATTAGGGACTGTTATATTCCTGCGATGATACGGTGGAGACCGTGAGAGTAGGGTACCATGGGGTGTACCTTAGTTGGGGGTAGCTACATATACACTGTATTAGGTTAATCTACTAGGGAGTAGATGGGTGCGACATGTGTAAGCCTTGAATGCTAATAACACAGATAACCCAATAAATTAGAAAATGTAACTGAACGGTATATGTAGGATTATCCAGAAGTATAATTTAAATCCAGTCACACAGGACTTATGTTCTGACCCCCCCCCCCCCTTCCTCACAACATTCGTAGGTTAGGTTCATGATAAAGACTGTATAGCTTTGGATACTGGTTTAACAGTATTATTATTAAGGTAAAACTATGTTTCAATTACATTAAATTTTATTCCTTCCACTGTGAGATGTTTTCTGAACACTGACATGTTTCATGTCTCTGTCTTTTCTGCAGGATACCAGAGCAAACCAACTCAGGTTTCGATGGATTGGGATTTTTGAAAAAAAATTCGATCCGTTAGAATCCGGATTGTTACAATCAGCGTCATAGTACGAAACTAGATCGAAGGAATCATTTTTAGGATAAAATAATCCAAAATCTGATGTATGCTTTACATATCTCAAAATACGTTTTACGGCTGTTAGATGAGTTTCCTTAGGTTTTGATTGATATCTAGTACAGAGACATAAACCATGCATTATATCTAGTCTACTGGCAGTTATATATAATAATGATCCTATCATTCCTCTATATAGTTTTTGATCGACATCTTTTGATGTATCATCTTTACTTAAAGCAATATTAGTTGCCATAGGTCTTGGTCTACCATTTGTTGTTGTTAGGTTGTATTTATTAATTAATTCTCTCACATATTTTTCTTAATTAATAAATATTCCATTTTCTAGTTATCGAATTTGTAACCTAAAAAGAATGATAATTCTCCCATATGGCTCATTCCAAATTCTTTTGTCATAATATCTGAAAATTATTTGTTCATTATTTCATTTGTTGACCGAAAGATTATGTCATCAACATATATTTGTACTAATTGTATATCTTTGTTATTTTTCTTAATAAACAACGTATTATCAAGTTTTCCTATATCAAAGTTTGATTGTAATAAATAATTTCGTAATCTATCATACCAAGCTTTAGGAGCCTGTTTTAATCCATATAATGCTTTCGTTAGTTTATATACGTGATCTGGTAATTTTTCATCTTCAAATAGGGGTGGTTGTTCTACATATACGTCTTCTTTGACAAATCCATTTGAAAATGCACTTTTGACATCCATTTGATATAATTTAAAATTATTATAATTTGCAAAAGCTAGTAAAATTCTAATAGCTTCTAGTCTTGCTACAAAGGCAAAAGTTTCGTCATAATCTATTCTTTCTTTTTGAGTATATCTTTGTGCTACTAGTCGTGCCTTATTTCTGACTACCTCAGCGTGTTCATTCATTTTATTTTTATAAACCCATTTGGTTCCTATAATTGTTTTATCCTCTGGTCTAGGAACAAGTTCCCATACTTCATTCCTAGTTATTTGATTCAATTCTTCTTGCATAGCAAGTATCCATGAATCATCGGAAGAGGCTTCCTTTGGATTTTTGGGTTCTATAGTTGATATAAATGCAGTATTACTCATATTATTTAATTGATTACGATTCTAAGTTCAATATCCCCTAAGATATTTTCTACAGGATGATCTCTAAGCAATCTAATTCTTTTATTTGGTTGGTTATCTTCATTATTTATTATTTCATTAACTTCGTCCTCACAATCGACTTTATCGTTTTAAGTTATACTTTTATAGTTTTCATCGAAAGATACGTTTAATGTTTCTTCTATAGTGTTGGTTCGAGTATTAAAAACTCTATAAGCCTTGCTTCTTTCTGAATATACAATAAAATTCTTTTATCTGATTTTGAATCAAATCTGTCTAAATTATCCTTTGTATTAAGTATAAAACATTTACTTCCAAATATTTTAAAATAAGATACTTTTGGTTTCTTATTATATAAAAGTTCATAAGAAGTTTTATGATTCAAAGGTCTAATTGAAATTCAATTAATAATATAACAAGATGTTGCTACTGCCTCAGCCCAAAAATCCTTGGTAAATTACTATCGGATAACATAGTTCTTGCACATTCTTGTATCATTCTATTTTTACGTTCAACTACACCGTTTGTTGAGGAGTTCTTGGAATTGAAAAATTATGGGTTATTCCCTTTTTATTACAATATTTTTCAAAATTTTCATTTTCGAATTCTCCACCATGGTCGCTACGTATTATTTCAATTTTTAGTGATAATAAATTTTGAATCTTTTTAGAAAAGATTTTGAATTGATCAAAAGCAACACTTTTGTTTTTAAGAAACAAAGTCTAAGTGTATCTAGAAAAATCATCAACTATTACAAATACATATCTGTTATGATTTATTGATTGAGTTTGAGATGGACCAAATAAATCCATGTGTATTAACTCTAATGGTTTTGAAGTAGTGATTTCTTCTTTTGATTTAAATGAAATCTTCTATAATTTTCCAAATTAACAAGCATCGCATAAGTTATTAACTTTGAATTTCATTTTGGGTAATCATATAACCGAATCTAATTTCGAAATTCTAGAGATATGTTTGAAATTTGTATGACCGAATCTCTTATGCCAAATCCAGGGATCACTTGTATTGGCCATAAGACATATATTATCGTTGGAAATTTTCATACTTAATATATAAATATTTTTCTTTCAATCTCCTTCGAATATAACTTTTGAATTCCTATCTTCTATGAAACATTTATTCTTTTCGGATTTTATTTTATATCCTTTATCGCAAAGTTGACTTACACTTAGTAAATTTTGTTTTAAATTCCTAACTAATAAAACATCATAAATAGTAGGAGTTTCAAAATTACCGACATTACCGATTCCAGTGATGTATCCTTTAAAATTATATCCGAAATTTACCAATCCACCATCTTTATACTTCAGATTATTGAGTAGTTCAGGATTTCCAGTCATATGTCTCGAACATCCACTATCCAGTATCCATTTGTCCTTTTTCATTTCCACCGGTTGCTTTTCAGAATTTGAATTTTCAATAGCCATGTAACACACCAGTTCAAGTTTGGAATTTCCAATAGCCACCTTTTCAGAATTTGAATTGCCAATAGCCACTTTACCCATCTTTTCAACTTTTGAGTTTTCAAAAGTCATAGGACTTGTCCTTTTCTGTATTGAACAATATTTCAGTAGATCATATGCTTCTTTAACATAATATATGCAGACTCTTTTAACATTGATAAAATACATGAATTGACACTAGTATTATCAGAGATTTCAAGATTTGCCATTTTAACAAATTTTCAAAAATCAGATTATAAACTTTTTAAAAGACCTCGCTCTGATACCAATTGTTAGGGACTACGGAACGGATCGTTCAGGCAAAGCAAACACTAGGAGGGTAAATAGTGTTTGTAAGAATTCAAACAAAACTAAAAATTAGAGAGAACTATGGGATGAATCAAACACCATAAACACAATCACAAACACAAATTCAAACACAGATGCAAAATAAACAGAAATAAAAGTGTAGAAAAGGCAAGAACACACCGGATTTTATACTGGTTTGGATCACTCCTACGTCCAATTCCGCACAACGCTGGATTGTGCAAAGTTTTATTACTATTTTCAAATAGCCAAATACACCCTCCTTGATTTCACGGCTCAACAAGGAGACACCGACTCTTATCCCTTGATTTCACGACTCAACAAGAGCACACCGACTCCTATTCCTTGATTTCACAGCTAGAACGATAAACCGTTTATTCGTTGACTTACAAACATGGTCTTTTAACCTAAGCAATTACAAAATAGCCGTATAACTCTTCAATAGCACTTGATTCAGAGAGTAGAGAGTAGAGAGTGTAAAGAGAAGAAGTTTTATCAAATCAGAAGTGAATTCTGCAGAGTATAAGTGTAAAAACCATAAAAATGAAGAAGAATAACGATAGGATGAAAGGAGATGAAGATGGATAAGAAGAGATATTAGAAAATTTGGTTTTAACCTCTTTTTTATAGAGAATGAAGGGTTGCAACAGTTCTAAAGCGTTTCAAATAGTGAAAAGACACTTCCCTTCAAATTTAGAAAACTAACTGTTATATGTCGACATACATATTTTACTATGTCGACATAATTATGTGTAGATTTCATTTTCAAAGCATTTTTCAAGTATTTTGATATAAAACTAATTCTGAAAATTCTTCAGTAAAATTCTAATGTTGATAGAAAAACATATGAAAACATATTTTTAAACTATAAAATATAAATATAAAAATTATAAGGTTTTGAACTATAAAATATAAGTAAAGTATATATAAAAACTTAAGTTTGAAAAACAAAGAATAATAAAAATAGAAACAAATATAAAAAACAAAATAGAGAGGATTGAAAAATAAAATAGAAAAACAAAATAGAGAAGACAGAAAAACAAAATAGAAGGGATTGAGAAAAGAATTGAAAAATCAGAATTTTAATTTGAATTTGGGTTTGAACCTGGAGTGCTATTTAGAGTCTTACAAAATCTAGACTCTATAATTATATTAACCTTGAACTCTTGAAAACTTGATTACTCATGAGTCTTGAAGCTACTTTGAATTCTGAATCTCTAGAGCTCTTAAACTGCACAATCTTCAGTATTAATTCATGTATACAGATTCTGCATATGTGTGTGTATATATATATATATTCTAGATAAAGATGTTAGTATATATTTTATAATCAATGATAATTCAAATAAGGTTGTGGTCATCAAAACTCCATTCTCTAACAGAATAAACAAAAAGGAAAATCTAGACTTAATCTTTTCTCTGTTTGGTAATCATGTTGTGTCATATTGATCGAACAATGAATTATTACTAGCCTCTTTTCATGGAAGATTTGAGCACAAAAGTATTCAAAAGGGATAAATTCATCGAATCAAACCAATGGGTTCCTCCTTAGCTCTCTTATACGTGTCTCAAACCTTTCACATTAAGCCTAATGTCGCACAACGCACTAAAAAGGCCTATCACAACCTTATGATGCAATACTATCACAACTAAGGCCTTCTTGTAGGTTGGTTCGATGTGGAAGTATCACCTTAGTTGATAAGGGTTATGATATGTCATTAAACCTACTGTTACGATTCATTAACCTGTTTCTTTTCAACACAATGTATATTATTTTGTCCTGAATCGAAGGATAAATGTGGTAATAAGATTCTCAACCTTCTGTAAACCTATAGTGCCCTTATCCCAAGGTAACTATTAAGCCACGTAAGTGTGATACTCACCTCTCAAAGGAAGAGTAACTGATCTGTGAGCTTTGGGTTTTGATATCTAGGAAATGACAGATTAAGTTGAGCTTGTTGAGACTGAATTATCATTTAGCGTCCTTTAGATCGATTACCCTCTAAATTTCATCATGTATGCATTGTTAAACTTTAGATTGGGTGTTGATGATTTTTATCATTAACATTTTGGCGCTAGAAGGATGGCCTGAACCTCCCTCTTCCATTATTTAATTATAGACTAATTTGGTGAACTTATTACATGATGGCAAGAAAAAATGAGATCGAAAAGATTGGAAGCACTAAAGAAAGGACCGGTTCTAGAAGTTACCCTTGAGGAAAACATAACTCCAACATTCAACTTAAAAGCTACTGAAATGGGAGGAACCTCTAATCCAGTGCAACCTCCAAACCCGAATGTTGCAGAAGAAAATGCCATCAAACCAGTGGCTCTGGAGAAACAAATCCTCGAAATCCAAACTCGTTTGGTAGCTGCTCAAATGCAAAAGTTCTCAGGGATCACCAGGACAGGCCCAAGAGAAGAAATCGAATCTCCAAGAATAAAAGCTCCCGGCCAACATTCAGAAGGAAAGGAGAAGGTTAAAGAAACTTCCTTCAGAAAGAAGAGACCCCATTTATCAGAAGTCGATCATCAAGGAAATCAACACAACAAGGAACAGTTTGGAAGATTTACTGCCAAAGGGTACAATCCTAAGAGATCAAACTACGATAACACAGAAGCTTACCTCAAAGAATCATGAAGAAAGCTGTTAAAGATCTGCTTAGGAGAAAGGGAAAAAGAACCCTAGATGAAAGGGTTAATGACAATGAAAGGGTGGCTCCTTTTACCGACGAAATTATGAATACTATAATACCATCCTGTATGAAGGTCCCAACCATGAAGTACCTTGGTACCACTGATCCGGATGACCACCTAATGGCTTTTGATAGCCAAATGGACCTTTATAATGCTTCGGAAGTCGTCTTATGTCGTCTCTTCCTAGTAAAACCGAAGCGGCAGTTTCTAAGTGGTATCGTCAATACTGGGACAACACCATTTTCTCATGGAAGCAATTCTCTTACGAACTTTCTGCATAGTTTTGTATCTGCAAGGACCCAACAGTAGACAATACCATCATCACCAACATAAAGCAAAGGCAGGGAAGTCCTTGGGAGATTATTTGAAGAGGTACAGTAAGGAAGATTTAAAGGCCAAAAACATGAATGATCGAGAAAAGCTTATTGCCGTTCACTCAGGGCTAATCGAGAACACTCCTTTCTGGAAGGAGTTGTATATCCATGGGTGCAAAGACTTACAAGATTTCCACTTCCAGGTGGATAAGTTCATTTACATGGATGAGCTATACTACACAAAGAAGAAGTTTGTCCCCCGTGGAGAAGGAGGGAAACCGGGCTTTGTCCGAAAACCTCAAGTTGGGAGGTTTGGGTTTGATGGAAACAAAAAGAAACCAAGATGGGAGGAATCTAACACTAATTCTGTGGCTTTGAGTAATCCCATTTACTTTGTATATGCTGTCACTAAGGAAAGAGTCGGCAATTTCCCAATATCTTTTAAAGCCAAGAACTGTCCAAAACCATATGGTAGAGGAAAGTATAACGAGTACTACAAAACAAATGGACACAAGAACGATGAATGTAAGGTGTGAGAAGGCATAATTCATAAGCTCATTCGTGAAGGGCACTTGAAAGAGTTTGTTTTGGATAAACAACAATCAACCCAGCATACCAACGGGGTCCAAAGATTTTCAGCTGACTCGATGGAAGCACCAATTGAGGAAGGTGAACTAGATCTGGGCCCTCCAATTAATTGAATAAATGTCATCCATGGCGGGCCATATCCCATTGGGAATAGCCAAGCTGCTCGGAACTGATACCTGAGGGAGACCCGAGAAGGAATATTCTTTGTTCAAAAGGAACCATCATTAAAGAATGCCTGCTACAACATCAAGATGCATAACCAAGTGGTTTCCCGAAACGAAATGAAAAATGAGTTCGCCATCCACACAATGACCCTCTTATGATAACTACACAGATTGGACTTTCTATAGTTGCCAAAATTCTCGTTGACACTGGAAGTGCAGTGAATGTGATCTTTAATCATGCTTTTGACTAAATGGGGATCTCTAGGCATAAGCTATAACCAAGCAATGAGCCTATCTTTGGTTTCAACAACAAGCGATCGTCTCCAGTGGGGCAAATCAGGCTTTTGGTCTAAATTGGATTGTTTCCCCTCTGCAGGACCTTTGAGCCTTTGCTTGTCTTCATTGACCAACCTTCCTACTACAATTCTTTCTTTGGCCGACTAGCTCTGGATGAAATGGATGCTTTTGTCTCATTAAAATATCTTATGATGAAATTCCTAGCAAAGCACGGATGGGCACAATCAGAGGGGAATGATTCAGATCTCGCGAGTTGTGTTTTGCAACTGTTGATCAATACAAAATGGTGTATCTTGCTTACTTTGATCACTCCACATTTTTTAAACCTTTGCATGATGGATTCTTACATACGATATTCGAAGCTAAAATAAAAATCAATAAAACTAACAAACGTATGATTGGTAGGTACACTTCTCTGAGGAGGAAAAGGAAAAGGACTGACGAAATAAATGTGGCAGAAGAAGAAGAAATTGTCACAGAGTTAGATTCCCGAGGGGATACGGAAAGAATCAAAACAATAGAAGACTTGGAGGAAATAAGCGTCGATTCAACTGATAGGGCCAAAACCATCAAAGTAGGGAAAAGGTTGAAAGAACCATTGAGAAGTGATTTGAATCAATTCCTATGGCATAATGGGGATGTATCCGCTTGGACCCACTCAGATATGATGGGAATTAACCGTTCCATTATGAGCAATGCACTGAACATTAACCCATCAGTAATTCCTATATGACAAAAGAAAAGGCAGTACAATAGAGATAGATCGGAAGCTTTGAAAGAAGAGGTCAAGAAGTTACTTATAAATGAATTTATCCGAGATGTCTTGTATCCCAGGTGGTTGGCTAATCCAGTATTAGTGAAAAAGTCTATTGGGAAATGGAGGACTTGCATTGATTACACAGACCTAAACAAAGTCCTCCCAAAGAATTGTTGTCCCCTCCTCGAATAGATCAGTTGGTTGATGCGACCAGTGAACATAAGTTGTTGTCCCTTATGGATGCCTACTCAGGATACAACCAAATCCCTATGTTCAAACTTAATGAAGAGCATACAAGCTTCATTACTGATTGGGGAATGTATTGTTATAAGGTAATACCCTTGGGATTAAAGAATGCTGGTGTAACATACCAAAGATTGGTTAATAGAATGTTTCAAGATCATATAGGGTGAAACATGGAAGTGTATGTAGATGACATACTAGTAAAATCTGACAAAGCAGAAA
Source organism: Allium sativum (assembly GCA_030737875.1). Lineage (NCBI taxonomy): Eukaryota > Viridiplantae > Streptophyta > Magnoliopsida > Asparagales > Amaryllidaceae > Allium > Allium sativum. The sequence goes on from CM060926.1 coordinate 770,289,974, forward strand.
ATCATTTTCAAGATTTGTAAGAAATGTTTAATATCTTGAGAGAGTATCAAATGAAGTTAAATCCTCATAAATTCTCTTTCGGAGTGCAATCTGGAAAGTACCTAGGTTATGTCGTCAGCGAATGTTGGATTGAAGCCAGTCCTGACCAAATCAAAGCTACAAAGGATATGAACCCAAAAAAAGCAAAGAAGTCATGAGCATAACGCAAAGGTTTCTACTTTGAGTCGATTCACCTCCATAGCCACTGATAAATGTGCATTTCTTCGAAGTAATAAAGAAAAGAAGATTTTTGAACGGACTGAGGAATGCAGAAAGGCCTTCCAGGAATTGAAAGAATTTATAGGAAAGCCCCCAATTCTTTCCAGTCCCGAAGGAGGGGATGACTTATATCTTTACATCGTCGTTTTAGAATATGTCGTTAGCTCAATTCTCATTAGGGAAAGCAAAGGAACGCAATTACTGATTTATTATGTTAGCAGAAGGTTGAACGATGCGAAAACCTGATATCTTGTGGTAGAGAAGCTAACTTGTTGTCTGATACTTACAGCACGAAAGCTTAGGGGTTATTTTTGAGTGCATCACATCAAGGTTTTAACCAACTTTCCTCTCAAACAAGTTTTCAGTAAACCAGAAACCTCAGGAAGGTTAGTAAAATGGGGAATCGAACTTATCCAGTATGAAATCAAATTCCAACCTCGAGCGGCGATTAAAGGACAGGCTCTAGTAGACTTCATAAATGAGTGCACAAGTTTCATTATAGAACAATCAACAAAGGAAAACAGACTAAAGGCAAAGTGGCGGCTACTTGTGGATGGAGCTTCAAATGAATAAGGAGGAGTAAGATATATAATAATCACCCCTGATGTACATTGCTTGCATTACGCAAGGAAGTTGGGTTTCGCTGCAACAAACAATGTAGCAGAATATGATTCAATGGTAGCAGGATTGAATTTAACACTACAACTAAAGATACCACGGATTGAGATCTTTAGTGACTCACAGTTAATGGTAAACTAGATTAAGCAAACCTACCAAACCAAGGATGCTCGATTGGCATTATATGTAAAGAGAATATTAAAGATGCTCATTCAATTCTATACATCAGATCCCAAGAGGGGAAAACTCTCAAGCTGACTCATTGGCAAAGTTGGCCAGTTCAAGAGGAGCATCTGAAACTCGAATAATCTCTGTAAGATACCAGGAGAAACCTAGCATTGAACTAGAAACAACCGAATTGGGAAAGGAATCACTAGTCTTGACTATATCTCAAATCTTAGCAAAAGAAACTAAAAAGGAAAAGGATGTCGCTCCTAGTGAGGAACCCAAACTAACTGAAAGGGATTACCATTATGAGGATACTTGGATGCCCCCCATCATAGATTATCTCTTGAACGGAACCTTGCCTACTAATAGGAAAGATGCTAGGAGGGTTAAATGCCAAGCTCCTATCTTTGTAATTATGGATAAGGTGCTTTACAAAAAAGGACATTCACTCCCCTACTTGAGATGTGTAAGTCTTAAAGATGGGCTCGCTTTGTTAAGAGAAACACACGAGGGTTTATGTGGAGACAATTCTAACGAAATTAAGCTAGCCAAAAGAGTTATGAGGCAAGGCTTCTATTGGCCTCAAATGGTTAGTCAAGCAACTGAGTATGTAAGGAGATGTTAGATATGCCAAAAGTATTCTAAAATATCCTTTTTACCTCTAAATGACTTAACTACAATCTCAAGTCCATGGCCTTCCGATGTATGTGGAATAAACTTAATTGGGCCCTTACCAATTTCTAAAGGATGATCTAAGTATGTGGTAGTAGTCATCGACTACTTTGCCAAATGGATTGAAGCAGAACCACTCCCAACTATTACATCTAAGAAGGTGTTGAGGTTTGTGATAAAGAATATCGTCACACGCTTTGGGATCCCCTATAAGATCATTTCAGACAATGGAACACAGTTAGAAAGTGAAGAATTCACACAGTTCTATGTTAAAAATGGAATCATAAAAAGTTTCTCTTCCGTGGAACATCCAAGGGAAAATGGTGCATTCGAGGATGTAAACAAAGCCATAAAGACGGCCTTAAAGAAATGGTTGAGCCAAGACAAAGGAAATTGGGCTGTTGAATTACCATTAGTAATTTTGGGCATATAGAACATTCGTTAAGACGACAACATGACATACTCCCTATTCTTTAACATATGGATGTGAAGTTATGCTTCCAATCGAAGTTGAGATCCCTTCACACAGAAGAATAGCTTATGCATTTGATCTCAATCAAGAATTGAAAAAGGAACCCTTAGACTTAATTCAAGGGTTAAGAGATGAAGCAACCATTAGAATGGCTGAGTATTAGAGAAGAATCACAAAGTACTATAACTCAAGAGTAAGAAAAAGAACTTTCCGAAAAGGAGATTTAGTCTTAAGAAGGTAATGGAATACAAAGAATCCAGCAGATGGTCCCCTTGGCCCAAACTGGGAAGGACCCTTGGTCATTTATCAAGTGCTCGCACCTGGAGCATATCGATTCTGCAAATCGAATGGTGACTTCATACCTAGGATATGAAACGTAGAACATTTGAGACCCTACTTTTCAGCGACAAGTGAATGAAAGGTCTTCTTAAGAATATCTATAAGATTAAGGGTATGGGAACCCTCTCAAAACTTGGAGTAACCCGAAATGGGTAACACAACCAACAATGGTCAAAAACCCTTGTCACCGCCAAGATGGCCAGAGTAAGGCATCTCCTAAAAGGAGGTGGCGTGTAAGCCTTTAACCGCATCCAAATCAGAATGGGACAAGTTAAAGCATCAAAAGCATAAGTCTTCCATCCATGCCAAAAACGGTCGGGACGGAGCATCTAAATTAGCACGCCCTACCTCTGCTCGCAGAAGAGTACGACCTGCCTCTGCTATGAATTAAGAACGTCCTGCCTCCGATTGTAGAGGAGCACTCCCTACCTATGCTTATGTTCCTCGTTTACCACAGAAGGGAGAAAATAAGGTATGCTTTGCCTCTGCTCGCAGATAAGCACCCCCATCTGCCTCTGCTTCAACTAAGTACGTTCTGCCTCTGCTCGTAGAAGAGCATATTATACCTCTGCTTATGTGTCTTCCCGCAGAAGGGAACAATCAAAGCACGTACATGCTCTACTTTGACAATCTAAAGCCAAGAGAGTGACTCTGTAAGCACGTACATCCTCTGCTTACACAAATGTCTCACAGAAAGGGAACACAAGCTCAAATGAAGAGCATTTAGAGCACGTACAACCTCTGCTTTGAGAATATGCAAGGAATTGGCACAAACGACACCATTACCCAAATCTGGGTTCGTTCGGCACTTCATTACAAAATTTGGAAATAAAAGTAGAAATTCCTCACACTTTACGTAGGGAAGTCTTTTAAGCTTGTGATAAAAGCATTGTTGTTTATTAATTTAATAAGGTATGAAATAGAATGGTTAAGTTACCCCAATTCCAGGCTTAGTATACTACTGGGCTTGGGCTCGGGCAGTGCCAAATATAGTATGAGCAAATAGTTGTAAATATCTTACTTCGAGCAAAAGATTAACACAAAATATTAGTGGCTGAAATTTATGCAGGAGAAGAGCGGGTAGAATTCTAAGTGAAGATATTGTAAACTGGAACAAAAGGCCTGACTTGAAAAGTTAGAAATACCCCTTCACTAGTGGGGACAAATGTTACTACCATGAATTCGACACTTGGAAGAAAACTAAGGTGAAGGAGTATCGTGCAAAAGTCGATACCAAAAGCAGTAGCCAAGGACCAAAAGCAGGAACTGGAAGCCGAAAGCAGGGACATTATCAGCATCAACAAAAGGTCAAATACTCAGTGTCGGCACCCATGTCAAGAAAGGGGAAAACATGCTATTGGCACCAAGGAAGAGGAGACAGTTGATCCGGTTTCGGTACCAAGGAAGAGGAAGCAAAAGCTCAGAACTAATGCAAGGGGAAGAAAATAAAAGGTGTGGATATGAAACCGAAGCAAGTCGTAAGCAAAAGCCAAAAGCACATGTTCCGAAACCAGAATATAGATCCACCGAAAGAGAATTATGGTCGATAGTCAACTTAAGAGCAAACGAAGGGCTATTGGTATCTGTTGATTCACTATCGGTTCCACTGAAAGGATGAAGTCTGCTATCGGAATAAGATATCAGGAATAAGCAAAAATAAGGGATTATCAATAAGGTAGAAGCTCCAACAAATGTGCTATCGCTACCAACAGGCTTGGTAGCAATATCGAGAGCAATCAATCAATAGTCACCACCGAAGCACAAGTGGCAAAGCAAAGAAGTTCTAACAGAAAGCGGTATCGGAAGCCAGAAAGACCAACAGCCGGCACCAAAAGCTGCCATAGCGGGTCGACACCAATAGCAAAAGCCGGAAGCGTGCTTTTTGCTGACTGTTACCGAAAGGGGGCCCAATATGCCTATAAATAAGACCCCATGGATCACATTTTGGGGATCATTTTTTCTTATTCTACAAACTTGTATTCTTTTCTTAGAGAGCAAAACCTAATTTCTCCATTCGAACTAGTGATTTCCACAACCATTGTAATACAATCATAATGAATAAACAAAAGGAAAAATCGAGATTTAATCTTTTCTCGATAGTTATTACTAACCTCTTTTCGTGGAAGAGTTGAGAACGAAAGTATTCAAAAAGGGGAAATTCATTGAATCAAACCAATAGGTTCCTCCTTAGGACTTTTATATGTGTCTCAAACCTTTCACATTAAGCCTAATGTAGCACAACGCACTAAAAAGGCCTATCATAACCTTATGACGCGATAACTAACACAACCAAGGCCTTCTTGTAGGCTAGTTCGATGTGGAAGTATCACCTTAGTTGATAAGGGTTATGATCATTAAACCTACTGTTGCGATACATTAGCCTGTTTCTTTTTAACACGGTGTATATTATTCTATCTTGAATCTAAGGATAAATGTGGTAATAAGGTTCTTAACCTTCTGTAAACCTATAGTGTCCTTATCCCAAGGTAACTGTTGACTTTTAAGCTACGTAAACGTGATACTCACTTCTCGAAGGAAGAGTAACTAATCTGCGGGCTTTGGGTTTTGATATATAGGAAACAACAGAATAAGTTGAGCTTCCCGAATTAGAATTATGGGATTAAATTCTTTTGTTGTGATGTTATATTTTGAACCATTGAATGGACGTGGGCCAACTTGAGAACAATTGAATGATGATAAAATTATCAAAACCTTATTTTGATTCAACAATGTACCAATAGTTGCTTGATGTTGAGTAACTACTAAAATTGAATTCTTAAGGACCCATCCCCCAAAAGAACCGGACATGATAATTTTTCATCATCCAGCTCGAGAAAGATTCAAAAGAATTACAGAAATAGATTGATAGAAAATCTATATTTTATAGATATCCACACATACAAAATAGAATGAGTTTATGTAAGTGATAAAGGATTTACACTGAATTATCATTTAACGTCATTTAGATCGATTACCCTCTAAATTTCATCAAATATGCATTGTCAAACCTTAGACTGGGCGTTGATGATTTTTATCATTAACAATAGGTGTTAAAAAACTTCTATTATAAACCTAATTTTATAAATTTTATAATGTATAAATGTAAATTTCAAATTCATTTCTTTTACAAAAGATATAGCGGAAACAGCGGAATATAACCAAAATAATGGGATATATCAAAAATATCGGAATATAGCGAGGCTTAAAGAGGAAAAGCTATTTCAGAGCCTATTTGGAAATAGCGTGACGGTAAAAATCCACTACACGATAAAACGGAGTAATTGCGGGCCATTAACTGCATAGATACAACTTCAAGATAGTAATATTCCCTAATTGAACAAAAACCTAATTTCTAAATAAATAAAAGATTGAATGTAGAACAAATCAATGAAATATCGATATATTTTTTATTTAGGAATAAATTTTAGGACATAAAAGGCGGAGGGGGGATCGTCCTTCAGATTTTGAGAAAGAAGAGATGGCTCTCCAATAAGCCTATAACATAAGTACAAGACATTTGAAATGCTAACATTATACAACTTTTGAGATCTTGTCACAGTCTTCTTCTTCTTCATTCATTTATTTATTATTATTATTATTTTTATTATTTATTTATTTATTTATTTATTTATTTATTTTTTTTTTTTATACACTACCGTTATTAGAGATAGAGGTAGCATGCAACCAAAAAAAAAGATTTGTGGAATGTCATTTCAAATGACATTAGTGTATACGGAAAGAAAGAAAAAAAAAAAAAAAAAAAAAAAAAAAAAAACAAACATACAATGACGCAGCACTAGGTTAATAAAAACATGGTTATATTTATAGTTAGTTTTAAAACCAAACTATATGCGTAATAAGTTATTGATACGAAGCCAAACTGAGAAACAGGGAAATCAATGATTTTTTTTTTTTTTCTTCCCAATATTGAATTATGAGTTAACGTTTTAGTCTACTTATGTAAGATACACTATATTACAAGAGAAAATCGATAGCTGAATAAATGATTATTATCACAAATCTGCTAGCAACCACACAGAAAATTGAGCAAGAAATCACTTTGTCTTAAAGGATTACATAACTACAATAGAAATCTGTAAGAACGAAAACACACTCAAACAATAGAAACTCTGGATGCTTCAATTTTGTTTTGTTAAAATCCAGAAAAATCTGAAAAGAAAATAAAAAATGCACTAAAAATAAAACAAAATAACAATAATCAAATATGGACTGAAGCGTTTGCTTAGGACAAAAATAATTTTTTCTGTATTGCATTAGGTAAGAACAACCGAGGCAGGAAAGAATGCAAGAATCAAACAATTTACCATGAAAGACACACTAACATGATGAAATCTTCTAAGTACTAATTTAAAGAGTGCATCACATACACTATCATATCATGTTCATGCAAGGTATAGCTGACCAAATTATCACTAAACTTAGTATGTGTTCTTGGAAGGGACAATCTTCTCAAGAAAGGAAACATCGAATTGTTATAAATCGTCCTTCGGCTGAGATGAACTCTTGCTTTCCTTCTTGTGCAGCGCTTCAATAACTTGTTCAAGAGGAGGATCTCCGGGCCTTCGGAAAGTTTGCTCTCCTAGCTTCACTTCATATGCCTCCGGTTGGCTGAGTACAAACTCTTTCAGCTGTAGAAATAAATTTGAATCATTACTTTTTAATTAGTGCCAGTATATTAATTAAAGTATGTTTTATAACTACTTTTTAATAGCCAAGACTACTAATAGATCAATTATTTTAATTCTAGTATTTATCAACTTCTTACGAGGATTTTATAGAAGTGACTAGTAAGTAAAAAATATGAAAAATAAAAAACAATTTGTTGCTTTTCGCATATGAATATATTTCATAACTACTGAGAAATTATTTTCCTCATTCTATCTTAAAAGTTCAATTGTATACAAAAAATTCTACTTATAAATCATTGTTCAAAACTAATTAGAAATTACTATTCAGAAATTGTTTTAAAACTTTTCGCAATAACCTGTTGCCAAACGCATTCTTAGTCAATACCATGTCTGAGTTTTCTAGATATCCAGGCTAGGCTTCTCAATTGACCAAATATCCAGTCTATTGCTGCTGTTATTTTTGTGTAAATTTGTACATATATAACCATGAGTTTAGGCCAGGTATTTGGGTTGTAAATGCTTTTTTAGCTGATTGATGATGAAGTTAGAACTTTGTTAAAAAATAAAACAAAATTGGCCCCTCATATGCAAGTTTGATATTGCTGACACCATATCAGCAGGTGTTAATAACTCCATTACCAATTGATCAATGAACAAAGCTGGTGAGACGGATAAAGGCAAATTATTATTTATTGTTATACCGATACTCAATCGGACATCTATTCACTGTTAATGAATGAATACTGGATTTTTATCTGTCCGCTTAAAAATGATACATGTTTAGAAGGAAGTACAAGTTAAAATCAATTCAGTGCGACATATGAACATTTCAGAAAACAATGATGATTAAAGCAAGGTTTGAAATTCTGGTTTCCGGTTCCGTTCCGTTCACATAGAAAGGTTATAATTCCGGTTCCGTTCCGGAATTTCCGGTACTTCCGGTTTTACAATTCCGGTTTAATCCCTCAAGTTATTTTTATCATAGTCGTATAATACTTACTGGATTCAGAGACAAATATATAAAATATGATGATTTTTTTTGATAAAACTGCATTCCTTAATTAAAATATTATAATATAGAGGTTTAACCATTCTTTTATCAAACTTTAATATATACATGTCACAAGTTAAACTTCCAAAAATATTATACTAAATTCTTGACGAAGTGATGATATAGAAGTCAAATAAATCAAGTGCAGTTGAATATGAAAAAAAATTTATTGTACCAATACCTAATAATTAATGACATATACTGTTTCCAGAAACCAGTAGACACGTAAAGCACCTGACCAAATTATCAAAAAAGCAAACGCCACTTCGTACGCCTTCCCCAAACCCAAATTCGATTTATCACGCAAAGTAAAATAAAAATTGGAGTAGCAGGCAAATCGAGGAAGAAATCTAAATCGACATCAACCCTCCAATTTGAGAAATCCGAACAAAGGAGCAGCTCGAGCTGATGACGCAGAAAAGGGAATCCGATTGCGCTTCTTTTTTTAGCATCTCTTTTATGCTTTATGGCCGGAACCGGATTTCTGCCGCAATTCCGTTCCGGTGCTGGCCGGAACCGGAACGGGATGGGCGGAATTCCGTGGTTTCGGCCGGATTCTCAAACCATGGATTAAAGATGGTTTAAGCAATGAATATGCATATAATGAACTATTACCTTAACAAAACAACAAATATCAATCATTCATTATATCAGAGTGCGTGCGCGTGCGTGTGCGTGCATGTGTGATATAATATAAATCATTATCTTGATAAAAGTTGAATGGAAAATTTTCTAGCGTAGATATCATCACATTCAGATCAGTATTATTTTTTGGTATATCAGTTTTTTTTTTTTTCTTTCTTTCTTTCTCTGCATTTTTAAGATACAATTATACAAATGCTGGTGAATTCGGATTTTTCAGGTATCCATAACTTATATACACACCGAAAAGTCTAGCTATGGTTTGGCACAACTAAAAAAAAAAAAAAAAGACACTGAAAAGCCTAGCTATTTTGTTTGTCCTGACAAAGGAAAAAAAATAACACTGAAAAGTCTAGCTACTGGTTTGGCCCAACTGAAGAAAAAAAAAAATCGATGTAATTTTTAAATGCAGATGGCTGTCGATACCACATTCCTGTTTCTAACATTTCAAGTTAGGTATCTCAATATTCATGTTAAACAACTGCTTGCATCTTATTCTTCAATTCAAGCCACCACTTCCAGTTGTAACTCATACGTCGTAACTCGTCTAATGAAGCGGCAGAGTTAAGATGCATCTATTACATGATTTTGTTTATTAGGAATTATTTTTTAATTAAAAATAACTTTTGACCTCAGTGGGGAGTTTAACTGTATTATTGGTGTCTGAAACTATGACCAAAAAAATCAATGGAACCTTGTATTTTTTTATATGAAAAGAAGATGATGCTACTGAACATCATCATATCCGAATCATTCTTTTGAAAATGGGTTAGATGACTTGGAACTTGCCGATGAAGTGGAACTTCCATAAAGATGCAAATGCCTATAGAAACTGTTAAGCCATATGGATCTTGAAATGATTGTAGACGGGTTAGATTTTATGAAGTTCATAAAGTAAACCAGATGCACAAATTTAATTACCTACGTTTGTTGATGCCAATTTGCACATTTATTACATTAACGCAATTTAGACAATGTTTGTTATTTTTATATAAGATATTTAATTTTCGGTACTACTATTCCAGTCACCCCCAAAAAAATGAAGAAACAAAAGTTTCCTCGTTTCGTCATCATTCATATTACATATTTTCCCTGTTGGAGACATTTTTAATAGACGTGATCTCCGGGTTGCAAAATTTAAGGGATATCTTATAGGAAAACAAAGTTGCTTCCTACTTCATTGAGCAGTAAGCCAGCAACCTGGTTTATGATAGACTCGTGCAGTGTGGTATCAAAGCATGTGAGGATGCAATAAATAAGAAAATTTCAACAAATATCAGCCTGAACTAGATTTTCTTTATGTTATTTTCTTCACAAGTCACAACAAATAAAACTGCAAGTATCCTTGGAATTCATATCAAATGACACCTCTACTTTGTTATTAATAACATATAGAGTTTGGAATTTAAGTTTTGCAGTGGGTCATCATTAAGGCAAAGCCTTATCAAGCAGAAAGTTATCAGTCATGGGCGTTTGCTGTCAATAGATTGTAAATACAATTAGTTTCACATGATAAAAAAGGATCAAGTCCAAAAAATGGCCAAAGCGAAGTGCATAAGCATAACCTTGCAATTTTAGTCTTCCAAATTAATTTGAAGAAGAGAAAAATTATCGATAATGCTCATTGAAGAAAAAACAAACCTCTTCAACATCCTGTCCCTTTTCCATTGTAAACATGATTGTAGTGAGATCAACAGCCATAAAATGGGCCTCAACCGATCCAGTACGAAGAACTTTGCTCCATCGCTTGGCAATTTCAGGTACTTCTTCCTGAGATCAATATTACATGCTATAAACCAATTTACTTGGATATATGTGATTCATCACATGTCATAATAGAAACTATGTTGAGATAAGTTACATGGATAATAACAAACAAATTAACAGTTTACCACCTTAGGTAAAATGTTGAACTAATCAAGAATTGTTGGATTGACTGTTTTGTCAAAATTGAATGCCAGACATTATACACAGTCAATTAGTTTTGTGAAGGATAAGTACCATTGACATCACAACAAAACAGGATTATCAGCTTTTGTTTGTCAGGCACCCCAACTATAAGAAAATTCATAGTTTTCCATGTAATGATAAACAGGACAAACCAAGGATTTGATAATAAATAAAAGATCTGATTCGAGGCCTATGTCACTATGCGCACCGTATCCCAAATTCTCAGAGCCATCAAACAATCATAAAAAATTAAAATTACAATTTAAACAAAACCATTACTCGAAATTAACAATAAGAGAAGCCAAATGCTGAACCCAATAAAATCGATCACCTTGGTGCGAGAAACACCCAACTTGAGTTTAACGAATCCGTAAGCAGGACCAGAATGCATTTTCATCATTTCAGCTTGAATCTCAGCTGGATCCATTTTCGAAAGATCAGGAGGTTTGAACTCGTTCTTTTTTTCATTGTTTTTGTTGCGGCTTTTCTGACCCCATTCTTTCCATGCTTCGTCTTCTTCGTCGTCGATCACATCCTCTAGATCGTCGGGAATGCTTACTCTTCTTTTCCCAGCTTCTGAATTCTGAAATATCGTTGAAGCGGCGATTATCAGAAGCAGAAATAAGCATGCAGAATTTAATTTACTCATCTTGCTGTTTCGGTATTTTATTTCTATTTTTTTTTTTTTTTTTTCCTTCACCGATAGAGCTCTCAAGTTAGGCTAGAGAGATGAAAGAGTGTGTTTTGAATGTGCATAAAAGTTGCATTTGGATAGCAATTGGAAATGCAGCTTGCATTAAAGTCTAGCGCAGCGGTGTAAATTGAATCCTTATTCGTCTTTAAAAAAAAAATAAGAAAAAAAAAAAAAAAAAAAAAAAAACACCTAACCAACTTTTTTGAAAGAAAACACAAGTAAACATATTTTTTTTTTTTAAAAAAAAAGATAACAACTAAATTTTCTTATTGCTAAATAATATTCATTATTTTTTACCATAATTTCAATAAATAACACCAGTTTTTCACCATTATCAAAATTTATGATATTTTATATTTTTTTTTTCTTCGAAAATTGCTAGTTTCCTTACATTTTTGTTAGAAGAATGCAAACTATGTTATGTTTTTCATTTTTTTTAAAATAGAGCCCTAATTTATATCTTTATTTCTATAAGGACTTTTCTTTTATCTTGATTGGATACTCACTCTTTAGCCTCTTGACTTAAGTCCAAATGCATACATCCAACTTAAAACAAACTTAATTATTAAATGTTAACTTTGAAATATTAATTAACAAATGTTAGATTGAATTTGAATATGCATTATTAATTTTGAAACATTAACTTAATTACTGAACTTTAATTATTAATTATTAAATGAGGATATTAATACTAATTAATATTAATTATTAAAAGTAGATATTAATACTAATTAATATTTATTATCAAATGAAGGAATTAAGTACTAATTACTTAAATTAAATATTAAAATAATTGTTATTTATTATTATTTTTAAAATAAAAATTAAACTATTTTTACATTATCTTCTACCCAACCTCTAATGAAATCTTTTTCAATAAAAGTTGCCTTTGTTTTGGATAACGAAACAGACGTACTTATTAATATTGATGAAACAATAATCACATCTAATGATTCAACAAAAATATATTCCAACACAAGAATCTTAAAATTTAAAACGACTTCTAAAGAATTAAATCCAACATGCTTTAAATTTTAAAACATCAATTATTAATCAGTTAATGGATCCTAATGATTATAATTTGAAGGAATATGATCAACCTACAACAGAAGAAATTAATGGATTCCAAAAATTTATCACTTGAACCTGTAATGGGCCTATTAAGTCTTAATATATTTGGAACTTTTCTATAGTTTCTTTCAAACAAAATTACTATTTTTTATAAATAAATTTTATTTTTTTGAACATGTGTATCATATACGCATACGTGCAACATTATGATATGTGCATGGTTTATCTACCTACATCTAGTTGTTATAGTTTACAATGATTCAGACATTTTATTGTTATAATTGTGACAACTCACACCTCAGTGTGCCTGAATTTTCATAAATCGAAAACCAAGTCAACCAAAGCATGGATTGTTCGGTTTGGTATCATGCAAATAAATATATGCATATCCGAGCATTATCGCTACAAACTTACAGGGAAATAGTAACGTATACAAAATATATAATTACTAGTCAAAGTTGACTCTTTTCCAATCTCTAATGTCTTTGATAGTATTAAGCATGCATCAAAAAAAAAAAAAAAAAAAAAAAATCCAATCTTCCAATGTTCCCATCTTGCACCAGTACATGTCACTTCAAAAGCAGTCATGTTGGTTGTAATGAGAAGGGGTTAAAAACAATACTCTGGTGACTGATAAACTAGACACTGAATGCATAACATTAGTTTATGTTGATTGTCTTCTACCACATGTTATGTTCTTTTTATTTTATGTAGTCGTCTCGATTTCACAGATGTGTACCATACACCCCATCTATCCATACTATACCATAATTATAGTGTGATGTTAAAAGCACCCAATTTTATAGTAGGTGCTACCAACCAAACAGTGTTGGTCGGCGGTATACCGTAGAGCGCATGCAAAAAAATCGGTCGGTAGTAGCTCAGGGAAGAAAACTAGTGCTTTTAGCGCCACACTAATTATGTGTGTGTGTGTATATATATATATATATATATATATGTGTGTGTGTGTGTGTGTGTGTGTGTGTGTGTGTGTAACACCCCACATTTTTGGAGGAATTAAAAGTATATATAATTAATAAATTAAGAAAGTAGCGAAAATGGTTTTTTTTTAAATGTTGGAACTTAGTCATGAAACTTATGTTATTGTGTTCCTGACGATTTCTTGACCAAATTTCATATATAATATTTCTCGAGCAGAGTTTAAATGAGGAAATTACGAAAATCTGAAGTTTTATTGTCAGAAACAGCTGCATATGTGAAATGAGCAACTTAAATTAACAATGATCGATTTATTGATCGATCGACCGATTGATTATGTTTAATAAAATTTGAAACGATGGTAAATGTGTAAAGTAAGCAAATTATGAAAGGGTTAAATTATGCGTGGTATGAATATATTTTTGAATTTAAACTAATATATATTAATGTTATTTGTGACGTACACTTACAATAAAGAAAAAATAAAATCAACCGAGAATTAATTTGAAATAAATAATAATTAATACGTTACCAACTAGTAAAGAAATCAGAATCGATGGTGAATTAATTTGAAATAAATAGTAATTAATATGTTACAAACTAGTACAGAAATGAAAATGAATGGAATATAATTAATGTGTGTGTATGTATATGTTTATATACATATGTATACAACATATAGGAATTACAAGAATTAAAGCATGTTGACTATTAATTAAACGTGCTTTAATTCTTGGAATTCCTAGTGCATGTACACATATACATATACACACATTAATTCTATTATATTCTATTCATTTGTGTTTCTTCAATAATTTGTAATGTATTAATTACAATTAATTTCAAATTAATTTCCAAATGATTTATTTTTTATTATAAGTATACGTTACATAATACATTAATATTCATTAGTTTAAATTTAAATATACATACATATATTATGCATAATTTCTTTCCTTCATAATTTACTTACTTTACACATTTACAATCCTATCAAAGATAAATATTAACATAATATTTAATTCTTGGAATTCCTATATGCATGTACACACGTACATATATACATATACACACATTAATTCTATTCATTTTGATTTTTTTGCTAATTTTTGATGTACTAATTTTTAATGCACTAATTTCAAATCAATTTCGAGTTGACTTATTTCATTATTATAAATATATGTTACATATATTACATTAATAATTATTGTAGTCTAGTAAACTAGCTAGCCAGTGTTGTAAGCCTACATAGGTACAGTGAACGGAATACTATAAACTACGTAGGTGGTGGACGATTCAGCTTAAAAATCGAATTAGTCGATTGTAAACCACAATCACCTGTACTATACTGTATTTTCATCATTTCAGTTTGAATCTCAGCTGGATCCATTTTCGAAAGATCTGGGGGTTTGAATTCATTCTTTTTTTCATTGTTTTTGTTGCGGCTTTTCTGACCCCATTGCACTACACCAAAACAGGTGATTCCTAACGAGTATAACCGTCGCAAACGATTTCAGCAACGCTTATCAGTGTTGCTATGGGGGCGTGGCGATTCATTTCCAACGCATATAAGCGTTGGCAGATTTTTGTTTTCAACGCTTATAAGCGTTGTTTGATTTTTGTTTGCAACACTTATAAGCGTTGGTAGATTTTTGTTTGCAACGCTTATACATGTTGCAATATTTTGCTTCACAACTAATATAAATTTTGATAGTAACAGAAATGTATTAATAACTAAATGCATACCAATAGACAACATTCATAATCACGTAATGACATAAAATATCTGTTAATAACAGACAAGTACTATACATAATTAATTGTTAAATTCAATACATAATTAAGTTGTTAAATTTAATACATAATTAGGTTGCTAAACTCAATACATAAATGAAATTCTACAAATACCGTATATGAAACCCCGACCATATACTGGATCATTTTCAAGATCATCTACTGCACCATTAGAACTACCATCGAATTTGCTATTTTCTTCCGCTGCCTCTAGAAGTGCCTGCATTCATTGAATATCACATTAAATTGAAAATTTCAGTTCTTTGTCAGAAAAAGAAAAAAAAAACACGAGTATGCATCACAAACAAAAAAAAAACATTAAATTGTAAGCTCTGAGTGACTTGGTTTTACCGAACCGTATAACTGAGCCGAATGGTTCAATTAAACTGAGCCCAAGGTTCAGTTAAACTGAGCTTCATTTTCACTGAGCCAATGGCTCAGTATTACTGAGCCAAATTGGCTCAATTTGACCGAGCCTATATGTCTCAGTTTGACTGAGCCACTATGGCTCAATTATACCGAGCCTATATGGCTCAGTTAAACTAGACATTTAGGCTACATGCAATGCTAATTGAATATAAAGCTACATGCAATTCAAGGTAAAATGCAATCCCAGACAATATGCGACTCTTACCCTGCATACCATCCTTCCATACAACCTTGCATAAACATCTCCAATAAATATGAGGATGTTATAACAAACGCAAGAACATCTTTAAAATACAAGCAACACAATGTAAATTTACACCATGCTTTCTAATGAATGATGCAGTAGATAAACAAACTAATGAAAGCATAATGAAGCTTCACTATGCGTATTCGAAAATAATGTCCGGTTTGTGAAACACAAAAGGAAAGCTTCATTATGCTGAAAATAAAATTGTACCAAATCTGAGCTTTATCACTCTGTCTATAAACTGTCCTGGGTTACTGCTTAGGTTTATAACTAAGCAAAGAGCTCAGCTTTGTACACAGTTTAGCTTACTGCTCTATTTCCGGCAATTAAGCTTTACCACTCCGTTATGTAAGCACAGACAAAAGCTCAGCTCCCTTAGTTTTAAAAAACCAAGCTCACACAATTATAGAACTAAACTCTGCTCTCAGTTTACAAATTGAAATTAGAGTTGAGCTTATTTCTCGGTTTATAACTGAGAAAAGCGCATACTTTACTGAACCTATTGCTCAATTTGTATATGCATTTCAAAATATCCAAAATCATATTAAGATGGTGAAATATGCTGCATAAATATGAGAAGAGATGAAAATTAGTAATAATGAAATAAATATTACCATTTTGCTTCCACTTTCATCAGCATACATGTGACATGCCTGTAATCGAATTTGTCATTGAAGTTCGCCTACAAACAAAATAGTTCATTTTAGTTATAAACTCATGTTATTGAGAAGAAGAAAAGGGATAGTTTAAAATAGACACTAGGGACTATAACTCATAAATAAACAGTCAGAAAACCCTTATTGTAACTTAATCATTTCTGCAATGAGTGAACTGGAGAACTGGTTCACCAGTAAATTTTTCCTATATGAAAAGAATAAAATTGATATAGTTTCCATCGCAATAAGAACAAAAAAAATTCAGAGAAGAAATGCATATTTTAATTTCAAAAGGGAGAGAAAAAGGAAGTTGTGGATAACGTTAACTATGTCGCTAGGTTTAGTAAGACCGAGTTCAAATTTATTTCAGTGATTTGGTTTATAGAGTTCAAGTTTGCTAAATTGGAAACTCAGTGCAAAACTGAGTTTGCGCAAAGTTAGTTGCAAACTGAGTTGCGCAAACTAAGCTTGCAAACTGATTTGCGCAAATGTAGTCTGCAAACTGAGTTGCAGCTGCGCAACTTAGTTTGCAAACTGAGTTTGCACAACTCAGTTTGCAAACTCAGTTTGCGCAACTCAGTTGCAAACTGAGTTGCACTGAGTTCCGGAAACTTAGTTTTGCACTGAGTTCCAAAACTCTGTTGCAAACTGGTGTGCGCCAACTCAGTTTGCAAACTGAGTTTATGCAACCCAATTTGCAACAGAGTTGTGCAACTCAGTGCAAAACTGACTTTGCACAACTCAGTTTGCGCAAGCTCAGTTTTAAACTGAGTTGCCAAACTCTATTATGCAAGGCGTTGTTAATTTCTTGTTCATACAAAGTGAGCAAAGAAACAAGCATATATTTTAAACCATCATTCCTCAAAACAGGATGGATAAAAGCTATAACAAAAGGATTAAAATTTATGAATTGATATAAGATTCTTGTATGAGCTGTCAATTTATTAATTAGTATTTAAAGTTTTGGAAAGCAAAAATGGACATATATGATTCATAATCGTGAATTCATGAATGGCTACCAAAAAACCATTTATTTAAGTAGACTAACATTTATACAATAACATAAATTCTGTAGAATGAAAGTGAAATCAAGCATATGAAAACATAAATGGGGTTATTTGACAAAAAGAAATGGGTTTAGGTTAGTATCATTAGCAAGGTTGCCTAACATTTGAGCTAGTAATTCAAACTTTCTGTTTGTTCAACATCAGTACACTTTAGGAAAAGAAAAAAAATGTTTACTGAAATTTAGCTAATATGTAAGCCCAGAGTTCAAACCCATTATAGTTAATAAAATTGATAGTTACCTAAATTCGTATATATGTACAATGAATGCAGATTTGTAGAAGTAAATCTTTACATGCAAGCATTGTACAATTGGGAATTGTGATATATGGCAACGAGTTACAGTTTCAGATATCAGCTCAATTGGGAATGTAGCTGAAACAAATAACAGAGCATTAAATAACGCTTAACAATATGCATGAAAAATAAAAATTACGTGTTGAATCCAAATTAAGGCGAAATCAAACAAACTTTGCTCGCCCAAAACTGAGCAACAGTATGCAACACCTCATTGGTCACCTTATTAGAAAGCTGCTCCACAACAGGGCACCTATTCTCCATAAGCTTCACAAGTAAAGCATCATCGCCCATAGACAAAACCACATGTGTCCAGCTTTCCAATGACAAATCTTCAATGAACGCCTTGCAAGAAGAAATCATGAACCCTTTGAATGAAACTAAAACGATCATACTTGACTACAAGAATGAAAAAGCAGTGGCTATTACAAAAGAGCTGTGTATGGCTATGGTGTTCTTCACTGTACATTGATCATACTGTTAATTTGAAAACAATTATGGTGTAGATGAATGAACAGCGTTCGTTGAAAGGCTTATGTCAGACAAAAAATTAACTAACGAGGACAAGGCAAAGGATAAGAGCGGTTCTAGATCAAGAAAGCTACTCTTCAAAGAAATGGAAAACGAAAAAAGTTAGCACTTTAATTGCGCAGATCGGGTCGTTATTACTGAGCCATTTGGCGCAGTTTAACTGCGCCTTAGGCCCAGTAATACTGAGCTGATATGCTATGTATCATCTATGATTAGAAACCAGTCTAACACCATGTTTGCAAATTTTCTCCACATTAAAACTTAGGGCTACTCTTTATGCTTCCTATATAAGTATAAAGATTAAATTCAATTTGAAATTTATTTTTCTTGCAACATTGGGTATACCATAAAACTTAGTAATATGGTAGGTTCAAAAATAAATTATGACATTAAAATTAAAACAAGCACTTGAGCCTACAAAGTGTTTAAGTTATAACATAACATTGTCCATACGGAAGGAGCAAGTGCAAAAATTAAAATTAGGCTATAACATAACATACACACTCACTTATATAAAGTGGGGAGAATACATAAAGCAGAAAAATGGCAAACTAAGAATGTTGATTGCAGAATATTATAGAGTATACTCAATCAACTTTAGAGAACAATGAATACATTCATAGTAGATTCACATATTTACAGAGCATTTCCGATTGCATTGCTTGTATATTAGATATATATATAATCAACTACCAACCAGTTAAATGCTAGAAAGTTAAAGAAAAAGTTACTCTGAACATGTATTTAAGTAAACAATATGAATACACCATACATTATCCTTGGAGATGATATCAGCTACCAGAAAATATTCTTTTGTAAAAATAAATAAGAATGTATTTCGCCTACGCTAAAGCACGGAATAATAAATAAGTTATTCTTTTGTCAAACTTTTGAAGTAAGCACTATTAATGTGACCATATAAAGAAGCTCGGAAATAATAATAATAATAATAATAATAATAATAATAATGTTTTGTTATTCTTGAATTCATTGTTCTATTCTATGTGCTAGTAAGTATTAGATACTTATGCTTTGCTTTGAAGTCTGAATTTGAACATCTTTGTTATAAGCAATGAACAAACTGAGTCCAAAATTGCTTTTAAGTATATATTTATTTTCTAAATGAATCAAGCGTATTTACCAAACTTTAATGTTGTGGAAGCTCGAAGATAACTAGGAAATGAACTCTAAAGAAACAAAATCCAAGCATAAAATTTGGAGCATAAAGCACGATTCTGCAGTTAGACAAAGATATATTTCAAATGAATAAGGATCAATATCTAAATTTACCATGCTTGATCATAAATATTTATCTTGATAATTAAATATGTAAAATTTGCAGCCATCTTGATATTGTTTTAAAAGCTGATTGGTTGGTGTTGATACACTGCACTCAATACATAAATATATGACATACCGGTCAGCTGAAATTATTGCTCAAAAACCTTACAAACATAGAATTCATATTTGCTTTGATTATGGCATAGTGCCAGTTTTCCATAATATTTGACTCGAGATTTATGCCATCACCGCTTGCAGGCATTGTCTATACACAAAACATGTGCAATTATACAAACACCAGTTACAAACCAGGCTACCAACCCTGTTTCTGAAATATAATTCAGATTCAAGGTTAAGGACATAGCAGACCCCACAGTGATCACTTAGAATAATCTCATAGTTTGCACTTCCACTGGATACAATAGGATTACCCACAAGGCTTTTAGAATCTTAAATTACTCGCTGAAAATAAAAAAACCATAAAGCACCGCCAAACTCAGGAAAAAATGGAAAAAAAATTAACAATCCATAAGGTACCATTATTTGAGATACATAGTTATAATAATCCACAAGGTAAAGATTCCTAGTGCTAACCAAAGAACTGTAAACGAAATCGACAATGATAAATGACCACAAAGCACAAATCGAACAAAATTTCGTATGAAATCAAGAAAGACCAAGTAAATGAAATTTATACCTGAAATCGACAAAGGAAAAATTGAACAAAATTTATACGTATGTGAAGCGACTGAATGCGAGTTTAATGCGGGCACAAATCAAACAAGGATCCCCAAAATCCGATTAGAGAGGAACGATTTGAAATTTTTAATCTTCTCCATGTTGTGTAATTTTTTTTTCTGGTCTGAAATCTGGATTTGGATTATTGATGTAGGCGGCCGGTTTTTTGTAAAGCATTGGGCAATCGAGAGAAAAATGGGAAATAGGGTTAGAGAGGTTAGTTTACATTTTTACCCTTAAAAATCAGTCTTGCCAACACAAATAAGTGTTGGCAATAAAAAATTACAATTATGTATTTTTGGTAACACTTTTTTAACATAGCAACGCTTATTATTGTGACTACTCTGCAACACAAATAAGTGTTGGCAATTGAGAAAAAAAAGGGTTACCAAATGGTCATTATGGTGTAGTGTTGTTTCCATGCTTCGTCTTCTTCGTTGTCAATCACATCCTCTCACTACAAGAAAACATGATTTTAGATGCATCTATTGGCAGCGTTTACAATGTGAACGCATCCAATACTAATTTTTTTCAATTTTTTCTTTAGTTTTCATCTAATTTTGGGGCTATCAAATCTTACCGTGTTCCCTGCCAATTAGAAAAAACTTGTCATGTTTTTTTCTCCCCTTCCCTCCACTTTTCCAGTTCGCCCTCTTTCAACGAAATTTCACTTTTCTCGCATTCTTACCCTATTCTCGCCTCACCTTTCATCACACGCAGACTACTTCGCCGATTTGCTTTCATCGTGCTACCTCGTTCAACCGGGCCTTGTCACTTCGTCAATAGGGATCCCTCCACCTCGCCGTCTGCTCCCCCGCTCTATTCACTGGCCCTAAATCTTCAAATTGAGGTTATCGCTAATTTTTTGTTTGCAAGTCAGTTTTTTTAAGAAGCCCAGATATTATTACTTGTTAATTAAGTTGAAAATCCGTTGTCATTTTCTTTTTTGTTCTCAAACGTCATGTCTAATATCAGTAACTAAATGTCAAAAAAAACCCTTTTATTTTGTTCAATATTAGATATTATATCTGAGAAAATTGATTACTTTGATTTGGCAACTGCGACAGATCTATTAGCAGTTTAAGCACTATTGCTTCAGTTTTGAATTTTTTTATATTACTTCAGTTGGTTTTGAAAAGGTATTCATTCGGATTTGTTTGCTAGATATAATAAAACTTAATGTCTTTCTGATTTTGAGATTATTTGTATTTGTTGTTTTCATCCCTGTGTACATAGAAATAAATAGTATTTATAATTGTAGAAGCTGATTTATATTTTAGGATAAGGGTTGTACATGTTTGTGATGC
This sequence comes from Allium sativum, assembly GCA_030737875.1. NCBI lineage: Eukaryota > Viridiplantae > Streptophyta > Magnoliopsida > Asparagales > Amaryllidaceae > Allium > Allium sativum. The sequence goes on from CM060926.1 coordinate 770,311,842, forward strand.
ATATTGATCTTGATTTGTACAATACTGTTTTATTTTTGTTTTTTATTTTTTGTACTGTATCCTAAACAGATATTGTACTATTATTTTTTCATATATATTAGAACTTAAATAATGAAATAATAAATTTTACAGCCCTACTTCCTGAAGAGTGTGTAAGAGAAAAGCTTGCACAATGGAAAACTTGATGTTTTTAGTTGTAGAGTAACGTCGCTATAAAGTGAACGATACCGGATTTGTAGGACCATGTCAAAACATGTTAAATATCTAGGTTAGTATAGTATGGCCTATATATGAATCGGCGTGTATGCGAATATACATATGTCGATACAATGAACAAACATGAATGTTATCATTTCTGTGTTATTTTCAGCGTGCTTCTCCTACTTGATGTAACGAGTTATGGTGTTATTTTCACATCAAGAATGTTGCTAGCCAATCTTCCGGATGCAAGTCTGAGCTTTTAGATTTGGCGTTCAAAGGATTGTGGGGCATTATTAAGTTGAAAGATCATTAGTAGCAGATTTCTTCTGGCTTCCTTCAGATTGTATGATTGAAGCGTATTGGTCATCCAGACAACCGTCAGATAAGTCTCAGATTTCTTGTGTTGTAATCCTACCTCATGTTTGTATGCTTGTTATGGCGATCATATTATTTTGCTTAAATTACCGGTGAAAGTTAACAAATTTCATGCATTTAACATGTAGGATTTCATGCTGCAAATTAGCTAATGCATCTTCTTCAAAATAGCAATCACTATTCTAGTTAAGATCTTCTTTCTTGATCAGAGCTGATTACTTCATAAATAAAAAGGATGAGGGAGGATTATATTTTAAAAAAAATCCACTTCAGTTTAGCATATTTTCTATAAAATCATTACATCATCAAATGGCTAGTGTTTTCTCTCTGGTTAGGGTCAAGTTCTTAATTAAACGCTTGAAAAAGTTGAAGTGCATCATGATGACTTGAACATGTAAGTTACATTTAAGCAATTTATACAAATTTCATATATCAGCGTCACTAGATTAGCGATTTATTTTTTGATCTTTACCGATAGATATTATCAGTGATAATCATTGTATGTATGAATCTAATGAGTATAGAGCATGATATAATGTGTATATCGACAATTAATTGGCACGATATGGCTGTAATATTACCAATTAAAGCAAAGAAGTAATCATTACACACTGTAGTGTGAAGGTGTATCAACATAAAATACTTGATTCTCTTTCATCGCACAGGAGTTGATTCTGAAAAGAACTTGATAAGACCAAAGCTTGCTATGTATTCAATATGAAATAGCAAGAGAGCGGGTTATAGAGGAGAGAAGGAGAAGCATGAAGAAGATTGGAAGGAAAGAAAAATCATAACGTAGAAATATATTTTTAACCAGCTTGGTATTCCGTTCTTTACTGTTACCTAAATAGGCTCCAATATAATGCCTCTAAATGCTAGTTGCCCATACAAATACATTTGTAGCAACTACTTAAATGAAATATACATAAATAAATTGTTGTAACCAACTAGTTTGTCTCTACTGCTTTTGAGTTACATAAATAAACTGTTGCATTGTTTTTTGCTAGTGAGTCTAGGCTGCTGCAATTTTTATTGGCAAAGTTTGCTTTGGCTTGCGATGTACTAGTTGCATTACTAGAGTATAATTAATGTTGGTGCAGTATCACAACAATGTTCAGTTTATTTTACCAATTAAATTAAATAGTTAACATTAGCAATCATCACTGATTTTATGAAATAAATAGACTGTAATGAGAAGAAGAACAAATTTATGAAACATCATGCATTGCAGGCCCTGTTGTAGAAGATATGTTCCATTCACAGGTGATTGACACTGAAAAGTGTTTATTTTATTACTCTTATGCTTTATCTTTTGTAAATAAATAAATGATCCTTTGGTTACTTTTGTATGTTTTTACAGGATGTCAAGAAATGCCTCCTTCGATTCAAATCAAAGGCCAACTACAAGAAAGAGCTACTTCCTCACATCAAATTCATTTCAATTGCAAAAGAAGTAGTAGCTCACTGGTAAAGGCATAGGAATTGGTGCTGAGAGACCTGAGTTCGAACCCCGTCAAGCTCACTTTTTGCCAAAGAAACGGAGCGCGTTCACACTGGCTCCTTTGCTTTGAGAAATATCTGGATTATTGTTATGTTATATATATACATACACATATTCATGTGTATGTATTTATGATGTGCACCAATCAACATCTCAGCAATAGCCATGTTCTCATCATGGAAGTAAATTCAAATCATTCAATTTCAATTAGAAGAATTTCTGATTGAATTGTTACCAAAAAAGAAAAACCAATTTTGAAGATTTATCTTATATTGCCTTTGGAGTCTGATAAACGTCCTAGTTTGGAAGAATTAATTAGATGCAATCTTCTATCAATCAAGCCACATGGGAAAATTGAAAGATATGGAAAATATTTACCATGATATGCCCAGATTTTCTCCAATCAGGTAGTCAAGGAAGGCAAGAAATATTCATGAATGAGGAGGGCCATTTATTCATAGACCTAGTTAGGGTTTTCCCCTTCTCATCTATAAATATGTGATTGTAACCATTGTAAAAAGCATCTCATAATTCTGTACTGCCATTAGTTTAATAAAATTTTCTTGTTCTAGTTATTTACTTTTCTTTTAAAACAATTTGTGTATCTACACGATTAGATTCGGTAGAACACATATTGTTATTGTCTTTGTTACTGCATACTAGTGTTGACTGTTTGATTAGTTTCAACAGCAACTCTATTTTTAATTCTCTGTTATTGTTCCAGTTATTATATACTTTTGTTGTTTTTGCTAGTACTTGTTATTTTCTTTCCTGTTGTTGAATTTGATATACGTCTGATTAGATTCAGATTTGTAGCAGTTTCAATAACATTATTTCAACAACATTGAAAACAACCCCCAAAGTTCTGTCTAACACGCCCAAGAAAAAAAATAAATAATAATTTTTAATTAAACCTCCCTGTGTTCGACCTGTATGCTACACGCCTGTATGCTTGCAGAATTTATTACAAATGTCGCGCTTTTCTAATTCATAGACTAGCGTCGATCAAGTTTTTGGCGCCGTTGCCGGGGAGGTAACGATTGAATTTTATTGTTTATTTAATTTCCGATTCGTGTTAGTTTTTATTTTATTTTGTATATATTTTTGTTTCTTGCACATATAGAAAAAAATCTCAATTAGTGATGTGGCGTATTAATTACATTGATACTGTCATGAACTAAGCAAGAGAAAAAAATAATTTCTTGCCTTTATTTTCTTTAAATTTCTTTTCCTATTTTCAATTATTCCTTTCCATTTTTCAATCCTCCTTCCTACTTTTATATTCATTTCATTTTTCAATCCTCCTTCCTACTTTTATATTCATTTCTTCTTTTACAATCTTTCAAAAAAAAATCTTGCCTTTTTTCTTTTAATTTTCCTTCTTTTTTTCATTTATTTCTTTCCTTTTTTTTTATTTTGCATTTCTTCCAATCTAATTCCTTCAAGAAGAAAAAAATATATACAAAAAAAAAAAAAAGTTGCTAATTTTTCTTCAATTTCTTTCCATCTTTCTACCACCTTGCTGATTTTCACATTTTTCTTTTCTCTTTCCTTTTCTTTTTATTTGTTTCCATCTTTTGTCTACAACTTTCTAAAAAAAAAAAAAAATTGCAATTTCTTCTCTGCCTACTTTGATTTCTTTCTTGTTTTTGTCTGCTTTTATTTCCTTCCTCAATTTATTCTACCCTTCCTCTCTACTCAAAAAAAACCTTGCTTTTTTCTCTTATTTCCTTCCTCTTTTATTATTTTTTTTCCATTTTTGTTTTGCTTTTTCCCATTCATTTCTTTCCCTTTCTTCTTGTTCAAATTTTCATATAAAAAAAAAAACTTGCATTTTTTTTAATTTCTTTCCAATTGCATTTCTCATTAACCTTTTACAATCTCTCTTTCCATTTTTTCATTTATCTCTTTCCTGCTCTCTCCTTCATTAAAAAAAAAACAACTATCAATTTTCCTTTATTCTTTCCATCTTTCCACTTTCTTTCCAATTGTCTACATTCTTTTTCTTTTTGCAAATTTCAAAAAAAAAAAAAAAAACGATTCCTCTTTTGCAATTTTTTTCCTTTCTTCTTTTGTCTTTCTTGTTCTCAATACATTGATTTCTTTTCTTCTCTTACAAATTTCCTTTCTTTTCAAAAAAAAAAATCGTCTTTTGATTTCTTTCCTCTTTATTCCTCCTTTCCAATTTTCTATATAATTACTCCTCATTCTTCTTTAACAAGTTCAAAAAAAAAAAATCTTGCCATTTTTCTTTTAATTCTTCCCTATTTTCAACTTCTTTCTCCTTCCTTTCGTTTGTTTCTCCTCTTACTAATATCTCACATCCTTTCTTCTTTTACAATTTGCTGAAGAAGAAAAAATCCTTTTATAAATTTCTATTCTCTGCCTTGTAATTAATTTTCTTTCTTTCTCCATTTAATTCTTTCCCTTTTCAAGTTTTTCCTTTCTCATTTTTTTCTCTCTCTTCTAATTTTACAACAATAAACAAAAGAAAAAATTCTTTCTGTTTTTGTCTTCTCTTTTATTGCTTTCCCTTCTCAATTTCTTTTCCAAATCTTTTACAATTACTTTTCTTTCTTCCTTTACAATTCTCTTTCTTTTCTGAAATCTCTCTTCCCATTTTTTTTGTCATTTGTTTCTTTCCTATTTGTCCGCTTTTCAACACTAATAAAAAAAAAAGGCAAGGACATAATTTTTTTTTCCATTATTCTTCCCTGCTTCATTTTTTCCCCTCTGATCAAATACCCCTCTCTCTCACACAATCTCATTTCACCACATTTTTTTTTCAATCTACACTTCAGCACCATCTTCTTCAATCCCTCCTTCCCACCACACTTCTGCCACAACGCACAAACCAACCCCATCCACAAGCATTCTCTCAAAAAAAAATTCCAAATTTTTTTTTAACCTACCACAGCCTCATATTTTCTTGTGATTTTTTTGTTATTTACTTCATTAAAAAAAAACCCAAAAATAAAAAAAAAAGAGTTTCAAACCAAGGACAAAGTGACTGGAGTTCAAGCAACAAATCAAGAATTCAGAAATCAGAAGAAATTGCAAATAGTGAGATTTCAATCATTGACGCTACTCATTTTTCTGGATGGACAGCCATACCCCACTGTAAATTTCTTTTAACTCTACAGGTGCTCTGCTGCAAAAATATAGACAATTGTTGTAAAAAAATTCTGCAGGGGCAGCGGCTTTGAATGTACAATTTTTAATTTCTGCAGTTATTTTGTGTGATTGCTGTTGTTTCTGCATCTTTTATTCATTCTGTTAAGGGCAATACCCCAATTCACATAAGGTGAGGGATTTCATCACCCTTTCCTTAGCCCACAAATTGCATTTCATCGTAGAATCTGACTAATAATAACGGTTAGACGTTGGACTTAAGGGAGTCACGGGCTCATCTAGGGCTTAATTATATTGTGATAGTTGATTCATTTGGAACGAATTATTTCTTGGTGTCTAGACTACGGCAGAGAAAGAGCCGTTTATAAATATTACGGTGATTCGTAAATATTATATCGGTTGTTACTCTGAAGGTACTTAAACCTTCGGCTGCATTGCTAGGGTGATTCCTGGTGCACCGATAACTCCTGTCCGTTAACTGGCTGAGAAATCTTTTGATCTAAGTAATCAAACGTGTCACTTTATAATTTTGGGTTAAGAGCCAATAAGGACAGAAAACTTCATTGTAGCTAATTTTTGTGCTTGCATTTAACAACAATGAGTGAAAAAAGTGTTAGCCAATAAAATTCTCCTAGGGGTTCTCGAATCAACCAAAATTTTCCAACTGAAGTGGATCAAAATCGAGTGAATCAAAACTTTCCAAACTTTGGGGATCAAAACCAAATAAATCAAAATTTTCAGAACCTCAATATCCAAATGGATAGACCCCTGTCTCTTCGTGAACGATGTTATCCAACTAGGACCGTCCAACCCTCTGTCATCGTTTTTCCACCAGCTGAAGGAAACAATTTTGAGTTGAAACATTCCTTTATTCAAGGGGTACCAAAATTTACTGGGTCTGAAAATGCTTATGAATTTCTGAGTGAATTTGAATTGTATGCGTCCACAACAAAAATGCAACAATTGTCTAACGAATCGATCAAGCTAAGGCTAATCCCATTTGCACTACTTGAAAGCGCTAAAAGATGGCTAAATTCTCTTCCAAAACATTCCATAAGAAGTTGGGATGAATTTGTCACTGCATTTTTGAAAAAGTTTTTCCCTTTCCATAAAACTCTCAAAATCCGAACTGAGATAAATCAATTTTGTCAAAATGAGGGGGAAACTTTTTCAAAATATTTTGAGAGATTCAACCAACTACTGTATAGTTGTCCTCATCATGGAATTCTAAAAGACAACTTGTGTCAAATTGTATATGAAGGGCTTAACTATCAATCTAAAACTCAACTAGAATCAATGTGTGGAGGAGATTTTATGTCTAAAATAGCCGATGAAGCTTGGCGGTTCTTATAAGATTATTCTGAAAAGGACATGCAATGGGAATCAATTCGCGTTCCCAATCGTACTTCTACTAGAGGAGTGCATGTCGTGGACCCAAATCAAATTCCCGTAGAAAATCAAACTCCTCAAGCCGGAGAAGGGTTACCCCACTACTACTCTCAGGACCAAGCCAATGCTATAGCTCAAAATAACCCTTACTCAGCCACGTACAATCCTGGTTGGAGGAACCACCCAAACTTTTCTTGGTCAAACCCCAATAATTCGGCAAACCCATCTCACATGCAACCCTTTATTCCCAATCCGAATTACCAAGCTCCACCCCCCAATTCTCAAACCTCTCAAACTACACCTCAATCCAAACAACCTTATAGGCACCCCAATTTTCAATCATCAAACCAATCATCTCAATCTTCTCAACCATCGCAAGATATTGTTCGATTAAAAAAACAAATAAATAATCAAGACGCTAAAATCGACCAACTAATGCATATGATAAAGGAAATGGCGAAAAATAATGAGAAAGGAAAATTGCCTAGTCAACCTGAGGTGAATCCAAAATATAACTCTCGTACTGTAAATTCTTGTGAGGACGAAAACCATAATCCAGTCAACGCTATTACAACCCTTCGATCTGGAAAAGGGATTGATAATAACGTGGACAACCCTGGCGAACCTTCTAACTCGACCCCAATCCCCATTCTTGATGATCACCCATTGGCTTTGAATGCCAACTCTTCTAAACCTCAAGTTCCCTTAAATGTTGGCAATCCCAACAGTTCTTCTCCCAGCGTCGGCAAACCCGACCCACCTTCAAAAATTAATGTTGGCAATCCCAACATTTCATCTTCTACACCCCTACCACCTTCTTCTTCGAATGATGAAACTCATCCCAGAATCGAAAAACCAGTAGCTCCTTTTCCCCATAGACTCAATAATAAGAAGAAAGCAGCAAATTTCGATAAAATTCTGGAAATTTTCAAACAAGTCCGTGTGAACATTCCTCTTTTAGACACCATAGAACAAATTCCTCAATATGCTAAATGTCTGAAGGAATTGTGCACACAAAAACGTGCGACAAATGTCCCGAAAACCGCTTTTCTAACTGCGAATACAAGCTCTGTTCTTTCGAATCTTGCCCCAGTCAAGTACAAAGACCCTGGCTGCCCTACGATTGATTGTAAAATAGGAAACACTCACATCTCTCGTGCCCTACTCGACCTTGGTGCCAGTGTCAACCTTCTCCCTTATACTGTCTATTGTCAACTTGGACTAGGGGAGATTAAACCAACAAACATCACACTTCAACTAGCCGATCGATCTGTCAAAAAGCCATTGGGAATTATTGAAGACGTCTTGATACAGATCGAGCAGTTTTACTTCCCTGTCGATTTTATAGTTCTAGAAACAGAGCCTGTCTCAAATCCCAACGTTCAAATACCATTGATCTTAGGACGCCCTTTCTTAGCAACCTCTAATGCTGTCATTAATTGTAGGAATGGTCAGCTTCGACTTTCCTTCGGGCACCTAACCATTGAGCTAAACATCTTTAATCTCAACAAGCAACCTAGGGATTTTGAGATCGATGAAATTGACATGATTCAAACCACAGTTGATGAAACCTCTAGTGATACTTCTGAAGCCCTGAAAATGTGTCTTGACCATTTCAACCCTGATTTCGACGAACTCGAATACATTTCTGAACTAAACAAAATTCTTGACTCCGACACTTCACCACCTGAATCTAACCAAGGAATGTTGACCAATGTTGATACACAAGAACTTCCTAGGTTAGACCTCAAACCCTTGCCACCAGACCTTAAGTATGCCTACCTAGACTCTGCAAAAACTTTTCCCGTAATCTTGGCTTCCGATCTTAACGAGGACCAAGAAGAAAAACTTTTGGATATCTTGCGGGAAAATAAGGACGCCTTGGGGTGGGAAATTAGCGATATAAAAGGAATTAGCCCATCAATTGTGGAACATCGCATACATTTAGTTGATGAGGCTAAACCCACCCGTGAGGCTCAAAGGCGATTAAACCCAAACATGAGAGAAGTGGTCAAGGAGGAGATAATCAAATGTCTAGACAATAACATCATCTATCCCATCTCTGATAGTACTTGGGTGAGTCCGGTACAAGTTGTACCAAAGAAGTCGGGAGTCACAGTGATCAAAAACGACAGTAATGAACTCGTCCCAACAAAAATCAAAACCAAATGGCGTGTGTGCATCGACTATCGAAAGCTTAACTCAGCCACACAAAAAGACCATTTTCCCTTGCCTTTTATTGACCAAATGCTCGAACGCTTAGCGGGACATGAGTACTACTGTTTTCTCGATGGATACTCTGGCTATAACCAAATCCCTGTTGCTTTAGAGGATCAACATAAGACCACCTTTACTTGTCCCTTTGGAACCTTTGCTTATCGTCGCATGCCTTTCGGTCTTTGTAATGCCCCCGCGACTTTCCAAAGGTGTATGATGAGTATTTTCTCTGATATGGTGGAAGAATTCTTGGAAATATTCATGGACGATTTTTCAATATATGGATCATCTTTTTCCCAATGTCTCACTCATTTAGAACTCGTCCTTAAGCGTTGTAAGGAGAAATCACTCGTGCTTAATTGGGAGAAATGCCACTTTATGGTAAAAAGGGGGATAGTTCTAGGTCATGTCGTCTCCAAAGATGGCCTAGAAGTCGATAAATCCAAAATCGATTTGATTGCTAATTTACCTCCTCCTAAGTCTGTCAAAGATGTTCGTTCATTTCTTGGCCATGCAGGATTCTATAGAAGATTCATTAAGGATTTCTCAAAAATTTCAAAACCTCTCTCGAATTTACTTGCCAAAGACGTAAAGTTTGAATTTTCCAATGATTGCAAAACATCTTTCGAAACTCTTAAATCACTCTTGACCACAACTCCCATCATTCAACCTCCTGATTGGACTCAACCCTTTGAACTTATGTGCGACGCTTCTGATTTTGCTATTGGAGCCATCTTGGGTCAGCGTATCGATAAACTCCCTCGAGTCATTTACTACGCTAGCAAAACCTTAAACGAGGCCCAATTGAATTACTCAACTACTGAAAAGGAATTTTTGGCAGTTGTCTTCGCTCTTGAGAAATTCAGACCATATCTCATAGGATCCAAAGTCATAGTTTACACTGACCATGCTGCTCTACGATATTTGCTTTCTAAAAAGGATGCCAAGGCCCGCTTGATTCGTTGGATCCTTCTTCTTCAAGAATTCGATATAGAAATACGAGATAAAAAGGGTTCTGAAAATGTTGTAGCTGATCATCTCTCTCGAATTGTGCACGAAAATGATAACGACACTCAAATCGATGACTATTTTCCTGACGAACAACTCCTTTCGATCTCTAACACCCCTTGGTACGCTGACATTGTGAATTATCTTGTCACACAACAAATGCCCGCTGAATGGTCGAAACAAGATAAACAAAAATTTCTCTCAAAAGTTCGAAACTTCTATTGGGATGACCCATATCTTTTTAAATACTGTCCAGACCAAATCATTCGAAGGTGTGTGCCCGATCATGAACACCAAAGTATTCTCTCCTTCTCACATGACCATGCTTGTGGCGGTCATTTTGGTGCAAGAAAAACTGCTGCAAAGGTTTTGCAAAGTGGTTTTTATTGGCCCACACTCTTCCGTGACGCTTTCGAATTTTGCTCTAAATGTGAGTGATGTCAAAGAACGGGTCGAATCTCTAAGCGAAACATGATGCCTCTCAACCCCATTTTAGTGATTGAGTTATTCGATGTTTGGGGCATCGACTTCATGGGACCATTCCCCAATTCATTTGGGAATCTTTACATCATGCTGGCAGTAGATTATGTCTCAAAATGGTTTGAAGCCATTCCGACCAAAACCAATGACAACAAGGTTGTTGTCAAATTCCTCAAAGAAAACATCTTTTCACGCTTTGGCACACCTCGGGCTATCATTAGCGATAATGGCACTCATTTCTGTAATCGTGCTTTTGAGTCCTTACTCAAGAAATACTCAATCACACACAAGCTGTCAACACCTTACCATCCACAAACTAGTGGACAAGTAGAAGTTTCTAATAGACAAATCAAACAAATTCTTGAGAAAACCGTGAATTCCAATAGAAAAGATTGGTCTGTAAAACTGATTGATGCACTTTGGGCTTTTCGCACTGCTTATAAAACCAATCTAGGGATGTCACCATATCGATTAGTCTTTGGGAAGGCCTGTCACTTACCTCTTGAATTAGAGCATCGTGCTCTTTGGGCCATAAAATTTTTGAACTTTGACTTAGAAAAAGCCGGCTCACACAGGAAGTTACAAATTTCAGAATTAGAGGAATTAAGAAATGAGGCGTATGAAAACGCGAAAATCTACAAAGAAAGAACCAAAGCCCAACATGACAAAAACATACTTCGTAAGGAATTCAACATAGGTCAAAAAGTTCTTTTATACGACTCTAGACTTCACTTGTTTCCAGGAAAACTTAGATCTCGATGGACTGGACCTTATGTCGTAAAAACAGTATACCCTCATGGAGCAGTTGAAATTGAAAATCCTAGGGATGGAAAAGTCTTCAAAGTAAACGGTCAACGACTGAAACCATTTTTGGAATTCGAGCAATATGACGAAGACGACTCTATCGATCTGCATGATCATCCACCATGAAATCAGGTGGTACACGTTCTTCTTCTTTTTCATTTTTTTTTTTAATTTTATTTTTGTTTTTCTGCCTTAGACAGTTGGGACACTGTCTGAATCAAGTGTGGGGGGGAGTCTGCATTTCACCCATTTTCATTTTTCTTTGTTTTTATTTCTTTTTATTTTCAGCCATTTAAGTAGGACCATCATGCATTTTAGACTGTAGTAACACGCCATTTTTTTTTTTTTTTTAAATACGACTCATTTTCAATTGATACAACAAAATAAGTTTACAATTTTTAGCCAGTTGATAGTATTTTTCTCTCTCAACTTAGATCGAATTTGAAATATAATGAAAAGTTTAATTTTGAGGGATAATAGTGTAACCGGTACATAGGGAGATTCTTAGGTGATGGCCATGAAATCTATTCTATATTGTAGACTTTGTTTTAATAAGTGGAGGACTTAAAATACTTATATTGGCTTTTCAAATCTTTAAAACTAAGTTGTGTTAAGTTGAATTCGCATAACTCTCTTTTGTGCTTATATTTTCGATAATAATAATAATAGTATTCCAAGGGTATCCAACATTGCTTGTATATCGAGCGTTGGTGTGCAAACCCGCCAAGCTCTATCCGACACGTTGTTGACAAAGTCAAAGTTGGAATATCTTGGTCTCATTTTATGGGATTGGACACCTAAGGATTACCGACACGTTGTTGACAAAGTCAAAGTCGGCCTGCACAATCCGCCAAGCTCTTTACCTACTCTCCGTTAGTCCGCGAGGCAGTGCATGGGTGGTAAACCTTGGTCTTTTTAGGTGTATGTACTTAATCATAAATCTTAAAATTTTATAGAATAAAGAATAAGCGATGATACCCGAACACTTCTTGACCTTATTGATTTGACTAGCCATACATGAGAAAATTAGAATACCACTTTGCAAACTGTGCCAAACAAACTAAGAATTTATTTCATGGCTGCACTATGTTATCGACCGAACTAGCTGGCCAAACTGGAATTTAACATTTGAAAACTTGATTTATATTGAAAATTTGTGACAAGTCGAGGTATCTAAAATAAAATCAACTGATTAGAAATTATTAACTTAATTTGTTGTACCACTTTCATGAAACAAGTCGTGTTTTCATTTTTCGTTTTTAGTTGCATATGTCCATTGCATCCATGTAGTTTCATTAGAATCACAGCATACTGCATTTGGATTTTGTGGGTAGTATCCGCTGAAAACCCTCACGAGACACCACTCGTCCTACTAGGGACACCTAGAGGTTTAACGGCTTGTTGCATACGCTCAATGCAATCGTGTTTCCTACGAAAGTGCGACCTATCTAGTTAGTTTTCATTTTTTTTTTTTTTACTCGAGGACGAGTAAAAGATAAGTGTGGGGGTATTTGATTGACACTGAAAAGTGTTTATTTTATTACTCTTATGCTTTATCTTTTGTAAATAAATAAATGATCCTTTGGTTACTTTTGTATGTTTTTACAGGATGTCAAGAAATGCCTCCTTCGATTCAAATCAAAGGCCAACTACAAGAAAGAGCTACTTCCTCACATCAAATTCATTTCAATTGCAAAAGAAGTAGTAGCTCACTGGTAAAGGCATAGGAATTGGTGCTGAGAGACCTGAGTTTGAACCCCGTCAAGCTCACTTTTTGCCAAAGAAACGGAGCGCGTTCACACTGGCTCCTTTGCTTTGAGAAATATCTGGATTATTGTTATGTTATATATATACATACACATATTCATGTGTATGTATTTATGATGTGCACCAATCAACATCTCAGCAATAGCCATGTTCTCATCATGGAAGTAAATTCAAATCATTCAATTTCAATTAGAAGAATTTCTGATTGAATTGTTACCAAAAAAGAAAAACCAATTTTGAAGATTTATCTTATATTGCCTTTGGAGTCTGATAAACGTCCTAGTTTGGAAGAATTAATTAGATGCAATCTTCTATCAATCAAGCCACATGGGAAAATTGAAAGATATGGAAAATATTTACCATGATATGCCCAGATTTTCTCCAATCAGGTAGTCAAGGAAGGCAAGAAATATTCATGAATGAGGAGGGCCATTTATTCATAGACCTAGTTAGGGTTTTCCCCTTCTCATCTATAAATATGTGATTGTAACCATTGTAAAAAGCATCTCATAATTCTGTACTGCCATTAGTTTAATAAAATTTTCTTGTTCTAGTTATTTACTTTTCTTTTAAAACAATTTGTGTATCTACACGATTAGATTCGGTAGAACACATATTGTTATTGTCTTTGTTACTGCATACTAGTGTTGACTGTTTGATTAGTTTCAACAGCAACTCTATTTTTAATTCTCTGTTATTGTTCCAGTTATTATTTACTTTTGTTGTTTTTGCTAGTACTTGTTATTTTCTTTCCTGTTGTTGAATTTGATATACGTCTGATTAGATTCAGATTTGTAGCAGTTTCAATAACATTATTTCAACAACATTGAAAACAACCCCCAAAGTTCTGTCTAACACGCCCAAGAAAAAAAATAAATAATAATTTTTAATTAAACCTCCCTGTGTTCGACCTGTATGCTACACGCCTGTATGCTTGCAGAATTTATTACAAATGTCGCGCTTTTCTAATTCATAGACTAGCGTCGATCAACAGGCAACAATTATGGGACTTGCAGATAGCCCTTACACAGTTGGGGTGTTCTTGATCATTATTCGCTTCCCTCCGGATTATCCCTTCATGCCACCAAAGGTAGAAAATTTTCTTCGTATGATCATTGCGGTTAAGATAATACATAATACAGATTGAGTCATTCTCTCTAAGGACCAAAAAACCAGTAGAGATGAAGCAAATGATTTCAGCTCTATATTCTCATGTGATTGCATAAATTTCAATTACCTTCCATAGAAGCAAATAGGATTGCACTATAATGCTAATTGAATTGCACTGGACTATAAAAAGCGTTCTCGAAATGAAGAATAAAAAGCAAGAGGGTTCCATTTGTTTAGAGACCGTACCCATGTTAAGTTGCTTTGCGTTAGGTTCTACTAGAATATTTATTTATTGTTTTATAGTGTACAATATATAATAATAATAGTTATTTATTTTTTGACTGTTTTAATTGCATGACATTGGAAGCTTTATGCCTAAATATAATTGTATTGTAGTATAATTTGGATTGCTTATTAATTAAACTACACAGGCGTAAAGTGAACTCTGATCGGTGATATTGGATTGCATTGTACTTTAAATGAATCAATTCGTATTCTGTTGAAAGTTGTGTTGTATATCTTTTGTTCGGTGTATTTCATTTGCGCATGACATACTAACTCTTCGACTATTTTGTTATGATATAATTTAACTGGGAAGCTCCAAGAGGAAAAAATATACAAGATTTTATTTCATAGTGTATGTTTGTATCATATTACAAGCATTAAGTAAGGGCAACATATATAACATGCAAACTGTTACTTAAGGGAAACAAATAAATTAAATTAAAAATTAACATTAAAATAAATAGTTCACATTAGAATCATTTTGGATATGTGAAACTTAAATTAGTCCTGTGTATACAGGAAGGTGAGTTCAGCAAAGATTCCAAATATCACTACTAAACAAAATTTTGAATCCCCTACAAAATATGAGCATATTAGAAAGAACAAATTGAATGTTTATAATACATAAATAAAGAAAATTAGTGACTAAGATAGGTAACAAGCAAAGCAAGAAGAATAAGCATTAACTAATAAGGTCCGAAAATCCAAGTCACTAATGAAGGGTACTTGCATGCTACAACTAGATAAAATTCTGTTGAATGCTTTATAATATTGATGAGAAATTTCCCGTTTTCATTTCATTTCTTATTTCGGTGTGTAGGAAAATAAATGTGCACTGAAAGATTAAAAAACAAACCGTTATTACTGCACCTTTCAAAAAAAATATTTAAATGTGTTACCATATCTTTGTAGCAGCTGATTCCTTTAATACGACGTTCAGTAAAAAAGGCACCATCTTAGAGACTATGAATGGAAATCATTAATGAAATGCAGCAATGTAACATTTTCCAACCACTGTTATTTTATATTTGCACTGTGCATTATATACAAATTGGTATTTTCAGTATTTTCCTTTAATATTTGGTTAGCTTGATTGTGGTTAAGTTATGATGTCCTCATTGCAAAAATCACCCATGCCTTTCAATGTTGATTCCAATTAGTTATTGATTTTTCCTAACATCACATAAAGTTCAATTATCTCATGGGTTTATTTTTGGGGTAAGGTATTTAATTTCCCTTATTTGCAGTGTTATTATTTGGCTTTCTCCAGACACTTTTTCCATTATAGTTTCATAATCAAACTCAGACAACTGAGGCTCAGTTTGTTGTGTATTTATTTGGATGCAATCGTTAATTAAGTTTTTTCCTCATCTTTGCTATTATTATTAATAAAATAATTTAACGTCGTGTTCATATTTGCTACTATTATATATAAGAATTTGATAAAAGATAATACTTTCCAGTATGAATAAATTATCCATATACAGAACTCATTTTACAAGTTCATTTGCTACCCCAATACGATGATGGTATATTCTGCAGCTTTTGCAACTCAAACAAACAAATTTCCCATTTTCATTTCATTTCTTATTTTGGTGTGTAGTCAAATAAATATGCACTGAAAGATTAAAAAACAAACTGTTATTACTGCATCTTTCAAAGAAATATTTATGTGTTACTATAATTTTGCAGCAGCCGATTCCTTTTATACCAACATTCATCAAAAAAGGCACCATCTTAGAGACTATGAATGGAAATCATTAATGAAATGCAACAATATAAATTTTTCCAACATTGTTATTTTACATTTACATTGTGCAATATATACTAATTAGTATTTTCAGTATTTTTCCTTTAATATTTGGTTAACTTGGTTGTGGTTAATTTATGATGTCCTCATTGTAATAATCACCCATGCCTTTCAATATTGATTCCAATTAGTTATTAATTTTTTTTAACATTATGTAAAGTTGGATTATCTCAAGGTTTAGATTTGGGGAAAGGTATTTAATTGGAATTTAGTTCCCTTATTTGTAGTGTTGATATATCATTTTCTTCAGACACTTTTTCCGTAATAGTTTAATAATCAAACTCAGGCAACTGAGGTTTAGTTTGTTGTGTATTTATTTAGATGCAATCATTAATTAAGTTTTCCACGTCTATGCTACTATTATAGATAAAATAATTTAAAGTTGCATTCATTTAGTACATATTTCTGGCTAAAGAAGCGAATATTAGTTGTAACGACCCGTATTCTACACATCATAGGATTGTAGAATATTTATTTCTTTCCCATGTGAAGTCGTATGGTCATATAACTTTGGGAAACATTTATTGGAGTCATTTCCCCTGTTCATGATTTTTGTCGATTTTTTTTAAATGACCATTTTGCCCCTAGTCAGTACTGTTTTGGCCATAACTTTTGATAGGGAAGGAATTTTGACCTGAAACCACTTCCATTAGGTTCGTTTGATGGTTTCTCTTTCCGTAGAGTGGTCATAATAGCCAAACGGACTTACCGTTTGGGAGATATGGCTGAAACAAGGTTTGGAGGGTGAAAAACTGCATAATTGGGCTAAACCGGGTAGTTAGCAATTGGGCCCATAAGGGGATTTCGGGATTGGGGCTGTATAAGGGCTGATTAGGGTTAGAAAACATCCTTTTAGTCATTTTTCCAGCCACCACTTCATTTCATAGAACCTTATTAATGGCCTCCAACCTCTAAATCACTCCAAACCACTCCAAACTTGAAGAAAAGAGATTAGCAACGACAAATCAAGGCAAATCAACACCAAATCGGGATTAGGGCTGCTACAACACCTTGTTATCTTCACCAAATCAGAGATTTATTTCGGATCTTGTTTTATTTGTGGCTAAGGTGAGTGATTAGCTTGCTTTTTGCACTAATTATGGTTATTCGGGGTGATTAGTGCTAATCAGTGTTTTTAAACGAAAATAAATTCTGGAAAAATGTTTATAAATTCATAAATAATGTTTTAGACCTCTGATATGAGTTTGGGTTAATTTGGTTAAGTTTTGCTAATCATGTCATTAGTTATGCTCACATATGCTTAAGGAAAAATATGGGGTTTTGGGCATGTTTGATCTATTTTACCATGTCACATTGTTGTTTTGGTGTTTGAGGTCACTTGTATGCGTTGCTATGACCCTTTGGTATGCTTTGTGATTGGTTTCAATAGTTAAAATGGTCGAAAACGCCGTCGAGAGGCGTATAAACACTTGCTGGAAAGTTGCAGGAATTAGTGCAGGAAATCGGATCGGATCGCCCCTACCGACCCGAACCGCCCATTTTCCTTTCACCACGAACCGATCCAGTGTGCCATGAAGGACTCCGATCCGAACCGTCACAAGAGAGAGACAGGGATCCGACCCGAACCGATGGTGCACTCCGATCCGACCCGAGGTAACAGTCACGAACCGAGACGATGAAGACCACGATCCCAATGATGACGAAAGGGATCCGAACCATGGCATGAAGAAGGCTCCGACCCGATCCGAGGACTGATGCTTGGTGGTTGAGGGCGGCACGGACCATGACACGATGGAGGGTGCGAACCGAACCGAGATGGTGGACCCGAACCGATCCGATGGGTGGTCACGAACCCGACCCGACCCGACTTGGTGAAAGAGATGATGATCCGAACCGATCCGAAGGAGGAAGATCCATAACCCGAAATGCAAAGGTAGTTCAAGTGGAAGTTCGAGCTCAGGATCCAGACGGGAACCAATGAGTTCACTTCGTGATTGGACTTTGCTGCGGGACGTGTGTTAAGCAGTTGTCGATGTCTATGACTTTGGATCACTAGGTGTTGGAGGTAGAGAGACAAACTCGGGCTTTGGATATGGTGCGACTAGGGAGCTACCTACCAATGGAGTGGGGTCATGGAAACGTTGAGCGTGATCCCATAGGTATGGCGTTGGTGGTAGTAGGAATGTGCATAGTCGTACAAAGTCGAGTTCTGTCGTTTTAGTAAAGTGCTCTAGTGATCGAAGAAGTGGATGTCGTATGCTTTACGCACTGAGTGAGAGATGTGAGGATGGTTGCTATGCTTGATTGTTTGACATACACATTCCCACCCCCGTATATTTACACACCATATGTTAGTGACATCTTAGAGTATTGTACCGTGTAGTACTAACTCTTTGATTGCAGGTCCAGGTTCAGGTATGACTTAGTATACCTGTTATTATTCTGTTTATGCTTGCTACCACTCATACCAGACTGATGTCTGACCCAGAGTTTTATGTTTCTTCTTATTACTCTGGGTGCTCACACGAGCAGACTAGAGACAGGGATAGCTGGTAGTGCGCTTGGTAGATGGACTGAAGACGAGCAGGAGGCTCCACGTATGATATATAGTTATTCTCCCTGTGTCGTGATCGGTATCTACTTTGGGCATTAGTAGCATACCTATTTTTCTTATCTTAGAGACAGTATTTTGAAGTTGTAATAAGCTGTATTTGATATTTCCGCTACTCTGATGATGTTAGTTCAAGTTTTCAGCTTATGCACTGTCTCATCTGTTTTATGTCAAGTATATGTTGGTTATTATATTTTATTCCATGCGCTGTGAGACATATTACAGGTTCTTTATTTGGTTCATCTTCTTTCTTTCTCTTCTTTGGCGACCGTTCCATGCCAATTGGACATGTGTACAGCGCACAATTGGAGTAAACGTCGGTTGGTGCGGGGCGGGCCGTCACATTTGGTATCGGAGCCAGGTTGCGTAATTCACCTAGGGAAAGACACTAGGGAGAGATAGTACGTATATGAGAGCGCGTATTTGTGATTACTTTGGTTTTTAAAAGCTATATCTATATATAGTATTAGTATGTTTAAGAGTGAAGTCGCATTGCACTGCACTGGCACCACTATGGAGATGGTTAATCGTTTTCTCTTTAACAGATTTGACGATGAGCCGAGGAAGAGGTGCTGGCTATGTTTACCAACCTCATGAGAGAGATGCTTGTGGATATTCAGAGGGAGGCTCCTAATGTTGCCAATGCTGAAGGTGCAGCGGTGCAAGCGCCTAGGGTCGATTTCGCCAAGCTGAGTAAGGATTACACTAATCTTGGTGGAAAGCCGTTTCACGGAACAGAGTCGGCCACGGATGTTCAAAATTGGTTGGATAGCTGTGATCGGATCTTCGATGACTTGGGTATCGAGGATGCGATGAAGAGAAGGCTAGCGTCTCGTCAGCTGCAAGGACGAGCGATGAATTGGTGGAATGCTATTAGGGCAGCCACACCAGAAGATCAAGTTACTTGGGATCAGTTTAAAGCTCGCTTTAGCGACAAGTATATCCCAGCTGCCCAGAAATCGGAATTGTTTAGGAAGTTCTTGGAGCTTAGGCAAAATGGGAGGGCAGTATCGGATTATGTTGCTGAGTTCGACACTTTGTCAAAGTATGGTTTATCTCTAATCGATACTCCCGAAAAGAAAAATGAGAAGTTCATCACTGGTTTGGATGAATACTTAGGGGAGAGGCTGATTAATCACATCGATGAGACGTTTGAGTCGATCGTGGGAAAAGCTTTGAGGTCAGAAAGTCTTTACCCTAAGCCGAAGACTGGGGTTGTTGCTGCATCTGCTGAAGAGTCAAAGCCGCAAGCAAGCGGTGGAGGCAAGAATAACTCTCAGAATAAGAGGAAGCAGAACCAAGCTAAGGATGGCCAGAAGAAAAGCAGGAAGGAAGTCGAGTGCTTCAAATGTGGAAAGAAGGGCCATTATGCAAGGGAATGTAGGGCCAAGACAGTGGGAAAGAAGTGCTTTAACTGTGGTCAGGAGGGACATTTTAAGGATAAGTGCCCGCAACCTCTGAAGGAGAATCAGCTTGTGAAAGCATATGCCATCAATGTTGTTCCTTCTTCGTCGAATGCCCCAACTGCGGCGGAGAAAGGAAAGGGAGTCGTCATTCAAGGTATGCTTTCCATTTATGATCTTCCTGTTAGAGTTTTGTTCGATACCGGGGCTTCCCATTCCTTCATATCTAGTGACCTGGTAGATAGGTTGGGATTGGAGCCCGAGTTAGTCGATAGACCATTAGCTGTGACGAACCCGATTGGTGGTTCAACAAACCTCAGTATGATCTATCGTGATGTGGTCTTATCGAGTCATGGATGTATGTTTGTTTGTGATTGCTTTGTTTTGGGCTTCACTGGGTATGGCATTATTTTGGGAGTCGATTGGCTCCAAAAATACGGGGTGGTGGTAGACTGTGAGGGCTTTTTGGTGACAGTTAGGGCGGATGATGGGCGGAGGGTAGTGTTTGGTAATCTACCCTGCGATGGGGTAATGGCTAGTTTTGTAAATTCCCTCGACATTCCGCATGATGAGTTATCAGGTTTGCCCGTGGTTGGCCAGTACCCGGATATCTTCGAGGAAGTGACCGGACTTCCACCACACCGAGAGATTGAGTTCCGTATTGATTTAGTGAAAGATGCCAGACCTATAGTGATGCCACTTCGTCGTATGGCACCACGAGAACAGCGTGAGCTCGAGGTGCAAGTTAGCGATCTTTTGAAGAAGGGATTTATTAGAAGAAGTGTTTCCGAGTGGGGAGCACCAGTTGTGTTTGCTACTAAGGCAGATGGTTCCCTTCGATTGTGTGTGGACTATCGCGAGTTAAATAAGGTGACGAGGAAGAATAAGTATCCTCTACCACGGATAGATGATTTGTTTGATCAACTGGAAGGAGCGAGAGTGTTCTCCCAGTTGGACCTCGCGACAGGATTTCATCAGCTCCGGGTAGCAGCTGATAGTATAGCTAAAACGGCATTTAGGACGCCGTCTGGGTTTTATGAGTGGTTGGTCATGCCATTCGGGTTGACCAATGCACCAGCATACTTCGTGGATCTTATGAATAGAGTATTCAGAGACCAACTGAATAAGTTTGTTCTTGTGTTCGTAGACGATATCCTTGTTTACTCGAGGACAGAAGAGGAACACAAGGAACATTTGAGAATTGTGTTGGAGGTGTTGAGAAGACACCAACTGAAAGCGAAATTTTCTAAGTGTCACTTCTGGAGGAGGGAAGTGAGGTTCTTGGGCCATGTTGTTTCAGAGAATGGTATTTCCGTGGATCCTGCAAAGGTGGCTACGGTACAAGATTGGTCTACGCCCAAAAATGCAACAGACGTAAGAAGTTTCTTGGGGTTAGCTGGATATTATCGTAAGTTTATTAAAGACTTCTCCAAGACAGCGGCACCGTTGACTCAGTTGACTAAGAAGAATCAAGCCTTCGTTTGGGACGGAGGGTGTGAAAATGCATTCAAGAGTCTAAAGGAAAAGTTGACGCGTGCGCCAGTGTTGGTCATTCCTAAGGGAAATGAAGAGATGACGGTATACACGGACGCTTGTGGTACCGGACTGGGTGCGGTATTGATGCAAGGAGGTAGGGTTGTAGCTTATGCTAGTCGACAGCTAAAGCCACATGAGAAGAAGTATCCTACCCATGATTTGGAATTGGCAGCGATTGTATTTGCGCTGAAGATGTGGAGACATTACCTCTTGGGAGAAAGATTTGAGCTGTTTACCGATCATAAATCGTTAAAGTATCTCTTCTCTCAGAAAGATCTGAATCTCCGTCAGCAGAGATGGTTAGAGTTCTTGGCTTCGTATGATTTTGATATCGCGTATACACCTGGGAAGGGTAATGCGGTAGCCGATGCCTTGAGTAGGAGACATGCCAGCTTAGGGGCAATGTTTCTTGAATGGAAGCAGCTGGAGTATATCGCGGGGTTTGATTTCAGACCAAGGTGCGAATTGGATCCAGTTATGCTATCTAGCTTGACGATCAGACCCACTTTGATTGAGAGGATTGGTTCCAGTCAAAGGAACGACCCTAATTTACTGGAAGTCATCTCCAAGTTGGAAATGAATGCCGATGGGGAGATGGACAAGTATGGGTTTGATCGAGATGGATGGCTTCGGAAGAATGGAAAGCTTGTTGTACCCAATGTCAATGGATTGAGGGATGAAGTGCTTAGAGAATGCCATCACTCAAAGCTAACTATACATCCCGGTGGTAATAAGATGTATCGAGATATGAAGCAGACTTACTACTGGGAAGGGATGAAAAGAGACGTTGGGAAGTTTATATCCAAGTGCATGAATTGCCAGCTAGTTAAAGCCGAGCAAAAGAAGCCTAGTGGGTTGATGCAACCATTAGAAATTCCCGAATGGAAATGGGAGCAAGTCTCGATGGATTTCATCGATGGTTTACCAAGGACTAGATCAGGATATGATAGCATTTGGGTAATTGTGGATCGACTGACCAAGAGTGCAAGATTCATACCAGTTAAGTCGAATAGAACTGCAGCTAAGTTAGCAGAACTATATATGAAGTGGGTAGTGAGATTTCATGGAGTACCCAAAGGCATTGTGAGTGACCGAGATCCGTTGTTTACTAGTGGATTTTGGAAGAGCTTACAAGAGGCTTTAGGATCAGAATTACATCTCAGTACCGCATATCATCCTCAGACCGACGGTCAGACGGAGAGGGTGAATCGGATATTGGAAGATCTCTTGAGGGCTTGTATATTGGATTTCGGTGGAGCATGGGATGACCATTTGCATCTAGTGGAGTTTGCATATAATAATAGCTACCAATCCAGTATCGGTATGGCTCCATATGAAGCTTTGTACGGAAGACCGTGCAACTCACCATCATGTTGGATAGAGACTGGCGAGAAGTTTGTGCTTGGACCAGATGTGGTGAGAGAAACCTCCGATAAGATCAAGATCATTCAGCAACGAATGAAAACTGCTCAGGATAGGCAGAAAAGCTATGCTGATAAGAGAAGAAGAGATTTGAAATTCTCCGTTGGTGACTTGGTGTTTGTCAAGATCTCTCCGTTGAAAAGCGTGATACGATTTGGTAGGAGAGGCAAGTTGGCACCAAGATTTGTAGGTCCTTTCCAAGTTCTCGAGGAAGTTGGGAATTTGGCGTATAGAGTTGGCTTACCAGAGAAAATGGCAGGAGTTCACAATGTGTTTCATGTTTCTCAACTAAGGAAGTTCGTTCACGACTCAAATGTGATTATTTCACCTGATCAGTTAGAGGACTTCGAAGTAGAACCTGAGGCGGTTGAGAACCGCAAGCCGATTCGTATTGTGGGGCATGATACGAAGCAACTTCGAAGAAAGTCGGTGAAGCTAGTCAAAGTTCAGTGGGGCGAGGACGAAAATGATTGTGCTTGGGAGACAGAGGAGAGCATCAGAAAGGCTTATCCAGAACTCTTTGCCTGGTAAGATTTACTTTGCGATTTAGTTATTCCGCATGCTAGGATAGACTTGTTTTGCTTGTTTTGCATGTTTGATGGTTATTTTATGATTGATAGGCATGCGGGACCCTTGTGTGTGTTTGATTAGGGAATTTCGGGGGCGAAATTTCTTAAGGGGGGAGGAGTGTAACGACCCGTATTCTACACATCATAGGATTGTAGAATATTTATTTCTTTCCCATGTGAAGTCGTATGGTCATATAACTTTGGGAAACATTTATTGGAGTCATTTCCCCTGTTCATGATTTTTGTCGATTTTTTTTAAATGACCATTTTGCCCCTAGTCAGTACTGTTTTGGCCATAACTTTTGATAGGGAAGGAATTTTGACCTGAAACCACTTCCATTAGGTTCGTTTGATGGTTTCTCTTTCCGTAGAGTGGTCATAATAGCCAAACGGACTTACCGTTTGGGAGATATGGCTGAAACAAGGTTTGGAGGGTGAAAAACTGCAT
Source organism: Allium sativum (assembly GCA_030737875.1). Taxonomy (NCBI): domain Eukaryota; kingdom Viridiplantae; phylum Streptophyta; class Magnoliopsida; order Asparagales; family Amaryllidaceae; genus Allium; species Allium sativum. The sequence goes on from CM060926.1 coordinate 770,335,871, forward strand.
AATTGGGCTAAACCGGGTAGTTAGCAATTGGGCCCATAAGGGGATTTCGGGATTGGGGCTGTATAAGGGCTGATTAGGGTTAGAAAACATCCTTTTAGTCATTTTTCCAGCCACCACTTCATTTCATAGAACCTTATTAATGGCCTCCAACCTCTAAATCACTCCAAACCACTCCAAACTTGAAGAAAAGAGATTAGCAACGACAAATCAAGGCAAATCAACACCAAATCGGGATTAGGGCTGCTACAACACCTTGTTATCTTCACCAAATCAGAGATTTATTTCGGATCTTGTTTTATTTGTGGCTAAGGTGAGTGATTAGCTTGCTTTTTGCACTAATTATGGTTATTCGGGGTGATTAGTGCTAATCAGTGTTTTTAAACGAAAATAAATTCTGGAAAAATGTTTATAAATTCATAAATAATGTTTTAGACCTCTGATATGAGTTTGGGTTAATTTGGTTAAGTTTTGCTAATCATGTCATTAGTTATGCTCACATATGCTTAAGGAAAAATATGGGGTTTTGGGCATGTTTGATCTATTTTACCATGTCACATTGTTGTTTTGGTGTTTGAGGTCACTTGTATGTGTTGCTATGACCCTTTGGTATGCTTTGTGATTGGTTTCAATAGTTAAAATGGTCGAAAACGCCGTCGAGAGGCGTATAAACACTTACTGGAAAGTTGTAGGAATTAGTGCAGGAAATCGGATCGGATCGCCCCTACCGACCCGAACCGCCCATTTTCCTTTCACCACGAACCGATCCAGTGTGCCATGAAGGACTCCGATCCGAACCGTCACAAGAGAGAGACAGGGATCCGACCCGAACCGATGGTGCACTCCGATCCGACCCGAGGTAACAGTCACGAACCGAGACGATGAAGACCACGATCCCAATGATGACGAAAGGGATCCGAACCATGGCATGAAGAAGGCTCCGACCCGATCCGAGGACTGATGCTTGGTGGTTGAGGGCGGCACGGACCACGACACGATGGAGGGTGCGAACCGAACCGAGATGGTGGACCCGAACCGATCCGATGGGTGGTCACGAACCCGACCAGACCCGACTTGGTGAAAGAGATGATGATCCGAACCGATCCGAAGGAGGAAGATCCATAACCCGAAATGCAAAGGTAGTTCAAGTGGAAGTTCGAGCTCAGGATCCAGACGGGAACCAATGAGTTCACTTCGTGATTGGACTTTGCTGCGGGACGTGTGTTAAGGAGTTGCCGATGTCTATGACTTTGGATCACTAGGTGTTGGAGGTAGAGAGACAAACTCGGGCTTTGGATATGGTGCGACTAGGGAGCTACCTACCAATGGAGTGGGGTCATGGAAACGTTGAGCGTGATCCCATAGGTATGGCGTTGGTGGTAGTAGGAATGTGCATAGTCGTACAAAGTCGAGTTCTGTCGTTTTAGTAAAGTGCTCTAGTGATCGAAGAAGTGGATGTCGTATGCTTTACGCACTGAGTGAGAGATGTGAGGATGGTTGCTATGCTTGATTGTTTGACATACACATTCCCACCCCCGTATATTTACACACCATATGTTAGTGACATCTTAGAGTATTGTACCGTGTAGTACTAACTCTTTGATTGCAGGTCCAGGTTCAGGTATGACTTAGTATACCTGTTATTATTCTGTTTATGCTTGCTACCACTCATACCAGACTGATGTCTGACCCAGAGTTTTATGTTTCTTCTTATTACTCTGGGTGCTCACACGAGCAGACTAGAGACAGGGATAGCTGGTAGTGCGCTTGGTAGATGGACTGAAGACGAGCAGGAGGCTCCACGTATGATATATAGTTATTCTCCCTGTGTCGTGATCGGTATCTACTTTGGGCATTAGTAGCATACCTATTTTGCTTATCTTAGAGACAGTATTTTGAAGTTGTAATAAGCTGTATTTGATATTTCCGCTACTCTGATGATGTTAGTTCAAGTTTTCAGCTTATGCACTGTCTCATCTGTTTTATGTCAAGTATATGTTGGTTATTATATTTTATTCCATGCGCTGTGAGACATATTACAGGTTCTTTATTTGGTTCATCTTCTTTCTTTCTCTTCTTTGGCGACCGTTCCATGCCAATTGGACATGTGTACAGCGCACAATTGGAGTAAACGTCGGTTGGTGCGGGGCGGGCCGTCACATTAGTTTACTGTAAATACTGAATAAATGGTCAGTTGAATAGGGTTACAAGGGGATGCTTGTTACACTCGGGTTCATACTTGATTCAACAGTTCGAAAGTGTCTGACCTGTGGCATACTTGATTCAACAGTTCAGAAATATTTAAAATTATGTTCAATGCAAGTCATATACACTGATCAGAAATACACGCTGGTATGCTACTGGTTCTTAAGAGCACAAAATGAACAAAATGTTGAATAATAAAAACAAGTAATAGTTCAGGTACTACTTTGTAAACTGTATTTCTTTTTCGGGAATGTGCAATTGCATATTTTAGTGTGGATAGGGGTGAGTTGTGAGGTTGATTTTGTGATTTGCTAGTGCAACATTGCTGAGGTGTAGGAGATTTGAAATTGCGATTTGACGTTGGTAGTGGATTGCAGGGATTGATTGCTGGAGTTTAGCGGTCTAGTTGAGCTGATGGTGCGCTCGATTCCTTTCAAGAGGCAAGTGGTTGTAGACAGGGCCGGTTTTAAGGGTAACCCAGCTAGGCGGCGGAGTAGGGAAACCCGCCTATCGAGGGGCAACACTGAGGAAGAAGGACGAGCAGGTATTATATATGTAGATATACGCTTCAAATAAACCTGCCTCTTTTTTTATTTGTTCTTCTGTAGTCTGGTTGGTCAGGAATTTGAAAATCTCCCGTCGGACTATGTGTTCGATACCCATGAAAGCATACCACATTTTTACAAAAAAATATCCACTTATTTCTGTTCCATACATGTTTATTTCTGTTCCACACACGTGTGCATGCTTTTGGCAATGGTATTTGCCTAAAACAACCCATTTCCTTTTAGCAGTATCATATTTTTGCTACAGTTTTCTGTAATTTATATTCTATATGACAAGTAGTGACAGTAGCTCTTATGTCTTTGAAAAATTAATTATAAGGCCAGCAGCCTTCCTTAAAAACCTCATTTCACAAATATGTCTTTGTAATTAACAGGTTTAATACCCATTCACAAGGTTTTCGTGAAAAGCATCCATATATTCTTTTGTAGACTATTGACATGATTCCTATATGACACGTGGGCATGCTTTTGTCAATGTTATTTGCCTAGGGCAACCCGGTTCCTCAAACCGGCCCTGGTTGTAGATGATGGTTAATGGTTTTGTGTAGGTGGGTATGTAGGGAATGGTCAGAGGATGATGAAGTTGTAGGATAGGTAGAGGAGGTTGAATGTTGAGGCAGGCGACTGAAAGAAGTTAGTTTATGGTAGTTGGATTGATTTCGTTTTGATGGGAAAATGGAAAGGCTGGGATGTACAATTACAGTTTTGTAGGAGCGGATGCGATTGACTATGGAATGTGTGCTGAATTTGGCTTAGGCGATGGAGAGGAGTGTATAATACTGTTTTTGTGAAGTAGTGGTAGTTTGCAGGTGATACATGTAGAGTTAAAGGTTCAGTTGTCTTTTTATCTTCGAGGCACTGACTTTGAGAAGTTTTGGGTTTTGTTTTATTGGGGTTGCAGAAGTGTTGTGAAATGAGTGATGGAGCATTTGGGACGGAGAAGGGAGAGTTTTGTGTTGTTTTGCGTAGGAGATGGTATATGTTGGGGATGTAAAAGGTGTATCAGTTCAGGTGAAGTGAGCTGCTAATTAAAGGTACCAATTTTGCTTGTTGTTGGTAATCAATGCGTGCGTAACGTTGGTAAATGTAATTTACCTATAACCATCAATATTAACCTCCTAAAATTCATGTATTTTAGGATCGCCTTTTTTTCATATTATATTTCTCAAATTTTACTTGCCATTTCACTATTTATGTAGTTCTATCCGATGGTGATTTTACTCCCATTTTTTTTCATGTTTACATTTTCCAGATTTCCTTCTGATGGTGATATACAGAAGTCTATAATTCTGTCTGATGCTACAATTTGGCAGCCAATAGGATTAGCTGCTACCTAATTTTAGTTTATTGTTTTTATTAAATTAAATGACACTAAATTTATTCACAGGTGGTGATACAGATTGGCTATAGTAGAGTTCGCAAAAAAAAAAAAATCAGCTGAGAAGGATTATAATTAAATGGAACATATTTTATGCTGCGTGTCATAAAGTTAATTCATCAAAGCTTTTTCAAATTACATGTTATTATCGTACTCAGAAAATAGATTTAATTTTTAAGTTGTCGAGTTCGATGCCTTTCCAATTCAAATGATAAACGCAATTTCTTAGGTGGATCTCCACTAAATTAGACTTGGATCTCTTTTTTTTGGTAGAAGTGTTGTACAAATGTAGCCCATTTAAAGCTGATATATAGTTTGTAAATTAGCGGGACTTGTACACTACAGGAAAATCTAACTTCGGTTACAGTAAATGGTTGTGTTCACTACTTGAGTTTGTTTAAAAAAGAATGGAACACTAATATTAGTGGACGTTCTATTTATCACATCCTTGAGAAACAAAATGATGTACAGTATTTCTTAAAGGTGGAAATGTTAAAAAATGCAGGAACCTTTAAAAGATGATATAAAGCCAAAAAGTTCTTAAAAATGAAAAAAGAATCGTACAAGGCTCTGAAGCGAGAATATTAGAAGTATCACAAAAATGAAATGGGTGAGTATCAAGTAATGGCAATGAATCCTCGGCGTACTTCCATGCGACAATGTCCATTGGAAGAAGGTGAGATTTGAATGGGTATAGAAATTAAGGTGAAAGATAACATCTATGAAGATAAAAATGAATTCGGAAAACATGCAGCATTTTTCCTCTAAAGTTAAATAGCCCGTCATCCAAATTGCTAATAATTTTATAGCCCAAAATCTGTCATAAAACTAATTTCATATATCAGCACTAGTCAATATTATAGCTCAAAAGTTTAGGTGCTCGCAAGTAATTGGTTCGTCCTGTACTAGTTGAGGATAACGTCTGCTTTAGTGTTTTTGGCATAATTTTTGTTTGGGCCAGTATGTACATGTTTAAGTGAATGTAGTTATTGGAAACTACTCATGTATGCTTGTATCCTTCATATTATTTAGTGATTTTGATCTATCATTTTTTATTTCCAAATATATTATATTACCATTTTTGGATACAAGATGGTTAGGCTACTGGATCATGCAGGCTAAAACAGGAACAAAAGCTCGCAAGTAAGATTTAGATAACTATTATTATTACATTATTATTGAGAATATTTTTTTTAATGAATTATATAATTAATTTTCTATTAGGAATTTGGGGGAGAAAATGAATTTAGCTATAAATTATAGGAATCTTAAATGTGTTTTTGAAAGAAAAACAGTTTTCATTTATGCTTAGAGTAACAATTTATAAATTTCACAATTCAGGGAAGGAAATGAATTTAGTTACATACTTATGCTAACTTAAATTTGGAAATGATTGGTATTAAGTAAAATTTTAAAAAATACCGTATTTTAATTCATTTATGGTTGAGTTTGTCTAAATAATTACTAATCATCAAATGATTGTATAGTTGAGTTTGTCTAAGTAATCACTAATCATCAAATTGATTGTTAACGTGCTTTTGAGACATTAGGAGATTGTATAGATGATTACCAAGATCAGGAACAAATAAAGAATTTTCAACAATGATACTATAATCATCATATAGGCTCCATGCAATACAGTACTTGAAGGGCCTTGCCCCCGAGAACTCGCTATTAACACTCTGATTCATAACTAAAGAAGTATGGTCATTGGCTAGAGAGTTTATTGCCTTTGCGGTAGATTGAGGAAATTTGGCCAACCGTTCTTGGTTGATAAGAATTCAATCTAATTTACATCCATTATTTTTGTCAGACCCTGATCTCCAAGAATATCTGAGGCCGCTAACTTCATGCTCCCTCAAACCATATCATATTAAAAGGGAATTAAGTTCCTCAGTTTTGCTAGTAGCAAGAGTTTTTCCTCTTGATTTTTTTAGAAAGTCTCATACAATTGAAATCACTTGTGATAAGCCAAGAAATATTGATCAACAAAGAGTTTTTGATTAAATCATCCCATAAATTATTTCTTTGAGTTTCATGCTTTTCTGCTTAAATAAATGATATGACAAACTCCTCTCCTCCTTTGTTACCAAATAACAAGGTTATATGATGATCGCAAACTGATACTTGAAAGCCTTCCCAAAATTGCTTGTTATAATGGGCTGGAATTCAACACTTACGACAAATTCAGTTTGATTTCTGATATCCTGTTATTATCCCAATATCTCTTGAAAGAAGAAAGTTTTCTTTTTTGATTTTGGTCTCCAACGATGCAATTATAGAGCATTTATTCCCTTTGATAACATTACAAGTGTCTAACCATCTTTCAGGGCTGTTAGCACCCCTTACAGTCCATTGCACATTTATGTAATTCTGACTGTTGACCATTATACTTATATGTAAATCTTACCGTTGACCGTTATACTTATTATGTATAGGTAATTAGATTTCTGAAGTGAAGAACAGCCGCATCAAAGAACCGGTGGTAATTAAGCTATGAACAAGACTTTAACTATTATTTTGTTTGTACTAGTCGTGTAGACTTGTTTGTAAGCAGTTGTGGTATGTGGATTCACTTATTTTGTCGAAATACTACTATTGACATGATTATGTGTATTATATTTGATATTGCGAGTAATGTGTTTTTTTAAGTATTTAAGTATGGTGATTATTGATTTTAGTTTGAAAATGATACTCATATGATTAATATTTCTATTATATATAAGCGATTGATATAAATGTTACAAGCCATTAACCGTAAATAAGCGCAATTAAAATGTGATGTACATCAGTAAGTTTTAGTAGCGTTGAAAAAGTGCTGCAAATGTAATTTACAAAAGATATTGTAGCTGAAATGAAACCCAACAAAAAACATATAGTAGTACTAGAAAACCGCTACAAAAAACATATAGTAGAACTGGAAAACCGCTACAAAAAAATTGAAAAATGATGCAAGTATCACTTTAGTTGCATTTTTAAGACGCTGCCAAAAAACTTTTTGTAGGGTTTCTGAAACGCTGCAATATTTTCATTTTTGGTTGCGTTTACTAAAACGCAACAAAAACTTTCAGACTTTTAGTTGCATGTCGTATAGCAGCGTTTATCGAAACGCTACTACAAGTTATTGTAGCGTTTTTTCAACACTATGAAAGGCATTTTCTGGTGTAGTGTCTAGATCGTCGGAAATGCTTACTCTTCTTTTCCCAGCTTCTGAATTCTGAAATATCATTGAAGAGGCGATTATCAAAAGCAGAAATAAGTATGCAGAATTTAATTTACTCATCTTGCTGTTTTGGTATTATTATTTTTTCACGGATGGAGCTCTCAAGTTAGGCTTGAGAGATGAATGAGTGTGTTTTGAATGTGCATAAAAGTTGCACTTGGATAGCAATTGAAAAAGTCGAGCGCAGCAATGTAAATTAAATCCTTATTTGTCTAAGTAAAAAACACTGTCTAATAAGCTTTTTTAAAAGAAAACACAAGTAGACATATGTTTTTAAAAAAAAATAACAACTAAAATTTCTTATTACTAAATAGTATTCATTACTATTTACCATAATTTTAGTAAGTAACACCAGTTTTTCACCATTATCAAAATTTGTGGTATTTTGTATTTTTTTTCTTCCAAAATTGCTGGTTTTTACATTTTTGTTCAAAAAATGCAAATTACGTTGTGTTTTTTCATTTTAAAAAAATAGAGATCTAATTTATATTTTTATTTCTATAAGGACTTTCCTTTTACCTTGATTGGGTACCCAATCTTAAGCCTCTTGACTTAAGTCCAAATGCGTACATCCAACTTAAAATAAACTTAATAATGAATATTAACTCTGAAACATTAATTAACAAATGTTAAATTGAATTTGAATTTGCATTATTAGTTTCAAAACATTAACTTAATTATTAATTATTAAAAGAAGATATTATAGGCGATAATTAATATTAATTATTAAATAAAGATATTAAGCACTAATTACTTAATATCAAATATTAAAATAATAGTTATTTATTATTTATTACAAAATAAAAATTAAACTATTTTTACATTATCTTCTATCCAACCTCTAATAATATATTTTTCAATAGAAGTTGCCTTTGTTTTGGATAACAAAATAGACATAATTATTAATATTGATGAGACAATAATCACATTTAATGATTCAACGAAAATCTATTCCAACACATAAATCTAAAAATTTAAAACGACTTATATAAAGAATTGAAAACGTGATTTAAATTTTCAATTATTATTATTAATCGATTAATGTACCGTAATAGTTATAGTTCGAAAGAACTTGATCAACCTACAGCAGAAGAAATTAATGGATTCTAAAAGTTTATCACTTAGATCTATATTAGCCTACTAACTCTAAATATATTTGAAACTGTTCTAAAGTTTCTTTCAAATAAAATTACTATTTTTTATAAATATATTTTATATTTTTGAATATGAGGTATCATATACACATACGTGCAACATTATGGTATGTGCATAATTTATCGTACCCGCATCTAATTGTTAGAATTTACACTGATAGAGACATGTCATTCTCACATTTAATGATTCAAAGAAAATCAATTCCAACATAAAAATCTTAAGATTTGAAGTGACTTATATAAAAAATTGAATCCAACATGATTTAAAATTTCAATTTTCAATTATCATTAATCAGTCGATGGATCGTAATAGTTATCATTCGAAGGAACTTGATCATCCTATAGCGGAAGAAATTAATGGATTCCAAAAATTTATCACTTAGATCTATATTAGGCTTACTAAGTTCAAATATATTTGAAACTTTTCTAAATTTTCTTTCAAATAAAATTACTATTTTTTATAAATAAATTTCATATTTTATTATTTTGAACATGTGTATCATATACACATACTTGCAACATTATGATATTTGCGTAGTTCATCGTACCTGTATCTCACTGTTAGTTAGAATTTACACTAGTACAGACATGTCATTCATTATTGTGTTATATTTGTGACAACTCCCACCTCACTATGCTTGAATTTTCATAAATCGAAAACCAAGTCAACGGAAGTATGGATCGTTCGGTTTGGTATCATACAAGTAAATATGGCAAAGTTTCAATCAGGTCTAGTTTAAGTTTCGAAATACCAAAAAAAAAAACCTTTGACTTAATACTTTATAAATCAGGTCCCAGTCTTTTGAAAAACATCATTAAAAAAACAACTTAAAAATTTACTAAACTTCAAAAGTTAATTCAACATATAATCATCTTCATATTCATGCAAGAAAACTACAAAAAATGATTTAAAAAAAATCATGTTATTCCGAATTCCTGCAATTTTTTGAAAAATTGCAGAAATCCCAATAATCAAATCAAAATATTGCAGTTTTTAATGCAATTTTTGTTGTTTTGCTTCAAATTTTCAAACTCAAAATCTACACTTATTTAAATAACAAAGTATTGCAGAAATATCATCAAAAAAATGATTAAATTTGCATACAAGCGAAAATTACTTTATTTCCAGTAAAGTTGCAGAAAAAGAAGCCATTATTTGCAAAAGTTGCAAATATGGCACGAATTTTGTCATATACTATCAGATATATGCAATACACTAGAAAATATTTGTAGATATGTCTGCAACTATTTAAAATAAGTGCAGACTTTGCTGCATCCGTTCTTTCCTTCTTCAATACATGCGATGCACTATGTGAATTATTGCAGAAATGTTTGCACTTATTCACAAAAAACGCAAGCTTTTCTGCCAAAAACTTTCTCAAAATCCTTCCATTAATTACAATTTTTTGAATTTTTTTAATGCAGTAGCGCAAAAAAACACGAAACTACATTGCTACAGTAAAACAAAGACCCGATTTGAGTTGAAACCTAGGGAAGGAGTCGTTTTTACTAAGTTTCATTTTAGGATGTCTCCCTAATTTCCACAATAAATATATGCATATCTTAGTATTATCGCTGTAAACTTACTTTTGAGACAACTCACATACAAGGGAATTTATAAAATAAACTCTGTATGAATATTAAGAGTCCACCTTTCACATGGTCAATTGGTTTTGTGATAATTTGGGGTTCTCTAACATGGTATATATCAGAGCAAGATTTAATTCGTGTGCACATAACTGCCGCACTTGTTCACATTACCCAATAAGATCCATGTGTAAGGATCAGGGATCATGATACGCCACACGTGCGAGGGCGTGTTGAGACAATTCCCACGTCGAAGAATTTGTAAAATAAATTCTATGTAAATATTAAGAGTTCATCCTTGACATTGTCAATTGGCTTTGCGATAATTTGGGGTTCTCTAATATGGTATCACAGCAGTTAATTCGTATGCACATGTCACACTTGTCCATGTCACTCCTAAGATATATCCATGTGTTAGGGTCAAGATCCACACATGCGGGGCATGTTGAGACAAGTCCCACATTGGGGAATTTATATAATAATCTCAGTACAAATATTAAGGGTCCACCCTTCATATCTCCAATTGGTTTTGTGATAACTTGGGTTCTCTAACACTACAACAAAATAGTAAAATATATAAAACATATAATTACTAATCAAGTTTGACACTTCCAACCTTTATTGTCTTTGACAGTATTAAAGATGCATCAAAAAATCCAATCTTCCAATGTTCCCATCTTGTTCCAATACACGTCCCTTTAAAAGCAATCATGTGGGTTGTAATGAGAAGGGGTTAAAAACAATGCTCTGGTGATTGATAAATTACACATTGTATACATAACACTAGTTTATGTTGATTGTCTTCTATCACATGTTATATCCTTTTTATTTTACTTTGTTGTCTCGACTTCACAGATGCATACAACAAACCCCATTTATTCAACATAGACCATAATTATATAGATGTATGTACAACACCCCACATTTTTGGAGTAATTAAATTAAGTGAATATAATTACGCAAAAATGAAGATTTTGTAAATGTTGGAACTTAATCACGAAACTTATATCATTGTATTCATGGCCATTTTTAACCAATTTTCATATATAATATTTCTTGCACAGTTTAATCGAATAAATTATGACCGTTTGAAATTTTAGTGCTAGAAACAATTGCATATGTAAAATGAGCAACTAAAATTAATAATGACTGATTTATTGATTGATCAATCGATTGATTATTACGTTAATATTAAAATTTGAAACGATGGTAAATGTGCAAAGTACGCAAATTTCGAAGGAATAAATTATGCATAATATATGCATGTATGTTTGAATTCAAAAAAATCAATATTAATGTAATCTGTGGCGTACACATATAATAAAGAGAAAAAAAATCAGTCGAGCATTAGTTTGAAATTTATAGTAATTAATACGTTACAAACTAGTGAAGAAATCAAAATGAATAGAAAATAATAAATGTGTGTATATGTATATGTTTATATGCATATGTGTACACGCATATAGGAATTACAAGAATTAAAGCTTGTTTGACTATTGATTAAACGTGCTAATTCTTGGAATCCCATATGCAGGTACACATATACATATACATGCATTAATTCTGTTCTATTCAATTGTATTTCTTCACTAATTTGTAATGCATTAATTACTATTAATTTCAACTTAATTTCCAATTGATTTATTTTTTTGTTATAAATATACGTTATAAATAACATTAATATTAATTAGTTTGAATTCAAATACAAATGCATACTTTTTTCCCTTCATAATTTACTCACTTTACAAATTTACAATTCGTTTAAAACTAAATATTAACATAAACTTTAATTCTTGAATTTCTATATGCATGTACACGTGTACATATAAGCATATGCATACATTATATTAATTCTATTCTATTCATTTTGATTTTTTTACTAATTTTAATGTACTAATTACTATTAATTTCAAATCAATTCCGAGTTGATTTATTTCAAGATTCACTACAACAAAAGTGCCTATTGACAGCATTGAAAAAATGTTGTTATATCCTTTAACAACGTTTTGATGAACGATGTCTACCAACACGTTGTTATAGGTCATGAATATATCACAATACATTCAAAAACGCTGTAGAAAATTGAAAACTACAACGTTTCAAATGGTGTTGTTCTTATGTTTATACAGCGTTTTATATTATTTCAGAAATGTTGTCATCTTTCCTTTTCTACAGTGTTTTACCACATATCACAACATTTTTGGAAGTTTACATGTTCTTTACTATCACAGTGTTTTGCCACATATCGCAACATTTCTGAAAGTTTGCATGTTCTTTACTATCACAACGTTTTGCCACATATCACAATGTTTTTCTACATCTATCACAACATTTATATATTGTAGTAACAAAATATTCATGCACATACATATCAACAACATGTAAATATATATCAACCAACTAATTATATAACATAATATTCATACACAAAGATCACATCATCAATAAACCACGTTTACATAATTTCCTTAAACAAAAATAACACCATAAACTAAATTTACACAATATTCATCAAACAAAGTCACGATAATAAAACAAAATATCCATAAAACAAGTTTGCGCCGAATACCAACAAAATGAACAACTAAAAGTTACTGCTTTCTCTATAATCAATTGCCATAAACGGTCTCATTGTTGAGGGATCTACAGAAGCGCCTAACGATATTATAATTATATATAGCCGAATGCGCAATGATGCCCATCTCCAATACCTATACTCATGTGTTCATGTTAGCATTTGTCATGCTTACACATTAACAAGAAGACAATGCTTGACAAAAAAAAAAAAAAGAATACAAGAAGGAGCTAGTCGAAGATAACAACATAGGACATGCACAAGACTGAAGAAAACTTTTATAAACATAGGATATACTTAGTTAACATTTATAAACTAAACTTCTTGATTTTTATAAAATTAGTAAATAATTTTTTATAATAGTTAATTAACTTTTAATTATTGCTATTATTATTATAGAGTACTTGGTAATATTTTATATTTTTATATACTTATTTAACTTTTATAAACTAAACTTCATAATTTTTATAAAACTAGTAAACTTATTTAATTTTTATAATAGTTTGTTAATTTTTATAATACTTAGTTAACTTTTAATTATTGTTATTATTATTATTATAAAATACTTGGTAATGTTTTATATTTTTATATACTTATTTAACTTTTATAAACTAAACCTCTTAGTTTTTATAAAATTAGTGAACTTAGTTAATTTTTAATTATTGCTATTATTATTACAGAACACTTGGTAATATTTTATATTTTTATATACTTAGTTAACTTTTATAAACTAAACTTCTTAGTTTTTATAAAATTAATAAACTTAGTTAATTTTTGATAATAGTTAGTTAATTTTTATAATACTTAGTTAATTTTTAATTATTACTATTATTAGTACAGAAAATATTTTATATATTTAAACTTTTATAAACTAAAATTCTTAATTTTTATTAAATTAGTGAACATAGTTATTTTTTATAATAGTTAGTTAATTTATATAATACTTAGTTAATTTTTAATTATTGTTATTATTATTATTATTATAGAATACGTGGTAATATTTTATATTTTTATATACTTAGTTAACTTTCATAAACTAAAATTCTTAGTTTTTGTAAAATTAGTAAACTTAGTTAATTTTTATAATACTTAGTTAATTTTTAATTATTTCTATTATTATTATAGAATGCTTAGTAATATTTTATATTTTTATATACTTAGTTAACTTTTATAAACTAAACTTCTTAATATTTATAAAATTATTTAATCTTTTATAATAGTTAGTTATTTTTTATAATACTTATTTAATTTTTTATTTTTGCTATTATTATTATAGAATACTTGGTAATATTTTATATACTTAATTAACTTTTATAAACTAAACTAATTAATTTTAATAAAATTAGTAAACTTAGTTAATTTTTTATAATAGTTAGTTAATTTCTATAAATCTTAGTTAATTTACTACTATTATAAATCTTATTGTTGTTATTATTATAGAAGTTTAGTTATGTTTTGTATTTTTAGGTGCTTTGTTAATTTTTATAAACTAAACTTGTTAACTTTTATAAAAATTAATTAACCTACTTTATTTTACTATTCTACAAACATATTTCTTTATTACCTTAAATATTCATCATATAACGTGCCAAAATTAGCATTTGAGTAGAAATACCACCATTGTAGAACATATATTTCATATCAAAGATTTTATTCAATTTTAGCCTCTTGTATATCAGGAGAAAAAAAGGATTGTATTACATGAATGCCATGAACATGTAGTATGATGAATATAATTACTTATAGAAAAATATGCAGAAGATCGTCGCCATTGGAAAGGTCAAGGCATGTCTTATTAACAAAAGCGCCATAAGCCGCGAAAGAAAATCAAATAATAATTTGTCATCGCGTACAACCAACTGGTCAATAGAAGGAAAACTAGAAACAACATCAAATTTCAGACGTTTGACCTGGCCCAGACTTTTGAAAATAGGTTTTAGACGTTTGAACCTATTTTCAGACAACGCCCTGTGACCATTTCAGACGTCTGAAATTTATTCCAAATGTCTAAAAATGTTCTCGAGCAGTTAGTAGACCTGGTTCAAACGCCTGAAATTTATTTCAAACGTCCGACCTGCTCTGATAACAAGGGTGATTAATGTTCTATCCTGCCACGACAGAACGTGAACTCATGGCTTATATAGTACATCATAGTAATTTTACAACATTATATTATGATGTGAAGCAAAGAGTACATGTAACTAAGAAAGCTAGTACCTGAAGTCGGTGCAACAAATGCATTAATAACATAAGTCAGGATTCACACACATATTGGAAGAGGCTAAGTATATAGGAGGGCTAGGCATAGTTAGCATTTTATTGTGGAACAAGGCTGCCTTCATTCAACACATGATAAACTTTCTTAACAAAACTGATGGCTTATGGGTTCCGTGGTATCTACAGCACATCGTTTGTGGTAAAAACTTCTTAAAATCAGTTCATCTCAAAATGCTAGATGGATGTGGCGTAGCATTTGCAGCATAGGGAAACAGTCCTGTCTCTAACCAAAATTGAAATTTCATTAAATCGTGATGTTAACTTCTGGAATGATCCTAGGTTGGAATTTGAATGCGTTCTCAATTCTTTGATTAGGCATCAAGAGAAAATGCAGGCCAGAATACGTGATAAGACTAGAGTTGCAAATTTAATTTCCAAAGGTAAAGTGAATTTACCTAACACATCTATCAATTGCATAAGACTTCCAAGAGACAAGATACAAACTAGCACTCTTAAAATGTCTGATAAAGAACATATCATAATTAAAGAAGGCATGAATATTTTCACTATTGGGCAAATGTATAGACAGTTGAACAAATATAGTGAGTTTTCAACCTGTAAATGGTTCAAGTGAATATGGAGAAAAGATAGTAATGAGATATATAACATTATGTTATGGAAAGTTAGAAATAATGCATTGTTAAGCTTGCTTCACGATAGAGGAATTTATGTTGATATTTATTTTGTTTTCTATCTTAACCAGCCTGAAATTTAGATGAGGAAGTTTACATTTTACATGATATTGACTAGTAAGGATCGTGTATACATTTGGATATCAAACAAAGTTGAAATTACCAATAATAAGATAAGTATTGGAATGATAGAATGTTAAAGATAAACCAATGTTATCTTGCTTGATTCTAGTCCCTCATCAACACAGATTACTTCGATCAGTCAAAGGGCCATGAAAAAAATGATTTTGATAGCTTAAGTGCTAACGTTAACAAGCATAAAATCTAGCTGATTTACTACTCATTGCTATCATCTCTAAAGTAAAATATAATCAAATACGAAGATACTTAACTATAAAAGTTTAAGCATAAATATCATTGTATATGAAATGAAGTGGGTTCCAGTTTTTACCGAAGTAAACCACAACCAAGTAAACATAATTCCACGAAATACACCAAAAATTTCATATGTTAGTAGTAGGAAAATTCATACCTTTTTTCATCAAATCAATGTTCATTGACTTGCTATGAATTGTTGGAGAAAGAAGGCACCAAAGCTATCAAGTCCAAAAAAAGAAAAATTATCCTTCTTCTTTTTTGCCATAATCTTGAAGAATCATGCATGATTTTGCACCAATCGAGAAGCATAATGATTTCTTTCAGAAGCTGAACAAAATTAAAAACATCTCCACTGCTTCATTTGATTGCAAGTGATGGAATTGCAAGTAAACCCAGTTATATATTATAGTGGATTCAAATTCGTTGTGCTAGCATGCAAGAATTTTACATTCAAAGTCATCACTAACTACAAAATCTTCCATCTAATTAAAATAAGTAAATCACCTTGGAGACGGAACACGCACAAGCCTGAATACAACTCAGGCCTCCTAACAGAAGCCGTGCACCCAACAATACCCGACATGGAATGACCCACGAAAAAGTGAAACATCCCATATTTTTGGAACCAATTTAAAATTTATTTTTAATTAATTATAATAGAAATTAGATACATTTAATGATTTATTTTGATAATAAATGACATAAAATTTATTTAAAACGAAGTTAGAATGTATGAATTTAAAATTTAATTAAAACGAACTTGAAATGGCGCGGTAGTTTGAAAATTCGATCTTAAATTTCAATTGAATATACAGAATTCATTATAAGTCAGAATTTGGTGAAACAAGAAATGTTAGAATCTATTTAACTATATCTTTCTAACGAATGTAAGGAATTGAGATTTCTCTTTATAGATTGTAAGTTATGACCAAATTAAAATCTAAAATAGTCGCTTTGGAATTTATATATATATTAATATTATATATAGTCCTTAAAAACAGTCATTTTGCAATCGGCCTCCGTTTTCAACGGAACTAATTTTTTTGGATCTGGAATGTCAAATTATTGTCACGTTAAAAATTTCAAGTCATTTGGAATTAGTATGTGAGCGTAGTAAATTTAAACGCTTTTGGCAAATTTAGTTGAATTTAATAAGCTAGTTAAAAGGCCATTTTTCAAATGGTCTTCAAATTAGACGAAATTAATTTTGTTAGGACCGTATCGTCAAAACATAGCGGGATTTCAAATTTCATAAGTATGTGGCCCCGGTAAATTAAAATGTATATTGAATTCAATATTGAACGTTATATTAATTTATATTTTAATTTTGATGAAAACTGGTCGAAATAGTCGAATCGGCTTATGAAACATATCCCATTGTGTTTAGAATGAGGGTATTTGGTTAGGAATGACAGTCGTTGGGATTTGTTTGGAGTTCGTAGCGTTTAAAAAGTCAAATTGGAATTAAATATTAATATATATATATATATATAGCCTTGAAAATCGTAGAAACCCTAATTCCCATTCTGGAGCCACCGTTCTCATTCTTTCAACGGCCAATTTACACCGAAATAAAAATAATAAAGTCTCATGATCTACAATTCAATTCGAATAACATCTAGCACAGATTTTGTAGAGATTTACACGATCTTCCATTTTATATGGGTGTGATCGTGTTTAGTGGTATGGTTAGCGAGCAATTTCAGCTCGAACTGGCGACGTTCTAGTAGATCTCCACGACGCTGGGGCAATCGAAATGGTCTACGATCTGGGATACAGTGGAGCAGAAGATGGTAGTTGACATGGTGACGATGGATAGGGTTCCGGCTTGGAATGGCGGCGGTGGTAGGAGGATCTGTGGTGCGATTTTTTGGGGCCTGAAGCAATGAACGGAAACGAAGAATATGATGATTAGTTAACTAATTAATTTAATTAAATTATCTTAAGTTTGCTTATTAATGAAATTAACTTATAAAATATCATGTCTTTTCCATACAAAATCAGAATTTCGCAAAATCAGTTGCGTTGGATTTGCAACGACGAGCACTACATTTCAGAACAGACCAGAACAGAAACAGAGCAAGCTAGAATTTGAGGCAAATTTAAACCCAAGTAGTACTAAAATCGTCAATTAAAGACTGATGGAGTGGAAATCAGTGTGAGAACTCTCTCATTCAAATATTTTGTACAATTATTTATTTTTATAACTGAATTTATATTAATTCCCTGTGATTGCAATATTTGTTTGGTGGTTGATGGTCGTTTACAGTTTTAAATGTTATCATTATTAAGCTGTGAAAATAATATATAAATTCACATGGATTGTGATGTAAACCCCACACGGGTATTGGGACGATTATTTTACACATCGCCCAAGTATATAAATAATCATATTTGTTTGATGGATTGAAATCTCCACACGGGTCTGGGGATGATAATTAACTCACATCTCCCTTGGAATTAATTGTATGTCAACCGATTGATTAACAGACTGTTATAAGCGTTATTTAATTATTTAATTCTTATACAATTATAAATTGCACTATGGATGTGAATTGAATGTGTAGTAATTGTTTATCACTATTTTTGAATACGTGCGATGTATGGAATCCATATAAATAAAATTATATGGTAATTGATTGAGTCTGATTCCAATTCAGAAATAACGAATATTTTAAAATAATATTCAGTGAAGAATCAAATATGATTTTGATGTCCGATTTCGGATGGGCATGAAAATACTGAAATATTCATAACTGAAATGAATATGAAGCCGAGTTAAGTAGACATGCGCCATTTTAACTCGAACGGAATTTTTCTGTCGATTTTATTCATTTTATAATGAATATAAAAAAGATTTGATTTCAAAGTCTGATATTCAGAAAATATTATCATTTTAATATTATAATGATATGGAATATTCAATTTTGATTTAAATTTGAAATGGAAGTTGGAATCGTTTTTAAAACAAATTTACAAACGATTTATAAAATACGTTTTGAATGGAAATCGATGAAATATATTATATATATTATAATTGCCTGAATAGAACATGCTGCGCAGCGACCGTTCGCGAATTTCGACCATTGACTTTGAATTGACATAACGGGAGATCCGACCGTCGGATTCTCCTAAAAATGGAACCGTTGGGTTCGTATCGAAAAGAGCTTTCAGACGATAGTAAGAATTTGAAATCTAATAGTTAGATTTTGAGAAATGTTTAATTCAAATTTGAGTAAAAACAGCACTAGTGCAGCTAAATGACATGAAACATCATTTAACTGTGGGGGGCTATTTTTAGAGGAATAAAAATAGGGAAAGATATGTAAAATAATAATAAATGATTTGAAACGATTTTGGTTGAAATATTCCAAGTTTGTAAAGATAAAATATATTTTTATTTGAATAAGTTATTTATCATCTTGAGTAAAGAATTGAAATGGTTTTAAAATAACCTGAAATTTCCAACATATAAATTGGAATGGATTTGAATGGAAATTATCTTTGGATATTTCAATATTGGATTCCGCGATTATACGGATATTGTTGAGGAATTCAGAAGATATAGATATTGTTATTCCTAATATGATATTCATTGGTTTCAGAATTTGATATTGAATATAAGCCGATATGACTACTATTCAGAGCCTCGTTTTTAATATCAAACTGGATTTTGGGTTTGTCGTGAATGGTGTCTTAAATAACGCTGTTCTTAAAACCCAGTTAACAGTGAAATTATGGTTTGGAATTTACAAATCATTTAATTAAGATTTAATATAAATTTTCCAATTTAAAATATTAAACTAGAATTGAGTGGGATTCGATTTATTAATAATTGAGATGAGTTTCTATGAAGGAAGACCCATACTATTTATGGAATTTAGAAGGCCTTACCATTATTCCACTTATAATATTAGTAGGATATGTAAATTTATATTGATTGCAATTGATCTGATTTCCATGAAGATTCCATATTAAATGGAAGATGAATTTGGGTTTATTGTGAACAATGTTTTTACATGACATTGGTTCTTTAACCCAGTTAAAGACAAGATTAATTTCTTAAAGTTAAATAATCATTAAGTGATGATTTTTGGAGATTAAAACCAAGTTGGAGTCTTGATAAATCTTTAATTAGATTGGAATTAGAATGAGGTAATTAAATTTACTGAATTCAAGAAACATTCGAAATGGAGTACCACCAGTTTTACTTCATGCGATAGTTAAATCGTTAATTAGATTTGAACGTGAAAGTGTAACTAAATTTACCGATAACACAGTGGGTGTTAGATATGGAGTTCTACCAGTTTTGCTCCATGGGATGAATAGGTTGGGATTGGAAAAATAAAATAAATGATTACTTCGATAAGGCTTGATAATCCCGACTAGTTTGATAAACCATAATTTGGTTTAAGATTGTTAAAAGATAATACAAAATCCTTTACAATGGTTTTCAAAGAAAGATTTAAACAAGGGGTTTAAATGAATTAAATCTTTGATTAGATTTATGGGAATGATTCCCAATGTAATGAATATTTGAATAAAAGAATATTCTGGATTGGAATGAGGCGTATGGTGTGTTATTATAGCACTTGATTATAAGATATGCGAGTTATTCGGAAAGACCGAGTTTAACCCATTCTGAATAACTGATATGCGAATCAAAAGTCGACGATGAAGACAGTGGATGAAAACCAGAGATCTTTACATCAAATGGATGATAATTGATGCCTTGATTGGGACGTACACCCAAGATGAGGTAATAAGCGGTGATCATCCAGACGTACTTGGAGATCAGCCGGATATGCGAGGACCCCTCTCCTGTATTGGATATATAGGATAAGGAATAAGGCGCCTCCGGTTTTGTTCAGACCCAGAATGAACTTGTAAATGGATTGTATGTCTGACATTGTATTTTGTTTCGTATTGATTGATTTCTATTAAATATGTATCTTTTTGGTAGCGGAGAATTTATTCTCTTGCTTAACACACTTCTCTGAGACGTATGAGCTTAGAGGTTATACATTGATAGACATTAGTTTTATGGCATGAATTGTCAGTGTGGCATGCTGAGATGCTATGATTAAGGCTTTTGTTGAAAAGCAGGGCCTTGTGGATGATGATCAAATCACGACTTTAATTAGCACAGCTTTGTGTATAGCTTTAATTCGCGAGCCTCACACCCCGGTATAAGTCTAAAACGGGATAAGGAACGCAGGGAGTGCATGCATTTCTTTCGAGCTAGAAGTGGTGTCATGGTATGGAGCCCAGACATTTTTACTTATGTGGATGATGGATAGCGAGGCGCCTCAGATATGATTGGTCGCCAATGACCAAGTGATAGGACCGGGAAATTTATTGTTCGAGAATAACGAATCCTTAAAAGTATGGAAGGACCGGGCCTGCAGGATCTAAGGGCCACGTGTATTGATCATGGGCATCCCGCTAGAGATGGCCCGAAACCGGTAAGACACATCCCATGCCTTGGCTCATTATGGAAACCCAATTTCCTATACGTGACTTTTCGATTTTAGTTGTAAACTTATATGGCGACATAGTAGGATGGGGTACTATGGTGTCTATAATTGATACATTTATATTTGAAGTTATTTTTGACACTATGCACTTATAGTAATAGCAAAATGATTTGTTTTAAAATGTACCAATAATGTTTGGCCATTATAAGGTAAAACTCTATCCTCTAGTTTGTGTTGCATTGCATGATGGGACCTGAGTCTTATAATAGCTTCATTTTTCAAAAAACATTGCGTTGTTTTATGTCTTAAACTAGTATTCATGTGGAGTAAACCCGTTCCATGACATACGACGTGGTTCCGTGATTTACCCTATTTTAAAGTAAAGATTTAGTAACTATTTTAGTTCTCACACCAGTCCCATGACTGACTCGGAGTTTATTGTTTCTACCTAAACTCCGGGTCCCCATATTTTCCACCCGAGCATCTTGTAGTTTTGGTTTTCGCAGATATTTCTTTTCATAGGATCCTGAATTACGGCTTGAACTATATTCGGAATGCTTTGTATCCGTGTATTTGTTTCAGTTGTGGTAATTGATGTTTTCCACTGCACATTATGTTTATGTATTCAAATGTAATTTAAATCTCTGATATTTTTTCGCTGTAAATTATTTATTTGTACTCCGAAATGTTCTCATGTTTGTGTTATGATGCGTCGTGTTCTCAAAGCAGTGTGCCTTCTTGTTCGGTTTAGGTCGACTGGGAAGTTCGGGTCATTACAGGTGGTATCAGAGCTTTGGTTTACAAAGCTCGAGAACAAGACACATTAGAACCGAATGAGATAATTCATCAGAGATAGGATTAGTAATATCCTATAAGAATAACTCGTTAGAGATAGGGTTTGTAATGCTCTAGAATGAGTTTAAAGAGTGTTATTTATAAAAAAAATGTTGAATTTAGTTTTGAAAATATATCTTATTATACGTGTTTGAGTATTTTATTTTATATTTTATTTGGACTAACGAGTATAAGAAGATTTTGCATATGCCCATTGCAAACATGTATATGAGGTCTCAAATATAATGGGTAGATATAGAATCACACTCTAGTCGCCTGGGGATGATTTTGATGATTGAGATCTCATCATCAGTATTCATGTTCGAGTTTCGAAATTGGGATGTCTATATATTTCCAATTGACTGGTATGAAAACCAAAATTTAGTTAGAATTTTATTGTCTGTTATTTGGCATTGAAAATACGATTTTAAACATATAAAAGTTATATATTTGAAAAGCTAATCAATTAATTAATTGCTGTTT
Organism: Allium sativum; assembly: GCA_030737875.1. NCBI lineage: Eukaryota > Viridiplantae > Streptophyta > Magnoliopsida > Asparagales > Amaryllidaceae > Allium > Allium sativum. The sequence continues at coordinate 770,358,637 of CM060926.1, forward strand.
GTGTTGTGTGATTATTTGTATAGCTAATAAAAATATTGGAATAATAAAACCAATATGAAAATGAAGGGTAAATTAAATATAATCGTATTTAATATTGAGCTGAATTGAAAATTAGTTCAAATTGGATTTATATGCATGGATATACATATATACATATATATATGTTGAGCAGGTTATGGATTTATTGTTAAGTAAAGGTTGAGTAGAGAAATAAATTACGTGCCCGACAAACACGTGCACCTTAATGAGTTGGTTGCGCAATTTTATTTATTATTAAACTACTGTGAGTGATTATGATGCACTGTGGTGGTTGTTCTGCGTGAAATTAAAAAATACGCCATAGATTAGTAACAAATAAATTAAGCATCACGTCGCATATCATACTATTGAAGATAGCATAGCACCTCATATTCCATATAAGCATTTGGCGCTTAAATGACGAGGTTTGGATTACCATACGAGCGAGATACTTGTATGGCGAGGGCTGAAGTAAAGGTTGAACAGAAGACTGATTATCGACTTAATAACATATAACGGTAAATTGCAGGATTTAATAACAAACCCTACACAGGTCTTGAGATGACAAAAATGTGCACGTCTCTCTTGTTTTAGATACGGCACATGGATTATGACTAATTCCCATCACTGGGTCAAGGAATGATTTTTTTTTCACATCTCCCTTGAGCATAGATAATTCACATTTGATTGGAATACGATATATTGGTTTATTGGGTGCCTAATACGACCCAATAAATTTTTCTAGATCAACCCATACAAAGGAGGCTTTGGCGAAATTTTTCAGAACTTAAGGGTGTTAGCCAAATTTCGGAGAAATTTAGAAGTTCTTAGAAACTGAAAAGTTGAAGAACTCAAGCCAGAATGAAAGTTGAGTTGGTTACTTAAACAACTTTCAGCTCAGTTCCTTTTTGAGGACGAAAATGTTTTAGGTGGGAGAGATTGTAACAACTCGTATTTTTGGAACCAATTTGAATTTATTTTTAATTGATTTTAATAGAAATTAAATATATTTAATGATTTATTGTAACAACCCGTATTTTTGAATAACATGTTATAATGTAAATCAAGGCAGAATTAAATTGTAAAATCTGAATCAAGGGAAACGGGCTGTGCCATTGCGTTCGTCTCGGAAAAATACGCAAAATAGAGTCCGAGTTTTCAAAAAACGGAGTCCGTATGACCAAGTTATGGCCGAATGAAGTTTTCAGAAAATTCCAAGCCCGAAAACAGTTCAAATTCAAATTCAGATTTAAATTGCAAGCAAGGCAGAATGGGCGGAAACTTTCCCGCCCCAGGCAGGGTCGACACAGGGGTCGACACCTGTGTCGACCCCCCCAATGGGTCGACACCCATGTCGACCCAAGGGTCGACACCCATGTCGACCCAGGGGTCGACCCCCCCCGGTCGAACCAGTTTTTCTGGTGCACCATTTGTGACATGCTGAGTCTTGTTCCAGAAGTTTCTGACGGGATTTGACGGACCTAATGTGTTTTAGGGTTAATCCTATGGTCTAAATTAACCTAATCATCTATAAAAAGACCCTAATACCTAGCCTAAATCATCATAAATCAATTCTAGTAACTAAGTGCTGCCAAAATGTTTAATCATGGCCTCCACCCTCTTGTCATAGCCTCCATCTTTATTCATATGAGAATTCCTAAGCTTGTTTGAGAGTTTCTAAGCTTGATTTAAGGCCAAAGTTCAATCTTTCTTCATCAAAGCAAGGATCTTTTGCTTGTTTCTCAAGGGTTTTCATTGAAGCTTATCATTTGGGAGTGTTTAGAGTTGCTAGTGGCTTCGTCTCAATCTTATTTATATTTTATAAGTCTTCATAGCATTGTAAGCCCTATACTACTCTTAGATTCTAACTATGAAGTTAAATGTTACATGTTGCAAGTTGAGTTTGGGCCTAAGTATGATATGTGCTTTGATCCTAACATGTTATGCATATGTTTACCCTATGCAAGTTTGTAAAGCTGTCACCTTGACTTTGTGCATAGAAAGCTATGACCTTTGATTTGAAATGTTGCATTATGCAACATGAGAACCCTCATAACCTTTATGGTAACTTGCATATAATGTTATATGCGAACTTCTAGCTACCATCCTATATCATTTATGATCATGTTTCACCTATTTGCTAAAGTTTGATATCATGCATGTTTTGAGGCTTATAATGTAATATGCAAGTTTATGAACACATTTGCCTCATATGCCACCATGTTTAACTTGTGGCCAAACCTTAACCCCTAATGATATTATGCATGCTTGTGGCCAAATCACCCTTATGCTATTGTGCATGCTTGTGGCCAAATCACCCCTATGCTATTTGATATGTTTGAGGCCAAGACACCTTTTATGCTATCATACTTGTGGAGGCCATATGCTAGTATGTTGAACCCCTTTTTGGCCTCAAATATCACCATGTTTGACTTGTGATAGACTTAGCCACCTTATGCCCACCTTGTCATATTGTTATGTTCCCTTTTTGATCTATTTGTGTTGATGCGAATTTACGTGCGATGGGAATACGTTATGGGTAATGGGGGCAAACTTGAATAACATGAAAACATGACTTGAAAATATGACATGAAAGTTTGACATGTGTTTATGCTTGAAAACACGAACGTGGACATGACATGTAGAAAACATGAAAAGTGGCCAACTCGAGGTTGGGTTGAGTTTGTAGCATAAATCTACCCGGAACCGACCGACTTAACTAGTGGCTACAAACAATAGGACCCAATGTGAGTAGTTGGTCATATCGCACTTAAAACCCGAGGTTAGACTAGGTTGTGGTGTAAAGCTACCCGGACCCGCCCGACTTAACTAGTAACCACAACAAAGTCTAATGTGAGAGGTTGGGGTGCATTAAGTTAATTAATGCCGCATGGTAGGGTTAAGTCATGGACTACTTGAATATACTTAACCAATTAAACACGATGGATTGGTAGGGTTAAGTCATGGACTACTTGAATACACTTAACCAATTAAACCCTATGTATTGATAGGGTTAAGTCATGAACTGCTTGAATACACTTAACCAACTCAATACATGGTTAGGATAGGGTTAACCACACTTAACCCACTTGAAATCCTAGTTACGTGGTCCTTTCAGCAGTAACCAACTTGGAAGTATCATGGGTACCCTGGACTAGGCTAGGGTGGGGCACGATTACTGAACTGATTGTAAGAGGCCAAAAGAGACGGCTGAAGGGTGCACCGGTTGTTCAGGCGGACCATGGTCGTGCACATTAAGTCCGGAGTTGAACATGGGCACCAGTAGGTTTAGACTGTGCGTGCTTGAATTGTGTCTGTGGTTTACACCTTAGGGCAGGATACACCCTGGGATGGACCTAGCATAGTTAACTACATTCCAAGATTAAGCCGTATGACATCGATACACGACGAGTTAGGCTTATAGGGAGCCGATCGACTAGACCGAGTAGTTGGACCTCGATTTAGGTCATCTCATGATGTGGGCCAGCTTTGGGCCAAGGGATCATTTCTTGATTATACTTGACATGGATTGGAATACTAGTACACACCTGGTGCAACTTAACCTTGTATATGCGATGCCACACTTGATCTATCTTGTTAACTTTTCACCATGCCAGTTATCACCGTACAGCTCATCCCTGTTTTACATGTTCAGTTAACTTTATTAGTTTTTATACTAATAGTAGATAGGACTTACCAGTCTTTTTGACTGACCCGTTTTCTTTCGCCTCTTTTCTTCCGTCCCCCCCAGGTTTACAGGGTGGGAACACTAGTACCTAGCTTGGATCTTTAGCTGCTTTTCTGGATAGCTCATGTACGGTTTGGACTTAAGCACGCTATGGCTTTATTGTACTTTGGGGATAGTTACTTTATGATTTTCTTTTCAGTTTATGTTCTAGACTTTGTTTTATGGGAAAATAATGACCAAGTACTTTGATGTAACTTGACTATGGTTTTGAAATGCTAGTTGTATCCGCTGCTTTACTACTCTGTTTTACTTATATGTTCTGTCTTGTGATATCTGCATGCATGTTTACCTCGTTTAACGCCCCTCCAAAGCTAGTGCCCTTGCAAGAGTGGTATTGGCGGAGGTGGGGTGTTACATTTGGTATCAGAGCATAAGGTTTACAAGATTTGAGCAAAAGTGTTTTTTTAAACTTACCTTTTGAAAAACTATTTTCAAAACCAATTAAGTATTTTCCAAGAAAAGTCTAGTTTATTTTAAAAGGCTATTCCCCAAAAGCCATTAGCACTATCCTTTGTTTCCTCGTTCTCAATCTATCTTTTTCTTCGTTTCAGTATGGCCGATAATTTTGCCATTCTGGAGGGCGTACCAGTACCTATTTGGTTTAGAAGGTACATGGAGGCAAGGGCGAATGAAGCCGGCCCCGCAAACATTCCTCCTCCTTCCCCCGTGGCTAACATTTCTCCTCCTCCCGTAGCTAAGGTTCCTCCTCCTCCTCCTCAGTACCCACAAGCGGATTTCGCGGAGCTTTGCAAAGACTTTAAGGCGATGGGTTGCAAGAATTTTGTCGGAACGGAGACTTCTGTGGAGGCAAGAAACTGGTTAAAGGAAACTGAAGACCTCTTTGCTATCTTTGATATGGAAGATCGTAGGAAAGTTCTGTTGGCGGTATGGCTATTGAAAGGGGAAGCTGCTTATTGGTGGGTAGTCACCACCACTACTAGACCAATTGAGACTTGGGATGACTTTAGGTGAAGGTTCAGATTGAGGTTTCTATCATCAACATAAGAGAACCTTCAGATGGAGAGGTTCCTATATCTAAAGCAAGGGGACATGACAGTTAGGGAATACGTGGATACGTTTAATCAACTTGCTCGGTTCGGTCTAGACTTGGTTAACACAGCTCAGAAAAAGGCCCTACGCTTTGCTCTAGGATTGAATGAGCCATTGCGTGATTTGGCCATGTCTCATATACCCATGGGGGCGACTTTCGAGAGTTTGGTGAATACGGCCCTGCTTCAAGAGGAAGATAAGGGTGGCAAGAAGGAGGTCAAGGAAAATGAGTCTCAAGGCAAGAAGGAAGATTCCGAGAAAGGAGGCAAGAACAACAATAGCAAGGACAACAAGTCAAGAGAAAGGAGGAAGTGCAACTTCTGTGGGATTACTGGGCACATAGCCAAAGACTGTAGGAAGAAGAAAAGGAAGTTGGACAAATGCTGTCATTGTGGAGAGTCTGGACACTATAGTAAGGATTGTCCGAAAAAGCAAGGACAAGGGAAAAGGCAAATTCAGCAAGCAGGACCCTCTGGAGGGCAATTGCAGGCTCTCCTCGCTCTTCCAGCTTTTGATCGAGGTAGTGTTTCTATAGAAATTCATGTTTACATTTCTGATTTCCCTATTCATACCTTATTTGATTCTGGCACATCGCATAGTTTTATTTCTGATCTTGTTGAAAGTTTGCGCCTAAGTACTAGTCTAGTTGAGAATCCCGTTAGTATTTCAAATCCAATTAGGGGTTCCGCCCATCTATCTGCGATTTGTATGGATTTGAAAATCTCTATCTTGAGCATAGAATTCATGTGTAATGCTTATGTTCTCGGGTTTATGGGATACGGGTTGATTTTGGGCATGGGTTGGTTGTCCAGTTATGGAGCCATTCTTGACTTCGAACATAGGGTTGCGAGGCTCATGACTCGCCTCGGTAATACCCTCGAAAATCTCGTGTGACCTTTAGGGGTCCGTCATGATTAGTTATCTAGAATCCCTTGGCACTTTTTGGAAATTTGTAATCCAATCGAGTAGTGTTCGCCACTAAGGCGGATGGTCCATTCCGCTTAAGCATGGGTTATAAAAATCACCCTAGTAAGAACATTTGGCAACGTGGAGTGGCATTTGTTTTCAAGGGATAGTTTTTCTGCGTGGAATACCGTATGGTATATAAACGAGATCCAGGATTCACTAACGAATTTTGGAAAGATTGCATGAAACCATGAGCACGCAGTTATGTTTAAGCCAAGTATTTTAGGCAAAGAATAAGTGGAAGTGGAACGAGAGGCAACGGTGAAATGAGTTCTAACTCATATTTTGGAAATAAGAATTAAGAGCTACGAAATTGTGAAGTTAAAAGACGGTCAAGGCACGATGGGATTAAGCACAAGAAAATGCGGCCTAGAAGATGGAAGACTAGATACGCGCATTATATCTCTTTCTAAGAGTATATCCTTGATCCCTATTATTCTGTAGAGCTTACTCGCATGATATCTTTTAAGTATATCCTCTCGGTCCTATTCTCAATCTTAGCTCTGTTGCAAACCCCATAAGGAGTATGACTCGCCTGTTTGTGATTTATAGTTGGGGTGAAGATGTCTATTAAGGTGACCAAACTATTTGGGCTTTATGGATATGGGTCATAGTTGATAGACTTACGAAGAGCACCCATTTCCTTCCAATAAAGAACAAGAGGACTGTATCAGGTTTAGCATCTGTTTATCTTCGAGAGATAGTGCGATTGCATGGAGTTCCTTCTAGCATAGTTAGCGATCGTGACCCAATTTTCACTAGCCAGTTCTGGAATAGTTTGCAAGAAGCGATGGGTACGCGATTGTATCTGAGTACAACCTATCACCCCAGACGGATGGCCAAACCGAAAGGGTGAATAGAGTGCTAGAAGATCTTTTGAGGCTATGTGTTCTTGACTTTGGTGGTACTTGGGAAGACCACCTTCCTCTGGTAGAGTTTGCTTATAATAATAGCTATCAAGCCAGCATAGGGATGGCACCATTCGAAGCTCTGTATGGGAGACCGTGTAGGTCACCATCTTGTTGGTGGGAGACAACAGATAGGCTTATACTTGGGCCCGATATGATACGGGACACATCCAAGAAAGTTGAATTGGTGAGAAGACGGATGAAAGCGGCCCAAGATAGACAGAAATCCTATGCTGACAAGCGAAGGGCAGATTTGGAATTCGAAGTGGGAGACATGGTTTTCGTGAAGGTTTCTCCTTTGCGTAATGTGGTACGTTTTGGAGCAGTTGGGAAGCTGGCACCAAGGTTCGTAGGACCCTTCCCTATCATAGAGAGAATTGGAAAGATGGCCTATAAGGTGGAATTGCCCGAGAAGCTAGCCGGGGTGCATAATGTCTTTCATGTCTTGCATCTCCGAAAGTGCCTACATGAGTCCGCTGAGGTGGTTGAACCAAGCATTCTTGAAGACGTGGAGGTAGAGAAAGAGGCAACCTTGAGGAGAGCTCTAATTCGTATCTTGGGAACAGAGAACAAGAAGTTAAGGAATCGAGAAGTCAAATTGGTGAAAGTTCAGTGGAGTGAAGCCGATGAAGATGCAACTTGGGAAACCGAGGAGAAGATGCGTGGGGTTTATCCATTCCTTTTTTAGGGTACATTCTCAATCTCCGTTCTTAATCAGCATATCTTTCTTTTTGCTATCCATGTTTATCCTGTTATCTCGTTAACCTTGTCATGAGAACCTTAGGAAGAAACCCTTTGGATGAAACATGTATTTGAAACATGTTATGCTTGATGTTTGCAAGTGGTTGCAAGTGTTTGCAAGTGGATACTCGTGGATGCATGATACACATTAGGCACTAAGATCGGCTCACACACTTTCATACCGCATATGCATGAGTGTTTATGCTTATTCATGGATGAAACTTGTTATGCTATCACGTGGATGTTGCATATGGATGGATGTTATGTGCACTCATGTAGAGATTATAAATTATGTTAGGATTTTGCATACATATGGACTCATTTCACTAACATATTTTGCATTAAGGAGGTTTACTGAATCAGTAACCGCCTGATTTTTGCATTAGATAAGTACATATACACACACCTTTTGCATATGTTCATACAACATTTAGAATCTTTTTAAGGACAATGATTACTTGTGGATGATGTCTTGAGTAGATGGATGATGGATGGTAGGATACGTTCTTCCTAACTTGAAGATTTCATCGACGAAATCCTTTAAGGTGGGGAGGATGTAGCAACCCGTATTTTTGAATAACATGTTATAATGTAAATCAAGGCAGAATTAAATTGTAAAATCTGAATCAAGGGAAAGGGGCTGTGCCATTGCGTTCGTCTCGGAAAAATACGCAAAATAGAGTCCGAGTTTTCGAAAAACGGAGTCCGTATGACCAAGTTATTGCCCAATGAAGTTTTCAGAAAATTCCAAGCCCGAAAACAGTTCAAATTCAAATTCAGATTTAAATTGCAACCAAGGCAGAATGGGCGGAAACTCTCCCGCCCCAGGAAGGGTCGACACAGGGGTCGACACCTGTGTCGACCCCCTCAATGGGTCGACACCCATGTCGACCCAGGGGTCGACCCCCTCAATGGGTCGACACCCATGTCGACCCAGGGGTCGACCCCCCCGGTCGAACCAGTTTTTCTGGTGCACCATTTGTGACATGCTGAGTCTTGTTCCAGAAGTTTCTGACGGGATTTGACAGACCTGATGTGTTTTAGGGTTAATCCTATGGTCTAAATTAACCTAATCATCTATAAAAAGACCCTAATACCTAGCCTAAATCATCATAAATCAATTCTAGTAACTAAGTGCTGCCAAAATGTTTAATCATGGCCTCCACCCTCTTGTCATAGCCTCCATCTTCATTCATATGAGAATTCCTAAGCTTGTTTGAGAGTTTCTAAGCTTGATTTAAGGCCAAAGTTCAATCTTTCTTCATCAAAGCAAGGATCTTTTGCTTGTTTCTCAAGGGTTTTCATTGAAGCTTATCATTTGGGAGTGTTTAGAGTTGCTAGTGGCTTCGTCTCAATCTTATTTATATTTTATAAGTCTTCATAGCATTGTAAGCCCTATACTACTCTTATATTCTAACTATGAAGTTAAATGTTACATGTTGCAAGTTGAGTTTGGGCCTAAGTATGATATGTGCTTTGATCCTAACATGTTATGCATATGTTTACCCTATGCAAGTTTGTAAAGCTATCACCTTGACTTTGTGCATAGAAAGCTATGACCTTTGATTTGAAATGTTGCATTATGCAACATGAGAACCCTCATAACCTTTATGGTAACTTGCATATAATGTTATATGCGAACTTCTAGCTACCATCCTATATCATTTATGATCATGTTTCACCTATTTGCTAAAGTTTGATATCATGCATGTTTTGAGGCTTATAATGTAATATGCAAGTTTATGAACACATTTGCCTCATATGCCACCATGTTTAACTTGTGGCCAAACCTTAACCCCTAATGATATTATGCATGCTTGTGGCCAAATCACCCTTATGCTATTGTGCATGCTTGTGGCCAAATCACCCCTATGCTATTTGATATGTTTGAGGCCAAGACACCTTTTATGCTATCATACATGTGGAGGCCATATGCTAGTATGTTGAACCCCTTTTTGGCCTCAAATATCACCATGTTTGACTTGTGATAGACTTTGCCACCTTATGCCCACCTTGTCATATTGTTATGTTCCCTTTTTGATCTATTTGTGTTGATGCGAATTTACGTGCGATGGGAATACGTTATGGGTAATGGGGCAAACTTGAATAACATGAAAACATGACTTGAAAATATGACATGAAAGTTTGACATGTGTTTATGCTTGAAAACACGAACGTGGACATGACATGTAGAAAACATGAAAAGTGGCCAACTCGAGGTTGGGTTGAGTTTGTAGCATAAATCTACCCGGAACCGACCGGCTTAACTAGTGGCTACAAACAATAGGACCCAATGCGAGTAGTTGGTCATATCGCACTTAAAACCCGAGGTTAGACTAGGTTGTGGTGTAAAGCTACCCGGACCCGCCCGGCTTAACTAGTAACCACAACAAAGTCTAATGTGAGAGGTTGGGGTGCATTAAGTTAATTAATGCCGCATGGTAGGGTTAATTCATGGACTACTTGAATATACTTAACCAATTAAACACGATGGATTGGTAGGGTTAAGTCACGGACTACTTGAATACACTTAACCAATTAAACCCGATGTATTGATAGGTTTAAGTCATGAACTGCTTGAATACACTTAACCAACTCAATACATGGTTAGGATAGGGTTAACCACACTTAACCCACTTGAAATCCTAGTTACGTGGTCCTTTCAGCAGTAACCAACTTGGAAGTATCATGGGTACCCTGGACTAGGCTAGGGTGGGGCACGATTACTGAACTGATTGTAAGAGGCCAAAAGAGATGGATGAAGGGTGCACCGGTTGTTCAGGCGGACCATGGTCGTGCACATTAAGTCCGGAGTTGAACATGGGCACCAGTAGGTTTAGACTGTGCGTGCTTGAATTGTGTCTGTGGTTTACACCTTAGGGCAGGATACACCCTGGGGTGGACCAAGCACAGTTAGCTACATTCCACGATTAAGCCGTATGACACCGATACACGACGAGTTAGGCTTATAGGGAGCCGATCGACTAGACCGAGTAGTTGGACCTCGATTTAGGTCATCTCATGATGTGGGCCAGCTTTGGGCCAAGGGATCATTTCTTGATTATACTTGACATGGATTGGAATACTAGTACACACCTGGTGCAACTTAACCTTGTATATGCGATGCCACACTCGATCTATCTTGTTAACTTTTCACCATGCCAGTTATCACCGTACAGCTCATCCCTGTTTTACATGTTCAATTAACTTTATTAGTTTTTATACTAATAGTAGATAGGACTTACCAGTCTTTTTGACTGACCCGTTTTCTTTCGCCTCTTTTCTTCCGTTTCCCCCCCCAGGTTTACAGGGTGGGAACACTAGTACCTAGCTTGGATCTTTAGCTGCTTTTCTGGATAGCTCATGTACGGTTTGGACTTGAGCACGCTATGGCTTTATTCTACTTTGGGGATAGTTACTTTATGATTTTCTTTTCAGTTTTCAGTTTATGTTCTAGACTTTGTTTTATGGGAAAATAATGACCAAGTACTTTGATGTAACTTGACTATGGTTTTGAAATGCTAGTTTTATCCGCTGCTTTACTACTCTGTTTTACTTATATGTTCTGTCTTGTGATATCTGCATGCATGTTTACCTCGTTTAACGCCCCTCCAAAGCTAGTGCCATTGCAAGTGTGGTATTGGCGGAGGTGGGGTGTTACATTTATTCTCAAAATAAATGATGTAAAATTTATTTAAAATGAAGTTAGAACGTATGAATTTAAAATTTATTAAATCAAACTTGAAATGGCGCGATAGTTTGAAAATTCGATTTTAAATTTCAATTGAATATACTGAATTCATTATAAGCCAGAATTTGATAAAACAAGAAACATTAGAATCTAATTATTTATATCTTTCTAAAGAATGTAAGAAATTGAGATTTCACTTTAAAGAATGTAAGAAATTGAGATTTCACTTTATAGATTGTAAGTTATGACCAAATTAAAATTTAGAATAGTCACTATCGAATTTATATATATTTTAATATTGTATATAGTCCTTAAAAATAGCCATTTTGCAAATGGCCTCCATTTTCAATGAAACTAACTTTGTTGGATCTGGAATGTCAAATTATTGTCAGGTTTAAAATTTCATGTCATTTGGAATTAGTATGTGAGCATAGTAAATTTAAACGCGTTTTGCAAATTCAGTTGAATTGAATAAGCTAGTCAAAAGACCATTTTTCAAACGATCTCTAAATTCGATGAAATTAATTTTGTTAGGACCATACCGTCAAAACATAGCAAGAATTCAAATTTCATAATTTTTGGAGTCAGTATGTGGCCCAGTAAATTAAAATGTACGTTAAAATTCAATATTGAACGTTATGTTAATTTATATTTAATTTTGATGAAAACTGATCGAGACAGCCGAATCGGCTTACAAAACATATCCCATTATGTCCGGAATGGGGGTCTTTAGTTAGAAACGACGGTCATTGGGATTTGTTTGGAGTTCGTAGCATTAAACAAGTCAACTTGGAATTAAATATTAATTTATATATATATAGCCTTGAAAATCGTAGAAACCCTAATTCCCATTCTGGAGCCGCCGTTCTCATTCTTTCAATAGCCAATATACACCGAAATAAAAACGATAAAAATCTAACTATCTACAATTCAATTCGAGTAACATCCAACACAGGTTTTGTAGATATTTACACGATCTTTCATTCTTTATGGGTGTGATCATGTTTAGTGGTGTAGTTAGCGAGCAATTTCAGCTCGAACTGGCGACGTTCGAGCACGTCTTCACAACGCTGGGGGCGATCGAGATGGCCCACGATCTGGGCGACGGTGGAGTGGAAGATGGTGGTTGACATGGCGACGATGGATACGGTTCCGGCTTGGTGTGGCGGCGGTAGTATGAGGATCTGTGGTGCGAGTTTTTGGGGCCTGAAGCAATGAACGGTAACGAAGAAGATGGTGATTAGTTGGCTAGTTAATTTAATTAAATTATCTTAAGTTTGCTTATTAATGAAATTAACTTATAAAATATCATATCTTTGCCATACGAAATTAGAATTTCGTAAAATCAGTTGTGTTGGATTAGCAACAACGAGCACTGCATTTCAGAACATACCAGAACAGAAATTGGGCAAGTTAGAATTTGAGGCAATAATCGTCAATTAAAGACTGACGAAGTGGAAATTAGTGTGATAACTCTCTCACTCAAATATTCTGTATAGTTATTTATTTTTATAACTGAATTTATATTGATTTCCTGTGATTGCAATATTTGTTTGGTAGTTGATGGTCATTTACAGTTTTAAATGTTGTCATTATTAAACTTTGAAAATATTATATAAATTCACATGGATTGTGATGTAAACCTCATAGGGGTATTGGGATGATAATTTTACACATCGCTCAAGTATACAAATAATCATATTTGTTTGATGGATTGAAAACCCCATACGGATCTGGGGATGATAATTAATTCACATCTCCCTTGGAATTAATTGTATGTCAACCGATTGATTGACAGACTGTTATAAGCGTTATATAATTATTTAATGCTTATACGGTTGTAAATTGCACTATGGATGTGAATTGAATGTGTAATAGTTGTTTATCACTATTTTTGAATACATGCCATGTACGGTATCCATACAAATAAAATTATATGGTAATTGATTGAGTCTGATTCCAATTCATAAATAACAAATATTTTAAAATAATATTCTGTGAAGAACCAAATATGATTTTGATGTCCGATTTTGGATGGACACGAAAATATTGAAATATTCATAACAGAAATGAATATGATGCCGAGTGAAGTAGATATACTCCATTTTAACTCGAACGGAATTTTTCAGTCAATTTCATTCATTTTATAATGAATGTGAAAAGATTTGATTCAAAAATCTGACATTCTGAAAATATTATCATTTTAATATTATAATGATACGGAATATTCAATTTTGATTTGAGATTGAAATGGAAGTTGGAATCGTTTTCAGAATGAATTTATAAATGATTTATAAAATACATTTTGAATGGAAATCGACGAAATATATTATATATTATAATGGTCTGAATAGAATATGCCGTGCAGTGACCGTTCGAAAATTTCGATCGTTGACTTTGAATTGACATAATGGGAGATCCAACCATCAGATTCTCCTGAAACCGATATCATTGGGTTCGTATCGAAAAGAGCTTTCAAATGATAGTAAGAGATTTGAAATATAACGGTTATATTTTGAGTAATGTTTAATTCAAATTTGAATAAAAACAGCGCTAACGCAGCTAAATGACCTGAACCGTCATTTAATTGAAAGGGGCTATTTTTAAGGGAATAAAAATAGGGAAAAAATATGTAAAATCATAATAAATGGTTTGAAATGATTTTGGTTAAAATGTTCCAAGTTTGTAAAGATAAAATATATTTTTATCTAAATAAGTTGTTTATTAACTTGAGTAAAGAATTGAAATGGTTTTAATATAATCTGAAATTTCTAACGTATAAATTGGAATGGATTTGAATGGAAATTATCTTCGGATATTTCATTATTGGATTCCGTGATTATACGGATATTGTTGAGGAATGTGGAAGATATAAATATCATTATTCCCAATATGATATTTGTTGGTTTCAGAATTTGATATTGAATATAAGCCGATATGACTTCTATTCAGAGCCTTGTATTTAATATCAAACTGGATTTTGGGTTTGTCGTGAATAGTGTCTTAAATAACGTTGTTCTTAAAACCTAGTTAACAGTGAAATTATGGTTTGGAATTTATAAATCTTTTAATTAATATTTAACAGAAGTTTTCCAATTTAATATATTAAAGTGGAATTGAGTGGGACTCGATTTATTAATAATCGAGATGAGTTTCTGTGAAGTAGTACCCTTACTATTTATGGAATTTAGAAGGTCTTGCTGTTATTCCACTTATATATTTGTTAGATATGGAAATTCATATTGATTACGATTGATCTAATTTCCGTGAAGATTCCATACACTACGCTATAGATTGCATACTGCAACATCGAAGAAGTGATGCATAAAGTGCCAAAAAGTGTTGCTATAGACAAAAAATGATTTGTGGCAACATTGCTTGGTGATGCATTTTGCCGCGTTGTCTTACAGTCAAAGGCAACATCTTGCGACCCTAAGGCAATATCTGTACTGGTGTTGCCGTAGGTACTAAATTTACAAAAATGTGGGACTCGCTAAAATCTGTAGCCCGGGTTCACGGAATCGCCACTAAAATCTATAACCCGGCTTCATGAATCTTGTTATGGGGCTCACGTGCATAAATATATGGAAACAATTTTACCACCTAATGGCAACACTATATCATAGCTATGGCAATATTTAACATCACATACTGCAGCATTATATCATATATATGGCAACATTATATAACGTAACATCATACTGAAATTAACAAAGAACTTTTTATTTCAAATTAACCAGTAAACACAAGTAGTACTTAGTCAACTATAAATAACAAAACATAGCCACTTAATTCAATTTTACAGACATTTCAGTTACAAACACAACCACTACAACAGTTTCAAAATATAGCGCAAGCCTCTAGTGCGTTCAATGCCTCTACTTCATCGAGTACCTCTAGTGCCTTCAGTGGCAAGTTCTTGAACAACCTCATCACTGCCTCCTTCACCTACATACATCAGTTGCATTTCAGCACAAAATAAGAGGTGTGCATGCTTCAATTGCATTTCAGCACAAAGTAGGGTCATAGTATAACTGAGTTTCCTTTCAACACAAGCTGAGTTTCGTAACTGAATTCCATTTGCATTTCAGTATAACATAGTAAACTGATCTAAACAATGTGTATATAAGTGTACTGATCTAAACATAATTGAGTTACATACCTGATCTAAACAATGTGTATACAAGTGTATACTAATCTAAATGTAACAGAGTTTCATATGCATTTGCGTTTCATTTACATAACTGAGTTACATAACAGAGGCACAATGTGGATACAAGTGTATACTGATCTAAACAATGTGTGTACATAGTATTATAGAAGTTCAGTGTGTATACAAGTGTGTACTGAGTAAACAATTAGACAGTTACAATGTGGATAAAATGATCAGTAATCAGTAATTTAGGTTTAATGGGCAATATGGCAAAAATTATCACTAATCTGCAATGTGGAAAAATTATCACTAATCTACAATGTGACAAAGCTTAAAATTATACCTGAAAAACTACCCACACATGCTATTTCATGTTACTTCACTGCTCTACATTGCCATAACAACACACAAAAGAACTCCAAACATGATAGGATATACCTAAAGCTGTTGCAAAGATTTTTTTTCTCATTTCTCGTGTTTTCCACATTCAATGCGCATTAGGGCCAACTTTTCCTTCATATCTGCCACAAATTCATCGGCTTTTGCCCTCTTTTGCTTTTGCTTCAGCAGCTTTTCTTCAATTGTCTTCTTTTCCATGAGCAATTGCGATATAGTCTTTTCTTTTTCCATCAATTTAACAGTAGTATCATCCAGTTCATCATTATTGTTGATTTAATACACTTCGTCATGCCACATAAAATACGCGCAATCGCCATTCTGTACATATCTTAAATTCTCGACTAAAACATCAATGATAGATATGATAATTGACAAAGCAACCAAAGAAAACCTATTTTATAATTACTGGCTACATGGAGCAACCAAAAACTTCTTTCCCGCATTCGACCCTACCTTCACAGTTCTCATCTTCGCTGGGATTTTGTGGTGGCAGTTCTTTGTCGCTGTCGTTGTTGACGAATTTGAAGTAGAAATTGATTGAGGGGTCATTGAACTCGAATTGAAGGAAAAATTGAAGTGATATCACAAACTTCAAATCATTCAGTAGGCTTTCAGGCATGTATTTCATGTATTCAGAATTTATGTGCATAACCAAAACAAAACATGCGTATTTTTATTAGTCGGTCTTACACATACAACTTAAGAAATCATGTGTATACTTATAAGACGGTCTTATGCATACAAATCTTGATAATACTTAAGAAATGATAACTATCATGTACATGTAAGCATCCTTATGAAACCATTTTCATAAACCATTATATCATGTCTCAATCATCATAGGTAATAATAACCTGGGAAACTCGAGCAGTTGTTTAGAACATACAGCTCATATAAGGTCGATGGTCTAATTGTTCACAACCACACTTCACTAGGAACTAAAGTTCTGTGTTATTAAATTGATTAACAACCCAATAGCTGCTCAAAGAACATTTCAATGAATCAACATACAACTGAACCACAAAAAAACACCACCAACCAAACAAAATTATACTCATAGTGATAATAATTTCCGTTTCTCGGTAGACTAATTAATAGCGATGATCAAAAAATCAACAGAAACATACTTGAGAAACACAGGATAAAAATCTAGCACCTTTCTTCTTGGATTGACTACCGTTTGATGACGGGGAAGGGGAGAAGTGGGTGCGTTTGGAGTCGAGGACTCGCTGGAAGAAGTGGAGGATGCAAAGAGGCTTGGAGTGGAAGAAGTAGGTGAATGAAAATTTGGGATTGGAATCGGAATTTTGGGGGTGAGAACGAGCAGATCTGAGAAATTAAGGAAGAGGAATCCAATGAGTAACGTAAGTTGATTTCCTATTGGTGGTGAAGTATTTTAACGGATTAGTGAGGTGTCAACTTCAGATGTTTTTTTTAAAAGATAAATTGACAGATAGATATGCATCTTTTTATTGATGCAGATTGATGACATGGCAAATTAAACCTATAAGTTTATAACTATAGCTACTACAACACAATTTGATATCTTTTGTAACACATCAAAGAGTGAATTGCAATAAATCAGCATAGGTGTGGCAACATTTTAGCTGGCAACACCTTGGATTTTTGTTGCAGTAGGCAATCTATGGCATAGTGATATTAAATGGATGATGAATTTGGGTTTATTGTGAACAATTTTTTACATGACATTGGTTCTTTAGCCCAGTTAAAGACAAGATTAATTTCTTAAAGTTGAATAATCATTAAGTAATGATTTTTGGAGATTAAAACCAAGTAGGAGTTTTAATGAATCTTTAATTAGATTGGAATGTGCATAAGGTAATTAAATTTACTGAATTCAAGAAATGTTCGAACTGAAGTACCACCAGTTTTACTCCATGCGATAGTTAAAATGTTAATTAGATTTGAACGTGAAAGGGTAATTAAATTTACTGATAACACAGTGGGTGTTAGATATGGGGTTCTACCAATTTTGCTCCATGGGATGAATAGGTTGGGATCGGAAAAATAAAATAAATGATTACTTTGATAAGGCTTGATAATCCCGACTAGTTTGATAAACCTTAATTTGGTTCAAGATTGTTAAAAGATAATGCAAAATCCTTTGCAATGGTTTTCAAAGAAAGATTTAAACAAGAGGTTTAAATGAATTAAATCTTTGATAAGATTTATGGGAATGATTCCCAATGTAATGAATATTTGAATAAAAGAATATTCTGGATTGGAATGAGGCGTATGATTTGTTATTATAGCACTTGATTATAAGATACGCGAGTTATTCAGAAAGACCGGGTTTAACCCATTCTGAATAACTGATACGGTGATTAAAAGTCGATGATAAAGACAGTGGATAAAGACCGGAGATCTTCGCATCTAATGGATGGTTACTGGTGTCTTGATTGGGTTGTACACCCAAGACGAGGTAATAAGTGGTGATCGTCCAGACGTTCTTGGAGATTGACCGGATATGCGAGGACCTCTCTCCTATATTGTACATATGGGATGAGGAACAAGGTGCCTCCAGTTTCGTTCAGACCCAGAACGAACTTGTAAATGGATTGTATGTCTGACATTGTATTTTGTTCCGTATTGATTGATTTCTATTAAATATGTATCTGTTTGGTGGCGGAGAATTTATTCTCTTTCATAACATCCTTCTCTGAGACGTACGAGCTTAGAGGCTATATATTGATAGACATTAGTTCTATGGCATGATTTATCAGTGTGACATGCTGAGATGCTATGATTAAGGATTTGTTGAAAAGCAGAGCCTTGTGGATGATGATCAAAGCACGACTTTAATTAGCACAGCTTTGTGTATAGCTTTAATTCGCGAGCCCTACACCCTGGTATGAGTCTAAAACAGGATAAGGGACGCAGGGAGTGCATGCGTTTCTTTCTAGCTGGAAGTGGTTTCATGGTATGGAGCCCAGACATTTTTACTTATGTGGATGATGGATAGCAAAGCACCTTGGATATGATTGGTCACCAATGTCCAAGTGATAGGTCCGATAGGACCAGAAAGCGTATTGTTCAGGAATAACTATTCCTCAAAAATATGGGAGGACCGCCCCTGTAGGATCCAAGGATCACGTATGTTGATCTTGGGCATCCCGCTAGAGATGGCACGAAACCGGTAAGGAGTACATCCCTTGCCTTGACTCATGATGGAAATCCAATTTCCAATACGCGAATTTTCGATTTTAGTTGAAAACCTATATGGCGATATAGTAGGATGGGATACTATGCCGTCTATGATTGATACATTTATATTTGAAGTTGTTTTTGATAGTATGCACTTACGGTAATATCAAAATAATTTGTTTTAAAATGTACCAAGCATGTTTGACTATTATAAGGTAAATGAAACATCCCACCCTCCATTAAGGTCACTCACAAGGGACTTCCTTAACTTTGGTGGAGGTTTGTAAGTAAAAGTCACAGATAAAACACAAGACAGATATAAACACACACATATATATATAAGCAGCGGAAAACATCAAACTTTTATTCCATAAAATACTTGTTCATACAACACATTTCCATAATTGTCTCATAACAACTTCTAAAACATTACAACATCATTTCTGTCTTGGTTTTTAAATAAAGAAGCATAAAACGTGATTAAAACCGCATAAATCCCCATAGAGTGTGACCAAAAGCCATAGCCAAGGAAAGAGACTCCAAACCGTACATCAACTATCTTGAAGCTTTTAAAGATTCTGACTAAGCTGAGTTATTTCCTCCCTGTGGACCGGGGGGGGGGGGGGGGGACGGAAGAAAAGAAGACGAAAGAAAATAGGGTCAGACATAAAGCCTGGTAAGTTTAGTGACTTTTCAGTATGAAAATAAGAATAAGGGCATGATAGGTATAAACTGGAACAGGAAAGTATCATAAACTAGATAAAGTAGTTCTGAAATGAATATACTATCGCACCCCACACTATATCTCTGCACCTATTGTATTTATTCCGACTGGCACCTTATGCTGAGGGTGAAGTGATCCCGTTTCTAAAGATGCACCCTATGCTGAGGGTATAGTGATCTCGTTTCTAAAGATGCACCCTATGCTGAGGGTAAAGTGATCCCCTTATTTTAAAGATCGGCTCCTACTCGCATAATCATCTGTGTCTTACGCCCCCCAGAAATTGTAGATACCAATGCTGGCCCCACCATGGGGTGTATCAAGTCCCATGGTGGCGACCCGACACAGACCTTAGAATGCATAGGTTATACTACTGGTGCCCCCAGTGCCCTATTTGTCTGCTCCGAAGTGTGTTCACGCCCGCACTCCGTTAGAACCCACACTGTTGCATCCACCGCCGTCGCTTTGACCGCTTACAATCAGCCCAGTAATCATGCCCCACCCTGCATAGTTTTAGGGTACCATGATACCTAATTGGGTTACTGCTGAAATGGGTCCCCGTTACTAGGGTTTTCTAGTCAAACATGCTAAGTGGTTAAGTGTTTGTATTTACCTATCCCCATCTATCAATTTCATTAACATGTTGAATTGGTTAAGTGTTTTAGTTAACTTAACCCTACCATCTGTCGTTAGCCTTTTAAAGCACCGACCACTCACATTAGACAGATATTGTTACGGTTACTGGATGTGCCGGTCGGTTCCGGGCAGATTTACACCGTAACTCAGTCTAACCTCGGGTCCTTATTGGGCTTCATGCTTAACCACCTACATTGGATAGGTATTGTGGTGACTATTGGACTGCCGGGCGGGTCCGGGCAGATTTACATCACAACTCAATCCAACCTTGTGTTTAGCATATTCGTATTTTCTAAATTTACATATTTGCCATTATCACTTAATATATGTAAATTTGTCAACAATTAAATGATGTGGCCCACTTTCCAAGTTTAACCTTTTTGGTATAAAGAATTTATACCGTTTAAATGCCACCAATTTTGGCATGTGACAAACAAGCCAATTTCATATATTTTTATGACAAGTTTTCTAATATTCCCAACGTTACCCCGTTTAAACATTAGGCTAACAATCTTAGCCTAATTTTCGTTCGCATAGTTTTTAACATATGATATTATGCTAAAAACTTAGCCTAATTTAGCGCACACAAATAGGCAAAAGGGAATTCATAAACATAAACATAACATAGGTGTAAACTTGGCATTTTTGGCATAGTCAATATGAACATCATAGGTGTGAACTTGCAAAATAGCCAACATGAATGTCATAGATGTGAACTTGCAAAATAGTCAATATACATATATGTGAATTTGCAACATAGCCTAAATCAGTTTACATATATGTGAATTTGCATTGAAATAAGGATTTAACCAAATAGGTGTCACATGAAATAGCATATGATTTAGACAACATAGGTCTAAACTTGTTTTTGGATCTAGGCATAACATCGAACATCACTAGCACATGACAAGAATATGACTTTTTCATAAATATGCATAACTTTATGACAAGGGTGTGAACTAGATCCAATCGCATATCTAATTACAACATGAAACATGTACTAAAGTGGATCTTGACATGGATCCAATTAGGAACTTGCAACTTTTACATAAACATAGGGGCATGTATATGAACATAACCATTCAGGCATAAAGATTTTCTAGCATAAAGTATATACATGAGGTTCTAATCACAAACGATCTATATAATCACATAATCATGAACTATACAACTTGCTTGTGATGTTGTTGTCATTCTAAAAGTACAATAGGATCAACATCAATCTAAATTATATCACAAACATCCAAATTTCATTCGCAACACAATCATTTCAAAACATAGATATGAATTAACATCGTCATTACATAATAGCACAATTCCACTTCCAGTTTACATCAAAACAATTCTTAGTTTTATTCTCATCGGAAAAATCACTATACTTGCAACGAACCTTGGATTCTAGATTCTGAATTCTGGATTTGATATGCTTTCCTTTGGGTGGACTAACGTTGTTTTGATTCGTGTTTTGCTTTAGTATTGGCTTGTCTCTAGGCTTTCTAACTAACGACCACTCCTAGTTTCTTTCTAGCAGCATGACGGCTTTAGTATTCTATTATTTTGTGTGAATTTAGGGTTAGACTTGAGTTGTATTTATAGAATTTCAATCTAATTAGAGCCGTCGATGAAGCTAGGGTGAATCCAGACCATCCATCTCAAGAGAAGCAAATCAGAAAGTGACATGTAAGCCCTAGTGACTCAGCCAAGCCTCAGAATTCGACTAGACCCTGACCAAGCCAGCCAGGGCCTGACCAAACAGAGTTTCAGGCCTGGGCGCACTTGGCAGGTGCGCCAGTGATAAAATTGTACTGGCGCACTTCCTAAGTGCGCCAGTTCAATTTTGTTCTGGTGCACTTCCCAAGTGCGCCAGTGCATTCTGACCCATTTCTGGTTTTTCTGCCCAACTTCGTTCATCCATATCTTCTTCATACGATATCCATTTTACGCAAACTTGGACTCTATCTCAAGCAGAATTTCGAGACGAACACAATGGCATAACCCATTTCCCTTGATTTCATCATTTAGAATTAATTATACTTTAATTTTTTAAGTTACAGTTAACGGAAAATCCAGGGTGTTACATTCTCCCCTCCTTAAAGGATTTCGTCACCGAAATCTTCAAGTCTAGGAGAACGTAAGTCCTAACATCCAATCGTCCATCTACTCAACCAACATACACAGGCGTCCATTGTCCTTAAAAGACTTCTAATGCTTTATGATTATATGCACAGTGTGTGTATATGTCCTTAACTAATGCAAAATCAGGCGGTCTACTGATCCAGTTGACCTCCTTAATGCAAATCATGTAAGTGTCATGAATCCATTATGTATGCAAATTTGTCCTTACTCATAATTCTACATGAGTGCGCAACCATCAATACAAATGCGACATCCATATGACAACATATCAAGTTTCAACCATATACAAATATGAAAACATATATGCATATGCAGTATGAAGGGATTGAGCCGATCTAAGACCTAGGTTGTGTGTGTATATGCTTCCACGAGCAACCACTTGCAGCCATCAACCATAACATGTTTCAAATACATGTTTACATCCAAAGGGGTTTCTACCTAAGGATAAAGGATAATATCGAGGAGATATACCTAAAAAGATAGATACAAGCACAACTTAAGGAAAAAGAGAGGTCAAAGATGTACCCTCAAAAAGAAAAGGATAGGCCGCGCGTATTCTATCCTCAGTTTCCCAAGTCGCGTCTTCCTCGGCGTCGCTCCACTGAACCTTAACGAGCTTCACTTCGCGGTTGTGTAGCTTTTTGATTCCAGTTCCTATGATTCGAGTTGGAACTCTCCTCGCAGTTGCTTCGCGTTCCACTTCGGCTTCTTCTAGAATGCTTGGCTCCACCACTTCCGCTGATTCATGTAGACATTTCTGGAGATGAGAAACGTGAAAGACGTTGTGAATTCCAGCCAATCTTTCAGGCAGATCTACTCTATAAGCCATTTTCCCAATCTTCTCGATGATAGGGAATGGTCCTACAAATCTTGGTGCTAGCTTTCCTGCGGATCCAAAGCGAACGACGTTCCTTAAAGGGGATACCTTAAGGAAAACCCTGTCCCCAACCTCAAACTCAAGGTCGGTCCCTCTTTTGTCGGCGTAGGATTTCTGTCTGTCTTGGGCAGTCTTCATTCTCCTTCGTATCAAGTCCACTTTTTCTGAAGTCTCTCTAATCAAGTCTGGCCCAAGTATAATCTTGTCAGTGGACTCCCACCAAAAAGTTGATGATCGGCATGGTCTTCCATACAAAGCTTCAAAGGGCTCCATACCGATGGTGGCTTGGTAACTGTTGTTGTAGGCGAATTCCATTAAAGGAAGGTGATCCTCCCAAGTTCCTCCGAAGTCAAGAATGCACAGTATTAGAAGATCTTCTAGTACTCTATTCACCCTTTCTGTCTGACCATCAGTTTGGGGGTGATAGGCCGTGCTCAAACATAACTGTGTGTCGACAGCTTCTTGCAGACTCCGCCAAAATTCGCTCGTGAAGATGGGGTCTCTGTCACTCACTATGCTGGAGGGTATTCCATGGAGTTGAACTATTTCCTTGAGATAAAGAGAAGCTAGAGACGAAGCAGTCCTTCTACTCTTGATAGGTATAAAGTGGGCGCTTTTAGTAAGCCTGTCCACTATTACCCAAATGCTAGTATTGCCTCTTCGTGACCTAGGCAATCCGTCAATGAAGTCCATTGAAATTCTATCCCACTTCCATTGCGGGACTTCTAGAGGATGTAGCAGTCCTCCAGGATTCTTCTGTTCCCCCTTGACCTGTTGGCAGGTCATGCACTTAGAAACGAAATCTGCTACGTCCTTCTTCATGCCGCTCCAAAAGAAAGTTCTTTTTATATCCTTGCACATCTTGTCTCCACCTGGGTGTATTGTCATCTTGGAATGATGTGCCTCCTCGAGAACCTTCTTCACAAAATCCCTAGCTTGTGGGACGCATAGCCTTCCATCCCATCTCAGCCAACTCTTATCATCGATGGAGTACCTATTGACGTGAATGGAAGTTTCACCCATAATTAGTTTACCAATCGCATCCACAAGCTGAGGGTCTTCTCGTTGTGCGGCCCCTATTGAGTCCAAGAGAGTAGGGCGTACTTCGAGAGATGCTAACAAACCCAGTATAAAATCTGAGGAGGGCCTAAAGTCAAAACCGGCTATATACTCCAAGCTTTGCCTTTCTACAAAGAGAGGGCTTAAGGTCAGTTTGTTTCGACTCAACGCGTTTGCTACTACGTTGCCTTTGCCGGGAGTATAGGAAATTTCAAAATCATACGAGGCAAAAAACTCCATCCATCTTTGCTGCCTCAAGTTAAGATCTTTTTGCGAGAAGAGATACTTCAACGATTTATGGTCAGTATATAATTCGAACTTCTCACCTAGGAGATAATGGCGTCAAGACTTAAGCGCAAAGACGATGGTGGCCAACTCAATATCGTGGGTTGGATAGTTCTTTTCATGCACTTTCAATTGTCTTCCACCATAAGTTACTACCCTCCCTTCTTGCATCAGAACAGCGCCTAGCCCCGTACCGTAAGCATCCGCATATACTGTGAACATTTTACTTCCATTTGGCAAAGTCAGAACTGGGGCTGTTGTGAGAGCCCTTTTTAATCGTTGGAAAGCAAACTCGCAATCCAAATCCCAAGTGAACGCCAGATTCTTCTTTGTTAGCCTTGTGAGTGGAGCTGAGATTTTCGCGAAATCCCTAATGAACTTTCGGTAAAAACCGGCTAGCCCAAGAAAGCTTCGAACTTCGGTTGCATTTCTTGGTGTCTTCCAATCTTGCACTACCACCACTTTCGCGGGGTCCATAGCCAACCCCTCTTTGGACACTATATGCCCCAGAAATCTTACTTCCTTTCTCCAAAAGTGGCACTTGGAGAATTTGGCTTTTAGCTGATGTGCACGGAAAGTATCCATGATCTCTTTCAGATGCTGAGCATGTTCTTCCTCATTCATTGAGAAGATCAAAATATCGTCTATGAAGACCACCACGAACTTATTGAGGAATTATCTGAACACCCTTCTCATCAGATCTACGAAGTAAGCGGGTGCATTCGTCAAACCGAAAGGCATGACAAGCCACTCGAAGAAACCGTCTGGGGTTCTGAACGCCGTTTTATCCATGCTATCTTCAGCTACCCTTAGCTGATGGAACCCAGTAGCCAGATCAAGTTGGGAGAAGACCGACGCACCTACAAGCTGATCAAACAAATCTTCTATTCGGGAAGCGAGTGTCTATTCTTCTTAGTCAGCTTGTTTAGCTCCCTATAGTCCACACAAAGACGTAGTGAACCATCTGCTTTGGTGGCGAACACCACTGGAGCACCCCATTCCGAGATACTCCTTCTTATAAACCCCTTCTCGAGAAGCTCCTTAACTTGCTTACTAAGCTCCCTTCTCTCCTTTGGAGCCATGTGTCTAACAGGCAGAGCCACGGGCTTTGCATTAATAACAAGATATATGCGGAAGTCTATTTCCCGCTTCGGAGGTAAGCCTTTCACCTCTTCAAAGACATCCGGATATTCCTGGACTAATCTAACCGACTGCAAATTCTCAACAGAAGCGTCAAGCGATTCTAGATAACTAAGCATAACAGCATTCAAGGGATTACAAGAAATTTCTAGAGTGTTACCGAGCCGAGTCAAGAGCCTAACCACTCTTTTCTCACAATCAAGAATGGCACCATTACTGGATAACCAGTCCATGCCTAAGATCAGTCCATACCCTGAGAAGCCCAAAACAAAGGCACTACTTCTAAATTCAACACTTAGAATAGAGATTTTCAAATCCAAGAAAACCATCGACAAATAAGCCGAGTCCCCAATTGGATTTGAAGCAACCAAGGGATCTTCTACCATACTAGTGTCTAGGTGCAGAGATTCTACTAAAGCAGACGAAATAAAGGAGTGTGATGCACCAGAATCAAAAAGAGTGCAAACTGGATGATCATACAGATAAACTAAGTTTTCTACAGAAATATTTCTACCTCGTTCTTGTGGAGGTGCCACCAGCGCGTGAACTTGTCCGCTTGAGGTAGATCCAGTCCTCTGTCCTTGCCCCGCTTCTTTGGGCAGTTCTTAGCCAAGTGTCCAGTCTTGCCACAACTGAAGCAACCACCATTCATCTTTGCCTTCTTCTTTCTGCAGTCTCTTGCTATATGTCCCATAATGCCACATAAATTGCACTTTCTCTTTTCACGGGATTTGTTATTCTTCCCGCCTTTCTTGAAGTCTGTTTTCTTAGCTTGTAAACCTTCCTTCTTTTCTTCCACCTTAGTCTCTTTCTTGCCCTTGTCTTCCTCGTGTAGCAATGCCATGTCCACTAAGCTTTCATAAGTCGCTCCCGTGGATACGTGAGTCATAGCAAGGCTGTGTAGAGGCTCATTCAAACCTTTGACGAAACGGAGCGCCTTCTTGTGTTGGGTGTTTACTAAGTCCAACCCAAATCTGGCCAGCTGATTAAACTGGTTAACGTACTCCCTGATTGTCATACTTCCCTATTTCAGAGTTAGGAACTTCTCCATTTGCAGGCTTCTTTCTGCTTGGGAGTGTAATTTCATCTCAAACCTTGTCCTGAAGTCTTCCCATGTTTCCACTGGCCTCTCTGCATTGGTGATCTCCCACCAATAAGACGCTTCATCTTTAAGCAACCAAACTGATAGTTGTATCTTCTGCCAATCATCAACTTCGAAGATAACGAATAAATCTTCAATCTCTTTCAGCCAGTTCCTTGCTACCACAAATGATTCAGTTCCATAAACGTCCTTTCCTCCCATAGCCTTGAAGTATCTACATGTCTTAGCGAAAGTGTTTCCATGAGGAGGAGGAGGAGGGGGAACTGCTGCCACTGGGGGAGGGATGTCTGTTGGGCCCGTACCATTGGCCCTAGCCTCTAGGTACCTTCGGAACCAGCCAGGGATCGGTACTCCTTCTGGAAGGTTAAGGTCTCCAGACATGCTGAAACAAAAGGAAAGGTTCAAAACGAAGGATAGATAGATAGTGCATATGGCTTTTGGGGGATTATGACTTTTAAAATATCAAAACTTTTCTTGAAAATGCTTTTTTAAACTTCTTTTTGAAAATAGTTTCAAATTTTTTTATCTAGTCTGGTAAATCTATGCTCTGATACCAAGTGAAACACCCCACCCTCCATTAAGGTCACTCACAAGGGACTGCCTTAACTTTGGTGGAGGTTTGTAAGTAAAAGTCACAGATAAAACACAAGACAGATATAAACACACACACACACACACACACACACATATATATATATATATATAAGCAGCGGAAAACATCAAACTTTTATTCCATAAAATACTTGTTCATACAACACATTTCCATAATTGTCTCATAACAACTTCCAAAACAATACAACATCATTTCTGACTTGGTTTTTAAATAAAGAAGCATAAAACATGATTAAAATTGCATAAATCCCCATAGAGTGTGACCAACAGCCATAGCCAAGGAAAGAGACTCCAAACTGTACATCAACATCTTGAAGCTTTTAAAGATTCTGACTAAGCTGAGTTATTTCCTCCCTGTGGACCTGGGGGGGAGGGGGGAAGAAAAGAAGACAAAAGAAAATAGGGTCAGACAAAAAGCCTGGTAAGTCTAGTGACTTTTCAGTATGAAAATAAGAATAAGTGCATGATAGGTATAAACTGGAACAGGAAAGTATCATAAACTAGATAAGGTAGTTCTGAAACGAATATACTATCGCACCCCGCACTATATCTCTGCACCTATTGTATTTATTCCGACTGGCACCCTATGCTGAGGGTGAAGTGGTCCCGTTTCTAAAGATGCAGCACCCTATGCTGAGGGTATAGTGATCCTGTTTCTAAAGATGCACCCTATGCTGAGGGTAAAGTGATCCCCTTATTTTAAAGATCGGCTCCTACTCGCATAATCATCTGTGTCTTAAGGCCCCCAGAAATTGTAGATACCTATGCTGGCCCCACTATGGGGTGTATCAAGTCCCATGGTGGCGACCCGACACAGATCTTAGAATGCATATGTTATACTACTGGTGCCCCCAGTGCCCTGTTTGTCTGGTCCGAAGTGTGTGCACGCCCGCACTCCATTAGAACCTACACTGTTGCACCCACCGCCGTCGCTTTGACCGCTTACAATCAGCCCAGTAATCATGCCCCACCCGTCCTAGTTTTAGGGTACCATGATATCTAATTGGGTTACTGCTGAAATGGGTCCCCGTTACTAAGGTTTTCTAGTCAAACATGCTAAGTGGTTAAGTGTCTGTATTTACCTAACCCCACCTATCAATTTCATTAACATGTTGAATTGGTTAAGTGTTTTAGTTAACTTAACCCTACCATCTGTCCTTAGCCTTTTAAAGAACCGACCACTCACATTAGACATATATTGTTATGGTTACTGGATGTGTCGGTCGGTTCCAGGCAGATTTACACCGCAACTCAGTCTAACCTCGGGTCCTTATTGGGCTTCATGCTTAACCATCCATACTGGATAGGTATTGTTGTGACTACTGGACAGCCGGGCGGGTCCGGGCAGATTAACATCACAACTCAATCCAACCTCGTGTTAAGCATATTCGTATTTTCTAAATTTACATTTTTGTCTTTATCACTTAATATATGTAAATTTGTAAAAAATTAAATGCTGTGGCCCACTTTCCAAGTTTAACCTTTTTGGTATAAAGAATTTATACCGTTTAAATGCCACCAATTTTGGCATGTGACAAACATGCCAATTTCATATATCTTTATGACAAGTTTTCTAATATTCCCAACGTTAGCCCGTTTAAACATTAGGCTAACAATCTTAGCCTAATTTTCGTTCGCATAGTTTTTAACATATGATATTAGGCTAAAAACTTAGCCTAGTTTAGCGCACACAAATAGGCAAAAGGGAATTCATAAACATAAACATAACATAGGTGTAAACTTGGCATTTTTGGCATAGTCAATATGAACATCATAGGTGCGAACTTGCAAAATAGCCAACATGAATGTCATAAATGTGAACTTGCAAAATAGTCAATATACATATATGTGAATTTGCAACATAGCCTAAATCAATTTACATATATGTGAATTTGCATTGAAATAAGGGTCTAACCAAATAGGTGTCACATGAAATAGCATATGATTTAGACAACATAGGTCTAAACTTGTTTTTGGATCTAGGCATAACATCGAACATCACTAGCACATGACAAGAATATGTCTTTTTCATAAATATGTATAACTTTATGACAATGGTGTGAACTAGATCCAATCGCATATCTAATTGCAACATGAAACATGTACTAAAGTGGATCTTGACATGGATCCAATTAGGAACTTGCAACTTTTACATAAACATAGGGGCATGTATATGAACATAACCATTTAGGCATAAAGATTTTCTAGCATAAAGTATATACATGAGGTTCTAATCACAAACGATCTATATAATCATATAATCATGAACTATACAACTTGCTTGTGATGTTGTTGTCATTCTAAAAGTACAATATGATCAACATCAATCTAAATTATATCACAAACATCCCAATTTCATTCGTAACACAATCATTTCAAAACATAGATATGAATTAACATCGTCGTTACATAATAGCACAATTCCACTTCTAATTTACATCAAATCAATTCTTAGTTTTATTCTCATCGGAAAAATCACTATACTTACAACGAACGACGAACTTGGATTCTAGATTCTGAATTCTGGATTTGATATGCTTTCCTTTGGGTAGACTAACGTTGTTTTGATCCGTGTTTTGCTTTAGTATTGGCTTGTCTCTAGGCTTTCTAACTGACGGCCACTCCTAGTTTCTTTCCAGCTGCATGACGACTTTAGTATTCTATTATTTGTGTAAATTTAGGGTTAGACTTGAGTTGTATTTATATAATTTCAATCTAATTAGAGCCGTCGATGAAGCTAGGGTGAATCCAGACCATCCATCTCAAGAGAAGCCAATCAGAAAGTGACATGTAAGCCCTAGTGACTCAGCCAAGCCTCAGAATTCGACCAGACCCTGACCAGGCCAGCCAGGGCCTGACCAAACAGAGTTTCAGGCCTGGGCGCACTTGGCAGGTGCGCTAGTGCTAAAATTGTACTGGCGCACTTCCCAAGTGCGCCAGTTCAATTTTGTTCTGGCGCACTTCCTAAGTGTGCCAGTGCATTCTGACCCGTTTCTGGTTTTTCTGCCCAACTTCGTTCGTCCATATCTTCTTCATACGATATCCGCTTTACGCAAACTTGGACTCTATCTCAAGAAGAATTTCGAGACGAACGCAATGGCGCAACCCATTTCCCTTGATTTCATCATTTAGAATTAATTATACTTTAATTTG
Organism: Allium sativum; assembly: GCA_030737875.1. Lineage (NCBI taxonomy): Eukaryota > Viridiplantae > Streptophyta > Magnoliopsida > Asparagales > Amaryllidaceae > Allium > Allium sativum. The sequence continues at coordinate 770,389,197 of CM060926.1, forward strand.
TTAAGTTACAGTTAACGGAAAATCCGGGGTGTTACAGTAAAACTCTATCATCTGGTTTGTGTTGCATTGCATGATGGGACCTGAGTCTTATAATAGCTTCATTTTAAAAAAGCATTGCATTGTTTTATGTTTTAAACTAGTATTCATGTGGTGTAAACTCGTTCCGTGACATCCGGCGTGGTCCCGTGATTTACCCTATTTTAAAGTAAAGATTTAATAACTGTTTTAGTTCTCACACCAGTCCCATGACCTACTCAGAGTTTATTGTTTCTTCCTAAACTCTGGGTTCCCATATTTTCCACCCGGGCAACTTGTAGTTTTGGTTTTCGTAGATATTTCTTTTCATAGAATCCTAGATTACGGCTTGAGCTATATTCAGAATGCTTTACATCCGTGTATTTCTTTCAATTATGGTAGTTAATGGTTTCCGTTGCACATTATGTTTATGTATTTAAATGTAATTTAAATCTATAATATTTTTTCGCTATAAATTATTAATTTGTACACTGATATCTTGTACTCTGATGTAAATTGTTGTAATATCAGTAAAATGTTCTTATGTTTGTGTTCTGATGCGTCGTGTTCTCAAAGCGGTCTGCCTTCTTGTTCGGTTTAGGCTGGTTGGGAAGTTCGGGTCGCTACAAAAAGAAGCCATGTGTGTGACAATTACAAGCAGCGAACTCTAGATATTTCCTAATTGTTGTTAGTCAAAATCAGAATATTTATTGTAAAGTATATCCCCATGATATCTTGCTACAAATTTTCTGATATTTTGAGTATACCATCAATGATATACTTGCCATATGATCTATAAATGGATAGTTATGGAGTGGAAAGTAGGATTAATGGAGTGATTCAAATGCACACACCAATAGCTGAAAAGAAGAAAATACGTACCCTGTAGTGGAGTGATTCATCATAACTGAAAGAAAAAACTGGAAACTGTAGTGATCCCTTTACTCACTTGTAGTGGTATCAATAATGACAAGTCCACCTTTATATGCACATACCTAAAGGAAAACAACAAACATAAATGTATACAATAACCATTCTAGCACACGCACAAAAACCAAATATTTTATATTATGCGAATAAGAGGTAAACAGTTTGAAGATATCAAGTTACAAAATATGTTTTTGGTGCATCGCCTCATTTGCTTCTGTTGGCTAATAACCAAAGCAACTAGTATCGTTTGCTTCGTTTTTTAACAACTAAAGCAAATAGTATAATTTGCTTCAGTTATGTTACCAACCAAAGCAAATGCACCGAAGCAAATAAAGCTATTTGCTCCTGTTGTCCTTACAACTGAAGCAAGTGATGTTATTTGCATCTGTTTCCGAGGAACTGAAGCAAATAATGCTATTTGCATCGATTCCTTAGGAACAGAAGCAAGTACACCAAAGAAAATAGTTTATATACAAATAATCATAAATAATAACTTACATATATCATTTTTATTGTTTATTACAATGAATGATTATGAATAAATGATTTACAATTATTAAATATTATAAATAGTCAATAATTATTTCATTTTAATCCATTATAGCTATTACTAATAATTAGTAAATTATAGTTATTATTTATTAATCAATTTCAATAATTAATAATAAATAATAGATAATTAATAATCGGTATTTAATATTTAATTTGTCACTAATATTTTATAATCAAGAATTAATATTTAATAATTATTAATTAATTAATTAATTAATAATTATATGGTATTTAAGACTAATATTTAATTATCAATTATAAAATTTAATGATTTTGAAGTGATATTTATTATTTAATGACTAATTTTAATTAACTATTAATTAACAATTACTATTAAAAATTAATAAATAATTGATAATTATAATATTTACTCGATAAATCATAATTAATAAAAATAATAGTATTAGAGATGTACCATTTTATAATTATAATTCATTACCATATTTAATATTTGAAAAAAGAAAAATTAAAATTTTCTAAAATAAATTAAAATAATTTATGTTCTTTTAAATTGAAGAAACATAAATTGGACAAAAGAGACCTCCAAAAATGCGACTTGCATTTAAAGTATGGAATAACATAGAATCATTTATTAATAGTTTAAAATTACCCAATTATAATTAGTATTTCATACATAATGATTTGTATATAACCATGAATAATAATACTTTCAAAGCGCTTAGCCAAAAAAAAGAAGAAGAAAAAAAACTTTCAAAGCTAAGTGTGTAATAAGCGATGCAGGTTTAACATTGTTGGACCCGCCATGCATTAATATAGGCGAAATTAGAAATATGCCATGCACGTTTAAAACAGAACTAAACATCTCAAATGTAGCCTACCGCACCAAAGCCTGGCCCAACAATTAGACAAACAAAAGTATCGGAGCGAACAACTATAGCAAGGGTGCTTTTGATTGTTAACTCTAATCAAAGAACTGCCGGACCACGAGCTAATGGCGGCTCAAACCAAATGAGGAAACCGCGAAAATCTCAGCTCTCATGGCTTCGGACTAAAAGCTTAGATGCGATCCGTAGCAAAGCTCATGGGATTCGAACGTCAGCCCTGCAGCTAAACTCGCTCCAAAGTCTCTCTCAAATCGGCTACCTTCCTCACCCTAGGTACTAATAGTTACTAATTTTGTGTCTACAAGAATTTCTAATTTGCATCGAAATTGTCTCGATTTCATGTGGTTTAGATTGAATTAGGTTTTGGAACTCGGTGAAAATGCAGCAAGAAATAACGAAAAGACTAGAACTGTTCCACGGCACATTCGATTGGCAGTCAGAAATGATGAAGAGTTATCGAAGCTTTTGGGTATTGTTATATTTGCCAATGGAGGAGTCATGCTTAATATTCACAAGTTTCTTCTCTCAATGAAGGCTGTATCTTCCAAAGCTTCTGCTAAAGATGAATAGATAGTATGGTATTTTAACAAAATTGAATTTTCACGGGACTGTCTAAATGCTGTTTGTTTTCCTTTCCTTTTTAATTTGTAAATTTAGGGTGTGTTCTTTGCAAGCGGAAGCGGAGAATTTAAGCGGAGTATTATAGCGGAGAATTTAAGCGGAGTATTATAGAGGAGAATAGTAGTTAGCGGACCATGCGTTTGGCGGTTTTAGCGGAGTATTTAAGCGGAGTATTTTATTTATTTTTTGTAATTCAACTAATTACAGATTAAAACATAACATTATAATTATTGCAGAATAACACAGTTAACAAAACATAACAGTTCATTACATAAAAACAGTACAGAAAGTGATACATTGCAGGAATACAAAAAAAGCAGCTAAAGGGATACATTGCAAAAATAAGAAAACAGTAGATAAAGGGATACATTGCAGAAATAAGAAAACAGTAGATAAAGTGATATATTGCAGAAATCTATTAGTGCAATCCTGCTGCAATAAGCTCGTCTCTTATGTGATCGCGACGCACTGCCATATTAGCGCTGCCGTGATAGCGTTGAGCCGGTGCTAGGTCATTATTGCCTATGTTTCGCACGTCGGCGTATTCTTGTTCGTACTCTTTTGGAATAAGATTTGGATTATCATCATAAGCCATAAAATCTGGATCACCCATATTGTATTTGCGTATATAATTGTGTATAGCCATCGTAGCAACAACAATTTTTGTTTGAGCTGCGAACTTGTAGGTTGACATATTTCTGAGTATAACAAATTTCTTTTTCCATATTCCGAATGTCCTCTCAATTGCCATACGTAAACTAGAATGGTAGAAATTAAAATTTTCATTATGGGATTTCGGTTGATTTGTGGTCATACGAAACTGTGGGATGTGATATCTAACACTTCGATATGGTGGTATATACCCAGTTGTAAGTGGAAAACCGGAATCCACAACATAATACTGGCCAGGAGGAGGATGAGGAAAATTGGAATTTCTGTCATTCACCACAGAATTAAAAATTCGACTGTCGTGTGCAGTACCTTCCCATTCAGATACAGCATACGTAAATAGTAAATCGAACGAGCATACAGCCAAAATATTCTGTGTAGCGTATCCTTTTCGTCCGATATACGGAACAATTCGATCTGGAGGTAAGTGTGTCATAACATGTGTGTCGTCTATTGCACCAATACAGTTTTTAAAGTACGGATAGTAACGGTTATCATTGCTAATTTCAGCAGAAATTGAGTTAAATTGAGGATCACCCGGTTTTATAATAGCGGTAGATAATACTAGGATGGCATTCAAAACAGCATGAAAATAATGAAAGATTGTGCAACCCGACCTTTGAAATCTTTCAGCCACTTGTCTGTTCGAATTAGCGGTGGCAATAGTCCATAAAAATATCCCAACCGCTTCTCGAACAGTAACATTTTCTGAAGTGGTCAATCCGCAACTTTCCAGCCTATCGCATAACGAAAGAAAACATAATCGTTTCATACGAAACTGCCTTTGACATCTTGTCTGATGACTGTTAAGTATGTCGTCTATCCACATCAATCCGGTATACGTCGAAGTATGAATCCGGCGTCCTATTTCGCTTCGGCGACCACGTAAGTACGCTCCAATTAGGATGATATCCTCTAAAGCGTCTGAATCGGAATCACCATCATTTGGGAATGGATTCTCCATTGTAAGAAAGAGTGGAAGAAGGTGAGTTGGAAGAAGGTGAGTGAGGAGTAGATGAGTGGGGGGAGGATTTATAAGGGTAGGGGAATGGGGGAGGTGTGCCAACGGCTCAAAGCTGAGCTGTTGGCACAACGGCTCAAAACGAGCCGTTAGCCAACGGACGCGTTCGACGCGTCCGTTGGCTAACGGACCCGTTTTGAGCCAAAGAACAACCCCTTAGTGGGTATGTTTTCCTTTGTAATGTTTGGTGCGTTATCTGGATATAAAGATGCTATGATTATATTTGTTTCTCCTGTAAACATAATAGTTGTTTTAATTAGAATTTTGTACCAGTCTCTGTTTTCCTTGTTCCTAGCTTTACAGAAAATAAGGCGTATCTAACTATTTTATGGATATAAGTGTGTATTGTTTGTTTTCAGCATTTCGTGTGTATGTATGTAATTGCCAATTTAAAGACATTCATTTCAGTGGATTTTGGGATATTGTTATATCCGTGAGACTATCATAGTTAATTGTTGATTTATTATTATATTATTTGGGCATGTTTTAGCTTATATTGATTTCACTCTGAATGTTTAGATAGAAGCCAGTTAGAACTTTTTGGTTTAGCTAGGGATGGATTATGGGATATTCTGCCAAATGAGGTAAGTTTACTTTTCTGATTTTTTTACTGTACTGATTTGAGTTTGTTCGAGTGTCTTTTTTCTTTTTTTTTGGTTTACAATCTTTCAAATTTGTGTAATTCACACTAGGGAAACAAATATAGGGAATTGTTAAAGGGACTCCACTTTTGGTTAATGGGAGTACAATTTTTAGTTTATTTTAAAATTGTTAAGGGGGGTTAAAACAAATTAGCCTCCCCTTAAACATATTAATAAAATTTCCAATACTAACCCTATACTCTTCATTAATGCAACCTTAAAACATAAACTCTAATTTAATTCTGCACATAGAAAAATAATAATACATGAACGTTTTGCACACATGAAAATAACATATTCAAGCATTGTTTACTTTAGTTTTCACTATCAAAGTAAGCATGGAACACAACAACAAATAGACACATACAAAACACATTAGCCACAAAAAAAAAAAAGAATAACAACATACGCATACTCTTAACACAGCATGAATATAAACATAAATTCACTTAACAAACATTAGTTTTAATGTTGGAATATGTACACTGTTTTAATGTAATTACTTTTGACAAATCATCTCACAATGAGGTTGTTTTTCTTATTATACTGTAAGATTTAAACCGTAACACATTGTAGTCACTCTCGAACAAAATCCAAACTTTCCATGATGAACTGTATTCATCATTCGCGCAAATGAACGAAATTCATCCGCTTTCTGCAAATTGTATTCATCTTTTTCAACAAAATCTAAAATTTCATAAGGGAGATTTATCAATGTTTGGAATTTTTTTTCCCCTCGCGGCGTGTCTGGATCGAATTGAGATTGAATTTCGATCGATAGGGTTTAAAGGATGACGAGGCCGAGGTATTTTAGTCTATATTTTATTTTTAAAATTCCAAACCCCACCTTAACAAATAAAAAATAAGATGGAGTCCCCTTAAATTTATCCTCCTCTTAACAAAAAATGGAGTCTCTTTAACAATCCCCCAAGTATATAGCTAGTTCCGCAGAAAGAAACGTGCCTTGACAAGGATTATGGGCATAAATAAGGTTTTACAATGACCACCATGTTTCGATTTATTCAACTTTTATTGCCTTTGCCTATTTGATTTTTTGCATTTCTAGACCTGAGATTTTTTACTAATTCAAACACGTCCTATAGGCTGTTGTGTATCGGATACATCCGTTATATATTATTTGTGCTGTGTAAAATTGAATTAAATTATCTGTTTGTTATGCTATTGCACAAATTTCAATTATAGTTTGTCTATCTACTTATGGAATGCAATTAAATTCCTTTACTACTATCTCCTAAGTTTCAAATTTTAATGGTTAAAAATGATTCTTTGTTGCTGCACTAGTGTTGCAGTCTATTGCAGCAACGCATGGTATTCATAGTACTCTTCAATATGTTCTCCCTATTTTTCTACATTTCTATTACCATAGTATCACTCCTTATTCACTCAATTTCATATCAACTCGTTAAGCAATTGATCAGCTCTTGGTGACAACGCTTTAGGATCATGGAAACCTTGCATGTCCCATACAAATTATCTTCCGGTATAAAGGTAAGAAACATACATTTCTGGAAAAGATGCAATGAATTGATGGGCCGATAATAAAATTCCAGCATGTCCAACTCAGTAAAGAGAGATGGGACTTAGGCTCGTTCTATTTCGTCACCATTATAAAATTTTCTGAATAAAGGCAAGAATCTTCTCTCCTGTTATCAAGGTATGTCAAAAAATAAATTTTACATAAATTTTATGTTACCTGCAAGAATTAGCTTGACTTTATTACTTTTCTTTGCATTCAACTGAATTTTTATTTACTTGTTGGAAATAGCTATCATTTATATTTCTTTTTGGTCGCTTTATGTATCCTCATGTTCACAATAATTATAATGTTCGCAATTTTATCACTATAGTTTACAAATATTCAATTAATTTTAAATATTGACACAATGATTTTATAACCAAAATAGCCTTGTTTTACTTTACAACAAATGATAGAAAATTCGTTTTTCACTTTGGTTATGAAAAATATCTAGTTTAAAGTAAAATACAAAAATGGGCAAATAAATTTTCGAGTGAGTATATCGGTTCGATCGTTTCTCCAAGAGTAATATTCATAAAAAGAATCTTTACCGCTTATATGGTATGACAACATGAGATAGATACTAATGTAGATTCTGATTAAAAAACTTGATAGCATGACTTTGGTAGTATGAATGCATCAATCTTTTTTAGGGTGGATGAACATGAGAAAACTTCTGGGGACATCAACATTCTTAGTTTGCGATAAAAACTGATATAGGTATGATATTGCAGTAACAACAAAATTTTGGTTTTACACTGGCGTTTATGCCTTTGTATATCTAAATGTCATGTTGATGTGTTTCAAGTCAAAGTTAAAACTAGCTTGATATGATTAAATACTTTCTAGTGTGGTTAACTGTTGTATATAACGATATGTGCATTAAACAAAATTCTCGGATTAAACCCTTCCATTGTAGTTCGTAGTCTAATGCTAGATTTGCAACTACTATAATAATTGCTCATTTACATGACTATGTTTACCATACAAGATTAAACATCATATCTGTCTATAGCTACTCAATCCAACTAGCCATGCAATTGTATGTTTTCTAATTATGTGCACATAGGATGTCTTAATTAAGTACTGCACAACAATATTTTCAACCACATGCACTATCGCTTACCATTTGTGATTGGAAAATGAACTAAATAACACACTGCACTTTCCAGTTGTGGTATGTACTTCAGTTGGCCATTTTGAACTTGTTTTCATTGCTGCTTGGTCTTGATGTGTTGTCACTTTGTCCATGTTTTTGGGAGTAACCTTATACATTGTCTTTTTTGGAGTGTACAGGATAGGAAGCCCACATGTGAGATAAAAGGCTTGCATGCACAGGTTTTTTTTTTACAGAATAATCAATAATAGTGCAGTGTTTTTTTTTTTACCCTGTACTGAAAATTTATGACTACCAACATTCTGATAGGTACAAATATGACTAAAGCGCAATGGAATCTAGGCTCCATCTTCAGTGAGCGCTTGGCTTATTTTTGAAAGTTTGCCTTTAGTGGGAATTTTGAAAATATCGCATTGTCTTCATCTTCTTGTAGCTGTGATTTTGTTAGCAAGTTAGAACTTTTAGTTTGCATTTTGTTCTTTCTTGTACGTTGTTGATGCATATTGTTTTGTACTTGCATGCTAAGTGGTTCATTATGTTGTATTAAGACAGGATTATTAACATTATCAATGAATTATACCATTCTTTATTGCTGATGTACAAGATTTTAGTGCTATCAATGAATTATATTCGTGTATTATCCATTTTATATTTGTTGTCTAATATGATTGTATAATTGCAAGTAACAATTATTTATGTTGATATATATTTATATTGCTGCATGGTTTAGGATCATTTTTTGTTAAAGGTTTTTTTTTTTTTTTTTGCTTCAGTTGCTACCATAACAGAAGCAACAAGCATGCCATTTTTCAACTAATGGTGTACTTCTTTACTTCGGTTGTTAACAACGGGAGCAAAAAAATAATTTTTGCTTCGGCTGAACAGTAGAAGCAACAAACTTTGGTCTGTTGCGTCGTCTACATTTGCTTCGGTTGTAGAAACGAAGCAACAGACCTGTTTTGTAGCAAAGAGTTATAAAAGAAACAACCAAAAAATGATATGTAGGTTAACTGTAGGTTAACTGACTGACTGAAGAAGGGTCGACTCGGCAAATGGCCTCGTTATATCTAAATATACTATCCAAACATTCAAAGTAGATGAAAGCCCCGAAAAGGTGAAGATATTGATACCACTAGTACTTTTCAAATGTTATTACAGAGTAACTAATAAAATATCATCAAACATTTGACATAGAAAAAGGGTTTTACAAAGTTTGAGTATTGTTTCACCCTGTCTCAAGGTGTAACACCACACCTCCGCCAGGGTCACTCACAAGAGAATGCACTAGCTTTGGAGGGGTGTTGTCTAGGTAAACATGCACAGAGATATCACAAGATAGAACGTAGATAAATAAATAAGTAAAGCAGCGGTAGAAATTTAAAAACCATAGTTAACCATTTCAAAACCGAATAGTCAACTTACATCAAAGTACTTAGTCATTATTTTCCAACTACCACAAGTCTAGAAAACATAAAGTAAACTATCCCCAAGATAGATGTGGTGAAGCCATAGCAAGCTCAAGTCCAAACCGTACATGAGCTATCAAGAAAGCAAGCCAAATGTCCAAGCTAAGCACTAGTGTTCCCTCCCTGAGAACCTAGGGGGGAAGGAAGAAAAGAGGCGAAAGAAAAAGGGTCAGTCATAAAGACTGGTAAGTCTTACCTACTATTAGTATAAAACTAATGAAGTTAACTAAACATGAGAAACTGAGATGAAACATAAAGATGGTAACTAACTGGCATGATAAGTAGATAACAAGGTAGATCAAGTGTGGCATCGCATATACAAGGTTTAGTTTTGCACCAAAAGTACTAGTATTCCAACCCATGTCAAGTATAAACAAGAAATGATCCCTTGGCCCAATATCATGAGTTGACCCAAGTCAAGGTCCAACTATACAATCTAGTCGATCGACTCCCTATAAGCCTAACTCGTCGAGTGTCGGTGTCATACGGCCCAATCACGGAATGTAGTCAACTGTGCTAGGTCCACCCTAGGGTGTATCAAGCCCTAGGGTGCCAACCACTGACACAAATCAAGCACGCACTGTCTAAACCTACTGGTGCCCATGTCTGTTTTATTCAACTCCGGACTATGTGCACGACCATAGTCCGCCTGAACCTACACTGGCGCACCTACTCTGTCATCTTTCTGGTCGCTTACAATCAGCCCAGTAATCGTATCCCACCCAAGCCTAGTCCCTAGGGTATCGTGATACATCCAAGAGGGTTACTGCTGAAAAGGACCACGTAACTAGGGTTTCCAACGGGTTAAGTGTGGTTAACCCTATCCAATCATGTATCAAGTTGGTTAAGTGTATCCAAGTGGTTCATGACTTAACCCTAACCTGTGGCATTAATTAATTTAATTCACCCAACCTCTCACATTAGACTTTGTTGTGGTTACTGGATATGTCGGGCGGGTCCGGGCAGCTTTACACCACAACCTAGTCTAACCTCGGGTTTCAAGCGCGATATGACCAACTTCTCACATTGGGTCCTATTGTTTGTAGCCACTGGATTTGCCGGGCGGTTCCGGGCAGATTTACGCTACAAACTCAACCCAACCTCGAGTTGGCCACTTTATGGTTTTCTACATGTCATGACCACATTCACGTTTTCAAGCATAATCAAGTTTCATGTCATACTTAAAGTCATGTTTGTCATGTCATTTCAAGTTTGCCTAACTACCCATAACGTATTCCCATTAGCACGTAAATTCGCATCAATACAAATAGATCAAGAAGGGGAACATAACAACATGACAAAGATGGGCATACGGTGATAAAGTTGGTCATAAGTTAAACATGATGATATTTGAGGCAAAGGTGTTCATCACAAATAGCATATAGGATTTATTGGCCTCAAAACATGTATGACATCAAACTTAGCAAATAGACTTGTGGGTAGCATGTAGTTCAACATCATAGGCAAAGGTGATAACATGATAATAGTTGACATAGAGTGATAAACTTGTGGGTAGCATGTAGTTCAACATCATAGGCAAGTTAACATCAAGGTTATTAGGGGTTCTATGTTGCATTTATGCATAATCCCCAAATAAAGCTCATAGCTTTCTACCCAAAAATCAAGATGAACCGTACTCGGTTCATGATAGTTCCACAATCATAGATCAAAGGAGTCATAAATGGATCTATGCATACAAATATAGCCCCAAGACAAGTATTACACCAAAAATCCCATTTCTTTCATAGTTTAAATCTAAGAGTAGTGTGGGGCTTACAAATCATGGCTATGAGAACTAGAACCAAATAGAACAAGATAGAGACGTTGTAGAAGCTCTAGGAATGATGTAGCAACACTAGAAGCCTTGAGAAATAAGTAGCTCCTTTGATTTGATGGAGAAAGATTGCTCCTTTTTGCCTTAGAAGCTCTCATGATGAAGATGGAGGCCATGATTAGGGAGCATTTTGGCAGAATTTAGTTGTTAGGATGATTTGTGGTGGTTTAGGCTAGGTATTAGGGTGTTTTTATAGGTGTAGAGACTAGTTTAGGCCATAGGATTAACCCTAGTTTAGATCTGAACCATCAAATCCCGTCACAGGCTAGCTGAGCAGACCCAAAGGAGCAAACAGGTGCACCAGGAAAATATAGCCGACCAGGGAGGTCGACCCCCAGGTCGACACCCAAGTCGACTGGGCAGTCGACCTGGGCTGGGGCAGGTCGACTCCCCAGTCGACCTGGGGCTGGGCGGGAAATTTTCCCGCCCAATCTGCTTCTGGCTGAATTTTGAATTTTCTGAAATCTTCTATGGGCCATATCTTGGTCATACGAACTCCGATTTACGAAATTTCGGACTCGTTTTCAAGCAGAATTTCGAGAGGAACGCAATGGCGTAACCCGTTCCCATTGATTCTTAACTTATCATTTAATTCTGCCCTGATTTCTTGTTTTAACATGTTATTAAAAATTCGGGTTGTTACATTCTCCCTACCTTAAAGGATTTCGTCCCCGAAATCTCCAAGTTAGGAAGAACGTATCCTACCATCCATCATCCATATACTCAAAACATCATCCACAAGTAATCATTGTCCTTAAAAGATTTCTAATGTTGTATGAACATATGCAAAAGTGTGTATATGCACCTATCTAATGCGAAAATCAGGCGGTTACTGACTCAGTCAACCTGCTTAATGCAGAATATGCTAGTGAAATAAGTCCAAATATATGCAAATTCCTAACATAATTTATAATCTTTACATGAGTGCACATAACATTCATTCATATGCAACATCCACGTGATAGCATAACAAGTTTCATCCATGAATAAGCATAAACACTCATGCATATGCAATATGAAAGTGTGTGAGCCGATCTTAGTGCCTAACGTGTATCATGCATCCACGAGTAACCACTTGCAAACACTTGCAACCATTTGCAACCATCAAGCATAACATGTTTCAAATACATGTTTCATCCAAAGGGTTTCTACCTAAGGTCCTCATGACAAGATTAATGAGATAACAAGATAAACATGGATAGCAAAAGAAAGATATGCTAACTAGGAAAGGAGATTGAGAATGTACCCTCAAAAAGAAATGGATAAAGCCCACGCATCTTCTCCTCGGTTTCCCAAGTTGCATCTTCATCGGCTTCACTCCACTGAACCTTTACTAACTTGACTTCTCGATTCCTCAGCTTCTTGATCTCCGTTCCCAAGATACGAATCGGAGCTCGCCTCAAGGTTGCCTCTTTCTCTACCTCTACGTCTTCAAGAATGCTAGGCTCAACTACTTCGACTGATTCATGTAGGCATTTTCGGAGATGCGAGACATGAAGACATTGTGCACTCCAGCCAGCTTCTCGGGCAATTCCACCCTATAAGCCATTTGCCCAATCTTCTCGATGATAGGGAAGGGTCCTACGAACCTTGGTGCAAGCTTTCCAACTGCTCCAAAACGAACCACATTTCGCAAGGGAGAAACCTTCACAAAGACCATATCTCCAACTTCAAACTTTAAGTCTGTCCTTCGCTTGTCTGCATAGGATTTCTGTCTGTCTTGGGCCGTTTTCATCCGCCTTCGAATCAACTCAACCTTCTCGGATGTGTCCCTTATCATGTCGGGCCCAAGTATAAGCTTATCCGTCGTCTCCCACCAACATGTTGGTGACTTGCACGACCTCCCATACAAAGCTTCGAATGGTGCCATCCCTATGCTTGCTTGGAAGCTATTATTATAAGCAAACTCTACGAGAGGAAGGTGGTCTTCCCAAGTGCCACCAAAGTCAAGAATGCATAGCCTCAACAGATCTTCTAGTACCCTATTCACCCTTTCGGTCTGACCATCCGTCTGTGGGTGATAGGCTGTACTTAGATTTAATCGCGTACCCATCGCTTCTTGCAAACTATTCCAGAATTGGCTAGTGAAGATTGGGTCATGATTGCTAACTATGCTAGAAGGAACTCCATGCAATCGCACTATCTCTCGAAGATAAACAGATGCTAGCCATGATGCGGTCCTCTTGCTCTTCACTGGAATGAAATGAGCGCTCTTTGTGAGTCTATCCACTATGACCCATATGCTAGTATTCCCCTTCCTTGATCTCGGCAATCCATCCACAAAATCCATAGAGATACTTTCCCACTTCCATTGCGGGACCTCCAATGGATGCAGTAGCCCACCGGGCTTCTTCGACTCGGCCTTTACTTGTTGGCAAACAATGCATCTAGAAACAAACTCTGCAACATCCTTTTTCATCCCATCCCAAAAGAAAATGCGCTTCATATCCCGGTACATCTTATCCCCTCCGGGATGTATGGTCATCCTCGAGTGATGCGCCTCCTCAAGAACTTTATTTACTAAGTCTCCCACTTGTGGGACACATAGTCTTCCATCACGCCTTAGCCACCCCTTGTCATCAATAGTATATCTAGCGAGGTGACATGACGTCTCACCATGAATCAACTTGTCCATGATCTCGACTATCTGCGGGTCTTCCCTCTGTGAAGGCCCAACTTGATCAAGAAGTGTAGGTCTAAGCTCAAGGGATGCTAACGAACCAGTCATCGACTCAACAACAGGTGTAAAATCAAAGTTTGCCAAGAACTCTAGGCTCTTCATCTCAGCAAACAAGGGACTCAAAGTCAACCTTCTTCTACTTAGCGCATCCGCCACAACATTACCCTTGAGCGACTGTCCTTCGCTTGTCTGCTGCCTAAGAATTCCATCCACCTCTGCTACCTTAGATTCAAATCTTTCTGTGAGAAGAGGTACTTGAGCGACTTGTGATCAGTATATAACTCAAACCTTTCACCTAGAAGATAATGGCGCCAAGATTTGAGTGCAAAGACGATCGCCGCCAATTCCAAATCATGAGTGGGATAGTTCTTCTCATGAACTTTGAGTTGCCTACCCCCAAAGCATATCACTCTCCCTTCTTGCATCAGGACAGCGCCTAATCCCGTGCCACATGCATCGGTGTACACGGTAAACAACTTCCCTCCATCGGGTAATGCTAGAACTGGAGCTGTGGTGAGGGCTTTCTTGAGCCTTTGAAAAGCAAGCTCACACTCTATGTCCCATGCAAAGACTAAGTTCTTCTTCGTTAACTTAGTAAGAGGGGCTGAAATCTTAGCGAAGTCCTTAATGAACTTCCTATAAAATCCTGCCAGACCGAGAAAGCTTCTCACTTCAGTTGCATTCTTCGGAACTTTCCAGTCTTGTACCGCCACTACTTTAGCGGGATCCACAGCTATGCCTTGCTTAGAAACTATATGCCCAAGGAACCGAACTTCCCTTCTCCAAAATGGCATTTGGAGAACTTGGCTTTTAACTGATGAGCTCTAAGCGTATCCATAACCTCCTTGAGATGTGTAGCATGCTCTTCCTCGTCCTTAGAGAAGATCAGAATATCATCCACGAAGACAACCACAAACTTGTTAAGGAACTCCCTAAACACCCTACTCATCAAATCAACGAAGTACGCGGGTGCATTAGTCAAACCGAACGGCATGACAAGCCATTCAAAGAATCCATCTGGAGTCCTAAATGCAGTCTTGTCAATACTATCCTCAGCCACTCTAAGTTGATGGAATTCGGTGGCTAGATCGAGTTGAGAGAAAACAGAAGCACCAACAAGCTGGTCGAAGAGATCATCAATCCTCGGTAACGGGTGCCTATTCTTCTTTGTTAGCTTGTTTAACTCACGATAGTCAACACATAGGCGAAGCGAACCATCCGCCTTAGTAGCGAATACCACAGGAGCACCCCATTCAGAAATGCTTCGCCTAATGAAATTTTTCTCAAGCAACTCCTTGATTTGCTTGCTAAGCTCTCTTCTTTCTCGCGGGGCCATGTGCCTAACAGGCAATGAAACTGGCTTGGCATTATCAAAAAGATAAATACAGAAGTCTATCTCGCGTTTAGGGGGTAACCCCTTCACCTCATCAAAATCATCAGGATATTCTCGGACCACCCTCACAGATTGAAGATTGTCAATAGACGAGTCGAGGGATTCAAGATAACATAACATGACGGGATCCAGAGGGTTACAAGAAATCTCTAGGGTATTGCCAAGGCGAGTCATAAGCCTCACTACCCTATGCTCACAATCGAGAATGGCTCCATAACTGGACAACCAATCCATGCCCAAAATCAACCCGTATCCCATGAACCCGAGAACATAAGCATTACATGTGAATTCTACGGTCAAGATAGAAATCCTCAAATCCATACAAATCATAGATAGATGGGCGGAACCCCCAATTGGATTTGAAACACTAACGGGATCCTTAACTAGACTAGTACTTAGGTGCAAACTTTCAACAATGTCAGAAGAAATAAAGGTATGCGATGCGCCAGAATCAAATAAAGTTCGAACAGGAAAACCAGAAATGTAAACAAGGCTTTCTACAGAAATACTACCTCGGTCCGGAGCTGGAGTAGTGTTGAGAGCATGCATCTGCCCTTCAGAAGGTCCTGTCCGCTGAGTCCGTCCTTGCCCCTGCCCTTGCTTCTTTGGGTAATCCTTACTGTAGTGTCCAGACTCTCCGCAATGAAAGCATTCTCCCAACTTCCTCTTCTTCTTCCTACAATCTTTGATTATGTGTCCAGTGACCACAGAAGTTGCACTTCCTTGTCTCCCTTGCCTTGTTGTTGTTTGCCTTGTTACCCTTGTTGTTCTTGTTGTGCTGGTTTCTCTGATTGCCTCCCCACTTGGAGTCCACCTTCTTGGTTTGAGTCTCATTAAGCTTAACTTCTTTCTTGGCATTCTTATCATCTCCTTGAAGCAAGGCCATATCCACTAAGCTCTCAAAAGTGGCCCCCATGTGTATATGAGACATGGCCAAACCTTGCAATGGCTCATTCAATCCTCGAGCAAAGCGTAGAGCCTTCTTCTGAGGTGTGTTAACCATGTCTAAACCGAATCGAGCAAGCTGGTTAAACTTATTCACATACTCACTCACGGTCATGTCCCCTTGCTTCAAAGATATAAACCTCTCCAATTGCAGATTCTCTTCAGCAGATGATATAAACTTAAGCCCAAACCTCATCCTAAAGTCGGCCCAAGTCTCTATAGGTCTAGTAGCGTTGGTGACTTCCCACCAATAAGCAGCTTCCTCTTTCAATAGCCATACTGCCAACAGAACTTTCCTACGATCTTCTACATCAAAGATAGCAAAAAGGTCTTCATTTTCCCTTAACCAGTTTCTTGCCTCAACATAAGTCTCTGTCCCAACAAAATTCTTGCCACCCATCGCCTTAAAGTCCTTGCAAATCTTCGTGAAATCCGCTTGTGGACACTGAGGAGGAGGAGGAGGAACCTCAGGTACGGGAGGAGGAGTGGGAGTGTTTGCTGGGCCGGCATCGTTGGCCCTAGCTTCCAAGTACGTTCGGAACCATCCGGGTATGGGTACTCCCACGGGAAGGTTAAGATCGGCCATGCTGAAAAAGGAAAAGATAAATTTAGAACGAGGAAACAAAGGATAGTGCTAATGGCTTTTTGGGGAATAGCCTTTTAAAATAAACTAGACTTTCCTTGGAAAAATACTTAATTGGTTTTGAAAATAGTTTTTCAAAAAGGGTTTTTAAAACTTTTGTCCGGTTTAGTAAAACCTCATTCTCTGATACCAAATGTA
The DNA here is from genome assembly GCA_030737875.1 of Allium sativum. Taxonomy (NCBI): domain Eukaryota; kingdom Viridiplantae; phylum Streptophyta; class Magnoliopsida; order Asparagales; family Amaryllidaceae; genus Allium; species Allium sativum. Next base: position 770,406,244 of record CM060926.1, read on the forward strand.
ACACCCCACCTCCGCCAGGGTCACTCACATGAGAATGCACTAGCTTTGGAGGGGTGTTGTCTAGGTAAACATGCACAGAGATATCACAAGACAGAACATAGATAAATAAATAAGTAAAGCAGCGGTAGAAATTTAAAAACCATAGTTAACCATTTCAAAACCAAATAGTCAACTTACATCAAAGTACTTAGTCATTATTTTCCAACTACCACAAGTCTAGAAAACATAAACTGAAAATAACATAAAGTAAACTATCCCCAAGATAGATGCGGTGAAGCCATAGCAAGCTCAAGTCCAAACCGTACATGAGCTGTCAAGAAAGCAAGCCAAATGTCCAAGCTAAGCACTAGTGTTCCCTCCCTGAGAACCTGGGGGGGAACGGAAGAAAAGAGGCGAAAGAAAAAGGGTCAGTCATAAAGACTGGTAAGTCATACCTACTATTAGTATAAAAACTAATGAAGTTAACTAAACATGAGAAACTGAGATGAAACATAAAGATGGTAACTAACTGGCATGATAAATAGATAACAAGGTAGATCAAGTGTGGCATCGCATATACAAGGTTTAGTTTTGCACCAAAAGTACTAGTATTCCAACCCATGTCAAGTATAAACAAGAAATGATCCCTTGGCCCAATATCATGAGTTGACCCAAGTCAAGGTCCAACTATACAATCTAGTCGATCGGCTCCCTATAAGCCTAACTCGCCGAGTGTCGGTGTCATACGGCCCAATCACGGAATGTAGTCAACTGTGCTAGGTCCACCCTAGGGTGTATCAAGCCCTAGGGTGCCAACCATTGACACAAATCAAGCACGTACAGTCTATACCTACTGGTGCCCATGTCTGTTTTATTCAACTCCGGACTATGTGCACGACCATAGTTCGCCTGAACCTACACTGGCGCACCTACTCTGCCGTCTTTCTGGTCGCTTACAATCAGCTCAGTAATCGTGCCCCACCCTAGCCTAGTCCCTAGGGTATCGTGATACATCCAAGAGGGTTACTGCTGAAAAGGACCACGTAACTAGGGTTTCCAACGGGTTAAGTGTGGTTAACCCTATCCAATCATGTATCAAGTTGGTTAAGTGTATCCAAGTGGTTCATGACTTAACCCTAACATGTGGCATTAATTAATTAATTTAATGCACCCAACCTCTCACATTAGACTTTGTTGTGGTTACTGGATATGCCGGGCGGGTCCGGACAGCTTTACACCACAACCTAGTCTAACCTCGGGTTTCAAGTGCGATATGACCAACTTCTCACATTGGGTCCTATTGTTTGTAGCCACTGGATTTGCCGGGCGGTTGCGGGCAGATTTACGCTACAAACTCAACCCAACCTCGAGTTGGCCACTTTATGGTTTTCCACATGTCATGACCACATTCACGTTTTCAAGCATAATCAAGTTTCATGTCATACTTCAAGTCATGTTTGTCATGTCATTTCAAATTTGCCTAACTACCCATAACGTATTCCCATTCGCACGTAAATTCACATCAATACAAATAGATCAAGAAGGGGAACATAACAACATGACAAAGATGGGCATACGGTGATAAAGTTGGTCATAAGTTAAACATGATGATATTTGAGGCAAAGGTGTTCATCACAACTAGCATATAGGATTTATTGGCCTCAAAACATGTATGACATCAAACTTAGCAAATAGACTTGTGGGTAGCATGTAGTTCAACATCATAGGCAAAGGTGATAACATGATAATAGTTGACATAGAGTGATAAACTTGTGGGTAGCATGTAGTTCATCATCATATGCAAGTTAACATCAAGGTTATGAGGGGTTCTATGTTGCATTTATGCATAATCCCCAAACAAAGCTCATAGCTTTCTACCTAAAAATCAAGATGAACGGTACCAGGTTCATGATAGTTCCACAATCATAGATCAAAGGAGTCATAAATGGATCTATGCATACAAATATAGCCCCAAGACAAGTATTACACCAAAAATCCCATTTCAACTTGCTACATGTTCATATTAATTTCATAGTTTAAATCTAAGAGTAGAGTGGGGCTTACAAATCGTGACTATGAGAACTAGAACCAAATAGAACAAGATAGAGACGTTGTAGAAGCTCTAGGAATGATGTAGCAACACTAGAAGCCTTGAGAAATAAGTAGCTCCTTTGATTTGATGGAGAAAGATTGCTCCTTTTTGCCTTAGAAGCTCTCAAGATGAAGATGGAGGCCATGATTAGGGAGCATTTTGGCAGAATTTAGTTGTTAGGATGATTTGTGGTGGTTTAGGCTAGGTATTAGGGTGTTTTTATAGGTGTAGAGACTAGTTTAGGCCATAGGATTAACCCTAGTTTAGATCTGAACAATCAAATCCCGTCTCAGGCTAGCTGGGTAGACCCAAAGGAGCAAACAGGTGCACCAGGAAAATTTAGCCGACCAGGGAGGTCGACCCCCAGGTCGACACCCAAGTCGACTGGGCAGTCGACCTGGGCTAGGGCAAGTCGACTCCCCAGTCGACCTGGGGCTGGGCGGGAAATTTTCCCGCCCAATTTGCTTCTGGCTGAATTTGAATTTCGGGCTGAATTTTGAATTTTCTGAAATCTTCTATGGGCCATATCTTGGTCATACAGACTCCGAAAATACGAAAATTCGGACTCGTTTTCAAGCAGAATTTCGAGATGAATGCAATGGCGTAACCCATTCCCATTGATTCTTAACTTATCATTTAATTCTGCCCTGATTTCTTGTTTTAACATGTTATTAAAAATTCGGGTTGTTACACAAGGAATCGTTCAGCCTTTCTGGACTCTTTCCAGCAAGACAAAATCAAACCTATTATTTAACAATTATATGATAAACGTGTCCATCTTAGCAGTGGTTCTAACAATCAATTTTCTTGGATGAAAATGGAAAATCTGTCCGTCTTAGCACTGAAAACAAAAAAGCTGAAAATAGATAATCCGTCCATCTAACAACATCATTCAGTTATTAATAAGATGAACTACTCTTAATAAACACCTCTGCCTCAGCTTGATCTTTGCAAATCTGCAATTTAAATGTATAATTAGTCATTACAATGAAAGCATTACAATCGATTTGGAGGGCATAAATATAATAGACTGATGTCTACATACCAAATCAGGGGAGCGTTCACCATTGTTATAAATCATAGAAAATGATGAATAACCTTTTTTAAGTCACAAATATCACCTGAAAACAGCCTGTATAATTTATTGTTAAAGAAAAGCAAGTTCATATGTGCACGATCATCAACTAGCAGCATTGAAGCTTGCAGATCTATGTCCAGAGATGATTGGGTGACATAAGCTAGTTTAATACTCCTCTCCTTGTTGCCTAAAAGAAAAATTATCAAAGTAGTTTCATCCTGTGCAGTTACAATCACTAATGAGAAGCTAACACCAATGTAAAGCAAAAGTTAAGATCTGGCAAACTATTATCCAATTAACTGTTGAGGCACATGTCACACTGAAAAGAACTATTCACGCCAAAAATAAAGTTTGTAAAAACATAAAGAAAATTCATATGACCTGCCAATCTTCCATCAAAAATCAAAAAATGGAAACCACTTAACCTGCTACTTATAGTTCACCATCACCGTCTTCTAACATTACTCCCTCCAATCATATAAGAAATCCTTCACCGAATAGAAGATGATTAGAGCACAATACACATGTTTGATAAGTTTCGAATATATGACGTTTAGAACAATAGTGTTGGTCATAATGAATACCAATAATTTGTTTAAAAAGAACAATCAACAAATTGGAAATCTAGACCTAAATCAGTAAGAATATGATTCGAAACAAGACCGAGAAAACAAGAAACGAGAAATTAGTAACAGATCCCAACAAAATTACCGTGCATATGCGAACAAGTGACTAGCTGGACAAAAAGCGTCCGCAGCTTTTTATGAGTTAAGTCTGTAAAATCGAAACTGAAACTGAAATTAGAAACAAATCCCAACATAATTTCTTGCTCCGCCCAGTTTAGGGCAATTGAAACTGAAATCGACGTGAAGCTCAAACAAAATCGATGTGGAGAATGAAGGACGGTGAGGTTTGTGGTGTTGGATTTCAAAATCAACGTAAGGAAGGTGGAAATTTGAAAGGGAAATGAATACCGTGTTGAAAGATAAAGGGAAAGTGAATTTCTTTTTTCTACAGCTAGTAAATGAGGTCATGGGAAATTAAGTAAAAATTATGTTTTGGGTGGCAGGTAAACGAAATTATCTTTTTCTCAGGGTTTTGCCATATAGGCAATAATTTTGGGGACTCATTCTACAAACATTCAGCATAAATTGTTGTCTTCTAGTTTTGTGGATAGACATTTTTCTTGTAGTGATTATAAGTATACGTTACAGATTACATTAATATTTACTAATTAGAATTCAAACGTATATGCATAATTTATTCCTATCATAATTTACTTGCTTCACACATTTACTATTCTTTCAAATTTATATATTAACATAATCTAATAAATTAATTAGTCAATCAATCATTATTAACTTAAGTTGTCTGTTTCTTAAATGTAGGTTTTTCTAACACCAAAACTACAAACATTTATAGCTTCCGACTGATCTCTATTCGGAAAATATTATATATAAAAATTGATTAGAAAATCGTCACGAACACAATACTACAAGTTTCATGGTCAAATTCCAATATTTACGAAATTTCCATTTTTGCTACTTTCTTATTTTATTAATTATATTCAGTTTAATTAATTACTTCCAAAACTCGGGTGTTACATTATCCTACCTTTAAAATTTTCGCTCCCGTATTCGACAAGGGTAAGGTCAAGTAAACCTTCGCACATGCATTTTATACTAACAACCATTTCGTGTACACCCACAACAATCTGTGTCACAGCGCAAAGTGCATCACATAATATAAGACATGAATTTGGAATTTAAACGTGTGTTAAAAATGGAAAGAAGTAAATTAAGAATAAAAGTTTATAAAATTTAATAATAAAGGAGAAATTAATGTTATTGTAACATTATAAATGTTAATAAGATGTTAACATTACGCGTGTTTAATACATGATTTTGACATATACTGGTCGACCGCTCTTGGGCTGGGTCGAGCTTAGGTAGTCGACCGCCCAAGGGGAGCGGTTGGCCTGAACTCGAGTTGAAAAAACATACCTGTGGCATGACCAACGAACGGATTTCATTCGTTTATTATCGAACTTACCATGTTGATTCAACTCCCTAAAAATAAAATGCATGGCTAATCTTCGAACTCATTTTATATGATGGGTGTGGAAGGCCCATCACTTTTCTTCTTCCTCTAAGGCCTTAGAATTACATAATATGGATTTAGGCTTGTTGTTAGAAACTGGAGGAAGAAGATTGTAGATCAGAGATGAGGATTTATTCAAAAAGTTCGTTCGTACGAGGTAAGGGTTTCAGATCTGATTTTCTATTTAGTTGATTTAGATCCAAATTTATAGATCTCAATTTGTGATTCCAAATATAGAACGGAAAATATGGATAATAGGATTGGATTTGGGTCAAATCTAGAAATTTGGAGTGCTTAAAGTGGATAAGTGTATTAAATTATATATGATTTATTATATTGATATACGATATTGTTAGAATTATGTTTAGTTGTTTGATAAGAACTATTACAATTAAATAAATCATACAAACAGGTTCTTTTTCGGTTGTTTATACTAATTGTAAATTTAAAGTTAATTGTACCTGTGTACAAAGATATCTAAATTGAGATAAAATGGATCCATAACTAAGTCTGGACTTAAGTGTAAAAGAAATGGCGCAAGCTTTAATAAGAAAATAGTTATAGTAATCATCTTAAGTTTATAATTGAAGCAAAATAAACTTACTTATAATCTGATTTGAGAAATTTATAGTATTTTAGCTGGGTATAAATGACAGATTTCCATATTTTAATTTTAGAAGAATACGATGAACATAATTGTAAGAATAGGAATAGAACCTAGAAAGAATTAAGACATGTATAAAATAAAGGTGGCTACTACATCTTGTACTACCTACCTAAAAGAAAATATATCTTATAGCTATGGATTATTGCTCAAAAGTTCATTTTTATTGTAAATATGGGAATAGATCAACTTAAAACCCCAGTTTTGCCAACTTACTAAAATATGACTAGCTGTACAAAAATATTAACTAAAGTGGAAAATGTAATAATCAATGTAAAAAAATAAAAGATAAAAGAAATGGTAGTAATCAACTTTAATCCTTATAATCTAGAGAAAATATAAAGTCAAGACAATAAAAGATGTAAAGATGGATAAAGATAAGAGAAAGAAATTAGTGTATATCCTTAAGAAAATGTAAATAAAGAAAGCTATGGAGAAATTATTATGATAAGTAGTACATGATAGATAGATACAGATTTTACAAACAGTAACTAGTATGAAAAAGTAAAGAACCTAAAAGAGATTAAAAATATCATAATAACAAAAAATAACATAGTTGGGGCATGTCTCAACGATGAACTAGATATTCTCCAGTGTAGTAAATAAGTGACCCATAGTAACAAAATACAATAAGAAGAGTAAGAGAAAAGTAAACTAAACACATAAAGAAAAAAAGCTAGACATAGTAAAGAATGAGATTACAATGGTAACCTCCTAAGATGCGTTTAGAGTATTGTAAAGGAAATCTAGATGTAGTCAGTCATGTGCAAGCCATCACAGATCCTTTTGAACATAAGGGAGCCTGTCTTAAGGTAATTGTGGACAATACCAGAGCATGAAATAAGCGAGTAATGAGGATCCATCCTAACATGATTGCTTAACAATTACCGGAGTAGGAAATAAGTCACTTCATATGGGATTGGGAAGTTCGTCCTAGCAGATGCGCGAACAATAATGGGGAAGGAAATAAATGACCAATTATGGCTCATCCTAACATGATTGTTCAGCGAATACCGAAACAGGAAATAAGAGACTTCAAATGGGGCGTAGAAGGATACCCCAGATTAGCACTCTGGTGTAGGTATAAAGATGGTCCACCAAAGGCAAAGTTTGTAGTGTTCATCAAAGAGGTATTGCCTTGACTGCATTAGACGGTCTACTGGCTGATGGATGGCTAGGTAGTCATGCGAACCACGGTTAGCTATGTCTAGTAGTGGGGAAACCTAAAAGGATAGTAGTCGCATGAGTGCAGGTCATCATTGGTCGGTATTAAGAATGATAAAGGACATAAATTAAATCTGCATAGGCCATGTGATTTTTCTCTATCAGTACACCGTATTGGGGTCATGCAATGCCACATGGTTGATTCAGAATGTTTGTTTAGGGCAAGGATATTAAACTATTAGGAATACCTTTCTACTAGAAAGGGGTGGCTATGCGGAGCCTTGCCGCGATAAAGGGGACATACCATAGTTTATAGTAAATTCCGATTGCATTCCGTACATAGTGGATTCTATTGTCTTTTGTGAGCAGAATTCAGAACTATGGATGAAATGATCACATGTATGCATACTTGCATAATGAGGCATTCTATTATGAATATCCACAATGTAGGCATAAAGAGATAGGTCATTGTGGATGCAGTTTACCCATTTTCATACCAAATGACGGAACATTTGTAGTGTAGACAATCTTGAGCGGTCAATTATATGTATAGTTTCAGCACTTTCATAGTGAGATGGTGGAATCCTAGCGAGGAGGATACGAAAGGTGCTAAAGGTAGTGTTGGAAATGTTTTACAAACATTATGTGAATTATTAAAAATGATTGAATAAGTGTATGAATCGCTCCTATGTTTGAGTAGTCCCACATCATGGGATTATAGGGAAGAGGCAAGGATTTATACTTGTTTCTAAGAAGTCATGTTGGGGCCTTGGGCTCCCAATACATGCATTGTTGTGAGGAGGGAGACCATGCATCATGACCACCACACACGCGCGCGCGACCGACCGACCCGGCCCGGTTCGGTTCGGGTTCGGGCTTGGGCTTGGGCTTTGTGGTGTAGGCACTTATATTTTTGGACCATAAAACTTAGTTGTTTTCGAACCGTTTTTTATGGAAAAATTATTTTGCGCACCGATATTTATTCTGCAACGGAAAATTTTTTGCAACGGTAAAATAATTAATCCCCCCCGAAATTTTAGCAGATCCGATATTTTCTCCCAAAACCTAATTCTCGTTCTATATATACTATTTTATCTGAGACGAGAAAAATACCACCGAATTTTGTATTCTCTTCTTCTCAGCCGCCATTAAAACTTCTAAGAAATTTCGAGCAGTATTTTTCCCGAAAGTGCAAATCTGCACTGATTGGTTTGTGCAAGCAAATCAGTTACTATTTTAGAGGCTGTTTTATCCTAGAGGCGGCGGCGAAGGAACGAATTGGTTTGCACCTCTGACCAAATCGCCGAATCGTCTTCAAGAAAGCGACCCAGTCCGCGACTCAGCCATTGTTTTCCTATAATTTGAAGACGAACTGAAACAATGGCCTCGAACTCAACCATGGACGATTCTGCTCCTCCCTCTGCTTTTCACGGCCCTCTGGTGACTGCTGCTCCTTTCAAGTTCGAAGGTTTGCATTTCAAGCGCTGGCGTCAGAAGATGGTGTTCTTCCTCACGATCAGGAAGGTGGTGGCTGCTCTGACTGCTAAAAAACCGCAGCTACCAGAAAAGCCTGACGAGACTGATGCAACAAAGATGGCATCATGGACTGAACAGTCAAAGCAACTGCAGACCTGGACTGAACAGGATTACTTATGCAAGAATTTTATACTGAATGGACTGAGCGATGATCTGTATGATTATTATAACTCAGATGAAAAGACAGCAAAAGAGATCTGGGAAGCACTGAAGAAGAAATATGATACAGAGGAGGCAGGGGCAAAGAAATATGCTGTGAGCCGCTATTTAAAATACCAGATGACTGATGATAGATCGGTAGAGATGCAGTCTCATGAGCTGCAGAAAATAGCTCATGAGATCATCTCCGAAGGTATGGTCTTGGACGAACAATTTCAAATTGCTGTTATCATTGACAAATTACCCCCAGGCTGGAAAGATTTTAAGAATGTCTTGCGACATAAGACTAAGGAATTTTCCTTAGAAAGCTTGATTACACGCCTCCGTATTGAGGAGGAGGCACGCAAGCAGGACCAGAAAGAAGAGGTGCTGATTGTGAATAACAACAGTACTAAGAAGACCACTCCCGCTGTTCTGAAACCAAATCAGAAATCTTTTAAGAATCATAACAGGCGCAACAAACAGAATGGGAATCCGCAAGGAAACCCAAAAGGACAGCAGAAACCAGCCCAAAAGAATGACTCTGGACAGTTGTTTCTTTGTTACAACTGTGGAAAACCAGGGCATATGGCACGAAAGTGCCGGAACAGGCCAAGCTCTGCACCGCAGGCTAACCTGACTGAGGAGCCTCTTATGGCTATGGTTACTGAGATTCACCTTGTTGGTGGATCAGAGGGTTGGTGGGTAGACACTGGTGCTTCTCGCCATGTCTGCTATGATCGTGGCATGTTCTCTACATACACGGCTGCTGAAAATCAGAAAGTGCTGTTGGGAGACTCTCACACCACTACAGTTGCGGGGATTGGAAACGTGGAACTTAAGTTCACCTCTGGAAAAACTGTAATTCTGAAAGATGTTATGCACACTCCAGAGATAAGAAAGAATCTGGTCTCTGGCTTCCTCCTTAATAAGGCTGGTTTCACTCAAGTTATTGGGGCTGATTTGTACACTCTTACTTATAAGGGAACTTTTGTGGGTAAGGGTTATGCTTGTGAGGGTATGTTTAAACTGAATGTTGAATCTAATAAAGTGACTACTTCTGCTTACATGTTGTGTGATTTTAATATCTGGCATTCTAGATTATGTCATGTTAATAATCGAATTATTCGTAATATGAGCACCCTAGATATGATACCTAAAATGACAGAATCTGAATCTGATAAATGTGAATTCTGTACACAAGCTAAAATCACAAAGAAACCTCACAAATCTGTTGATAGAGTTTCTGAACCATTAGACTTGATTCATTCTGACATATGTGAACTTGATGGCACTTTAACTAGACAGGGACATCGTTATTTTATCACTTTTATTGATGACTGCTCTGATTTCACATATGTATATCTTATGAAAAATAAAAGTGATGCTTTTGACATGTTTAAAACATTCAAAACTGAGATTGAGAATCAAGCAAATAGAAAAATTAAGAGACTTCGTAGTGATAGAGGAACAGAATATGAATCTAATTCTATTCTGGATTTCTATAAACAACATGGTATAGTACATGAGAGAACTGCACCCTACTCACCTGAAATGAACGGTAAAGCAGAAAGGAAAAATAGGACCTTTACCGAGCTAGTAGTTGCCATATTATTAAATTCTGGTGCAGCAAAACATTGGTGGGGGGATATTTTATTGACTGTATGCTACGTTCTGAATAGAATCCCTAAATCTAAGAATAAAATTTCACCTTATGAAATTTTAAAGAATCATAAACCCAATGTCTCATACTTTAGAACTTGGGGTTGTTTAGCATATGTTCGCATTCCAGACCCTAAGAGAATAAAATTGGCAAGTAGAGCATATGAATGTGCATTTATAGGCTATGCTATTAATAGCAAAGCATATAGATTTTATGACCTTAATGCACATAATATAATTGAATCAAATGATGCCGACTTTTATGAAACTAAATTTCCTTTCAAATTAAGGAATAGTGGGGGCACTTCAAATATGCCTATTAGAACAGAACTTAATGAAAATTCTGAAGCTGAACCTAGAAGAAGTAAAAGAGCAAGAACCATAAAAGACTTTGGTTCAGATTTTTGTGCTTTTACTATTGAGGAGGATCCTATAAACCTCCAAGAAGCCTTATCTTCTTTAGATGCCGATTTCTGGCAAGAGGCTATAAACGATGAGATGGATTCTTTAGAATCCAATAAGACTTGGCACTTGGTAGACTTACCCCCTGGTTGTAAGTCTATAGGCTGTAAATGGGTACTTAAAAAGAAATTAAAACCTGATGGCACTATAGATAAATATAAAGCACGACTAGTAGCTAAAGGTTTTAAACAAAAGGAAAATATAGACTTCTTTGACACTTTTTCACCTGTAACTAGAATAACATCCATTCGGGTATTAATCTCACTTGCTTCCATTCATAATTTACTTATACACCAAATGGATGTTAAAACTGCTTTTTTGAACGGTGAATTAGACGAAGAAATTTATATGGACCAGCCTGAAGGATTTGTAGTACATGGTCAAGAACATAAAGTATGTAAATTGGATAAATCATTATATGGTTTAAAACAAGCACCTAAACAATGGCATGAAAAATTTGATAACTTAATCATTTCAAATGGTTTTAAAGTTAATGAAAGTGACAAATGCATTTATTACAAATCTGAGAATGACATTTGCACTATTATATGCCTTTATGTAGATGACCTACTCATTTTTGGGTCAAATATTCATGCCATAAACTCAGTCAAATCCTTATTAAGTGTCAATTTTGATATGAAAGATCTAGGTGAAGCGAGTGTAATCCTTGGTATTAAGATTACTAGGTCAGAAAAGGGAATTTCTTTGGATCAATCTCATTACATTGAGAAGATACTAAAGAAATATAATTACTTTGACTGTAAACCTGCAAGTACGCCATATGATCACAGTGTAAAGTTATTTAAGAACACTGGTGAAGGTGTAAGACAGTCTGATTATGCGAGCATCATTGGCAGTCTTCGGTATGCCACTGATTGTACTAGACCCGACATTGCCTATGTCGTGGGATTATTGTGCAGGTTTACCAGTAGACCTAGTATAGAGCACTGGCAAGCTATTGAAAGGGTAACGAGATACCTTAAACGAACCATGAACCTTGGATTACATTATGAAAGGTTTCCAGCTGTACTTGAAGGATATTCCGATGCAGACTGGAATACCTTATCTGATGATTCTAAAGCGACCAGTGGCTATATATTTAGCATCGCTGGAGGAGCTGTTTCTTGGAAATCCAAGAAACAGACTATTTTGGCTCAGTCTACTATGGAGTCTGAGATGATAGCACTAGCTACAGCTAGTGAAGAGGCAGAGTACTTGAGAAATCTGCTAGCTGAGATTCCCTTATGGGAAAAACCGATACTGGCTGTGTTGATACATTGCGATAGTACCGCGGCTATTGCAAAAGTTCAGAACCGATATTATAACGGTAAGAGACGACAAATACGTCGTAAGCACAGTACGGTTAGAGAACTACTCTCCACAGGTACCGTTAGAGTGGATTACGTACGTAGTGAGGAAAATTTGGCGGATCCTTTGACGAAAGGACTGTCCAGAGAGAAAGTCCATAACTATTCTAAAAGAATGGGACTATTGCCCCTAGATTGTTGACTCACGCACAATGGTAACCCGACCTAAATGATTGGAGATCCCAAGAACTAGGTTCAATGGGTAATAACAAGTTGTGTAGTGATATGAGTTGAACATGCTATTTAATGAACCAAGAAGCATGTATTCCTGAAGTGATTAGAGGATGAGTTAATAGAAACTCTTAATGAGATCTATACTCTATTTGGAGTGGAGTACCTACCTTCAGGAGTGCTCTTGATAGACTCACCTTTGTGAATGTGGAAATGTGGCCGTTTCCTATGGAGTTTGGGCAAAACTTCTAGAGCATTCACTAAACTGGGATAGACGTGCAGGGCCATAAATGCACGGGCTTATCTGATTGCACTATAGAAAAGGTTGTGTGTGGTTTGATGTCAGGAATAGAGTTCAAGACTACGTGTCACTCTAGTAAAAACTGAATCTTACTCACTATGCAAAGGTTCAAGTCCTTGGACACCTTTGTTTATGCACAATCTTATGTTTTTAAGAAACTGCTCGAAAATATTTTTAAAAATTCAAGTGGGGGATTGTTGGAAATGTTTTACAAACATTATGTGAATTATTAAAAATGATTGAATAAGTGTATGAATGGCTCCTATGTTTGAGTAGTCCCACATCATGGGATTATAGGGAAGAGGCAAGGATTTATACTTGTTTCTAAGAAGTCATGTTGGGGCCTTGGGCTCCCAATACATGCATTGTTGTGAGGAGGGAGACCATGCATCATGACCACCACACACGCGCGCGCGACCGACCGACCCGACCCGGCCCGGTTCGGTTCGGGTTCGGGCTTGGGCTTGGGCTTTGTGGTGTAGGCACTTATATTTTTGGACCATAAAACTTAGTTGTTTTCGAACCGTTTTTTATGGAAAAATTATTTTGCGCACCGATATTTATTCTGCAACGGAAAAATTTTTGCAACGGTAAAATAATTAATCCCCCCCGAAATTTTAGCAGATCCGATATTTTCTCCCAAAACCTAATTCTCGTTCTATATATACTATTTTATCTGAGACGAGAAAAATACCACCGAATTTTGTATTCTCTTCTTCTCAGCCGCCATTAAAACTTCTAAGAAATTTCGAGCAGTATTTTTCCCGAAAGTGCAAATCTGCACTGATTGGTTTGTGCAAGCAAATCAGTTACTATTTTAGAGGCTGTTTTATCCTAGAGGCGGCGGCGAAGGAACGAATTGGTTTGCACCTCTGACCAAATCGCCGAATCGTCTTCAAGAAAGCGACCTAGTCCGCGACTCAGCCATTGTTTTCCTATAGGTAGTATTTAGGATCTAGGCGATTCAAGGACATATAATTCTATATAGGTATTATTTATTAGGTTAGATATATTAAGGAGTAAATTGGTGCGATTTACGCACAAAGATAAAAGTTTAGCAACCTGAATAAACTAATAAAACAAAGATGCAATATCATGGTATATGTAGTGTTGGGATTATAAGTATGTAATTTTCTAGTCATCGGAACATTTGTTTTGACCTTCTCCTAAAAAAACGCTGATTAAGTAGAGATTCCAGTTTGTTCAGCTTAGAGACACTTAGTCTTGAAAGTATTAATGCCTTGGTGAGTCTTAATATACGATTATACTTTTAAATTACTTCTGTTGTGGTTTATTTACTTAAGCTCTAAACATTTAACTTTGTTTATTTGCAGGATACCAAACACACTGTTCATGCTTCAATGGACTTGGGTTTTAGTTTTTAATGAAAAATCTAGGCTCCACGAAATTAGTGAACTCATCTCCTTGGACTACATGTGTGGACTCAGCTCCATGGACTACATACAAGTTTCGCTCCGCGGGCTACAAATATGGGTTCAGCTTCACAAATTGTAGGTATATGAACTTAGCTCCATGGAGTGTATGCAGATTCAGCTCCGCATACTCTCTTTCGTATTAAAAGACCTCTCTAGAAGGTTACCTACCCTTTTCCCCTAAACAAATAAACAATTATAACAGTGGATGACCTAACATGACTTGTACTAGTTGGAGGTATAACTTGTTAGGTGTGTAACCCTCATATCTCCTACTGACCACTTAGAATCTATGATGTTCTCAACCAAAGTACAACTCCTAGTCCTCAATTTGGTGCCATTACATTAATATAATGCTTATCCTTTCTCTCTATCCCATTTGAATTTACTAATGAAATAAACCAATGTTATTTACTAACTTTAACAATTAAGTTTGCAGACACTTATTCTATTGACGTAACACCACATTATTGCATGTGATGTAATCAAATGGATGGCACAGTAGGAATAACTATTCCAAGTATTTTCTGTTAATCATCCTCATGTCTAGGGAAAATCACAATACTGATACCTACCGTATATTTCAGCTTCAATGATCCTGGGAAATTCATTGATATTTCTGGATCAAACGCTTATTATATTCTATAGCAAGTATTTAAGATAAGAACCCAATCGACCAGTGTAAACAATTTCCTAATCCTATTTCATACACTCATAAATTGGTTTTGATTTTACTGGATTCTATGTTTAATCACTCAGAATGGGAGCGCTTTTGCTGGTAAAATCTTCAAGCCCTAAAATTCAGAACTGTAACTCAACTGGCATCCAGTATAAGAATCTCTTGATCATGTAAACATATGATTTAATTTACATCCAACTGAAGATGTAAATTGTTTATCCACTCGGCATATGTAATTGACAGTACAAATTTATAGTCTTAAGAAAGAAAAAAAATGACAGTACAAAATATGGGGACACTGCAGATGTAAGTCTTCTTAAAACCAAGGTTATTTAACACTGCAGATTTATATATCTCATCGAAAAGGGGACTTGTGTCATATCTTAAAATTTCAAGTGATTATTTATTATATTTCCATAATATTGAAATTGACAATATAATATATGGTGAAATCCTTATTTTATACATCTCTTTCATTTAGATGTTTTACTAGTTGTTTCGAACGATACACTTTTGTCTGACTTGATAGTCTATATAACCGATATTGCAATATTATATTCCAATGAATTAAAATGCTTCTTAAATCCCATGATTTATTATGATAACCTAATTTACATTTTTATTTACACATCCCGATCTATCAAATAATTTATTAGTCTTAAGAATTATCACAACCCAATACTATATTTAGGGACTATTGCCCAATACTCAGTTTACGGAGTATTACCCAATACCTTCCAAATATTCTAGCATACACACAACATTCAGTCAGATTTATCAATATAATATGTAGGCATGGTTCATAAATTCATTTCATGTGTAAAAATTTTAGCATTCAAACTCCAATTTTCATTTAGGCATAAAAAAATAGATTTACAATGATATGATTCCAAAATATATAAAAAAATGTAATTTATCGCTCATATGTTTAGCATTCTAAATCTCTATATCTAATCCTTAATAATATATATGACTTCCTTTTTTCTATGTAGATATATTTACACTTCAAGCGTGCATACATTTATTACAGACCTAGATTAGAAAAGTGATATGGATTTAATTTACATTTTAGATCCAGATGTATAATTTACCTAGGATCTGACGATTTACTTCAACTGTATTCTTCTTCATAATCATCTTCTGCTATTCTTCACTTGTAAATGCATATAAACTATAGCTATTTTCTAAGAATTAAGAATTTTATAAGAGGAAAACCGACCGAACGCATCATCAGTCTAAAGGTTAAGTTGGTATTTATAGGGGTTCAAACTGATGTGAGCCATTTGACTAAATTATTTAGAATCTAGGTCATTCAGCCAAGTCCAAATACTCTAATTGAACAATCAACCCATTTTTGTCAACCGCTTATGGTCGACGAGTGCGACCTAGGTGTAACATATCCCTTAATCTAAGATCCAAAGCTACACACTATATGCTGCAGTATTACTTTCTGGCGACCAAACACTGGTGTGTTAACAATATCAATACCAAATGCATGTGTACATGAAAAAAAAAATTAACATAATTTCTAAAACATCCTTTGTTGAAAAATGCAGATCATGGATCTTAAGGCAAACTTAACACTAGAGGGGGGGAGGGGTGAATAATGTTTACTAAAATTTATGAACTTTTTGAAACCTTTCTGAATTTAACAGAATCAAATGAAAATTACATGTATGAATCAATCACAGAATCAACCATAGATGTAAATAATAAGTAAAAGTAGTAAAGGAAAGAACACATTGGGATTTTATACTGGTTTGGAGTTACCCTACATCCAACCCCACACAACTCCGGTTTGTGCAGATTTCTTTTTAAATAAACTCCAATATCCAATCTTAAAATCCTCGATTTCAAGGGTCACGAGGTCCACATCAACTGCATCGAGCACAAGGCGCTCACTTGATTTAACTAGGCTACAAGATCACCTGATTGATTTGTGGGATACAATAACACCCAGTTGATTTGAAGGGGATACAACCAAACATTTTCAGTAACGGTTTAATAGAGAGACTCAATAGGATTTGATCTTTCTATCTTTGATTGCAAATACTCCTGTAACTCTGGATTGCACTTAGATATTTAACAGAGTGATAGAGAATTAAACTAGAAATGATCTAGTTTTTTTTCTGTTTGAATTTCGTTAAAGTTCGGATATGGAAACTTGAAAATTAAGAGTATAAATGGAGAGGAGAAAAGGAGAGAAGAAGATAATGAAAGTTAGTTAAAAAATATAATTTAGATGGGTATTTATTGGGGTTCGACAGTCATGTCTATTCGGGAAAGGATTTAAACTAATTGACACTATTTTTGAAATTTATATCTTAGAAAAAAATAGCTATGATGTCGACATGTGGGGTAATGCATGTCGACATGCCCTTTGTAAATTTGGAGCTTAAAATTTTAAACACAAAGGAAATGATGTTTAAATAAATCAAGATAGTTCTGGAGTTTAACAAACAATTTTCTTATATGTTAAAATAGTATAATAAAATAAGAATATAAATTTAAAACATATATTTATAATCTATAAAAGTGATATCAAAACTTAATATGGAACTATAAATATAAATATGGGAAATTTAAAACTTAAGATATTAAACTATTAATAAGAACATAAGGAAATAAAATTTAATATAAAATTAATTTAAACATAAACATATATTATAAAACTAAATATAAATAAGAAAATCTAAAATAATTAATTTAGGAGTTAAATTAAAATTCAAGAAATAATTTAAATAAACATATTTTTTTTAAAAGGAAGTAATTTTGAAATCAATTGAAAATAGAAGACTTTTGAAATATTATAAGACGGAAT
Source organism: Allium sativum (assembly GCA_030737875.1). NCBI lineage: Eukaryota > Viridiplantae > Streptophyta > Magnoliopsida > Asparagales > Amaryllidaceae > Allium > Allium sativum. The sequence continues at coordinate 770,423,891 of CM060926.1, forward strand.
TAATGAGAGAATTGGAATAAAGACTTTAGTGCTATTATGGAGTTTTAACAAAAATTCTAGACTCTATTACTTATCCTAATATCTTTCTTAAACTCATGAATTCTTGTTACTTACGAGTCTTCAATCTTGAACTCTTCTTCTTTGTAATCCACAATCTTAAATCTTTAAATTGTACTGTCTTCAATAATCACTACCTGCATATACATCATATATATATTATAATGTTAGTATATATTTTATAATAATAGTTAAAAAGGTTAACAGGTTGTTGTCATCAAAACCATCATCTCATTCCCTAACATTTTTTACATTTCATATTCATGCATTACATAAACTCCAAATCATCTCTCAGCTTTTTGATAAAATATAAATACAAAATACTTCTAGAGTGATATCCCTAGATTAATCAGAGTACACAAAATGCCAATTATTACAACATCAATATAAACTCAAACATAAGTTCCCAAATAAAGAAGAATCAAAATAAGATCTTGGAATAGCGAGCGATGCCTCCTGCATATCTCCACTAGCTTTATTCACCAAAAGATCAAAGAACACGAAAATTGACCGTTGAACTAATCAATGAAGCACCCGGGAGTTAAAGAGGAAAACAAAATCTTCAAGTCAAATAAACAGTTTGATATGAATAATAATATGCTAACTCAAGATAAATATATATCTAATGAGACCACACCTCTTAGCGGAACGAGTTTTTCCTCACTGGTATCCTTAATCAAAGCAGTGAATCAATCAACCAATCAATGTTTCACAAACAATCACAATGGCTAATAACGTAATTAATCATGAATGAATGTGTGCATTCATATCCTGTTTATTTGTCTGTAGGGCATCTCTAACTATTTGTCTCAACCTAATCTTGATTGGTCGTCGCATGAGTTATCCTGACTATATGTCTCTCTCTGACTATCTGTCTCTCATCGGTAAGCTCTGACTATCCGTCAAATTTTGAATATTTGTCTTATTCTAAATTGTTGATTCAGACCTTTTATATTTATCAAATTATCTAACTGGTTGTTAGAACTAAATTGAACGGTCTATTTGACTTTAGCTCTTTTCTAACTATCTGATTTCATATCTCTCTTTGTATTGATAAGAGGACCAAAAACCTAATGGTTTTGCGAGCTCATCAATAACTTGTCGCATTACATCCCTTTCTATGCATACCATACTTTTGGTCATCTGCTAACCGTGCCTACGCACTGAAATGTTGGAAAAATTATGCTAGAGGCATAGCTGAAGTATATAGGGAGCGACATACCAGTCCCATGTGGTTTTCAAATTTTTCGAGTTATGACTATCATCTTCAAATCCATCCAATGCGAAGGGGTTACCAATTCAATAAAATACGGTGTTAAATTCTTTACATAATATTTCCTTGAAAACATAGGCAGTTTATAATTCAGTCTCTTTGAATATCATCTAAAGGAAATCTAATAACCCTTTACAATACAAAATTATTATACCAAACAAATGCTTTCAAATCGATGTTAATGATATTGTAAAATTGTAGGAGCGGTATACTTCAAAACTGGTGGCATTGAAGTCAAATTCCTTTTGAAACAAGTAATTTGTCAAAGTCCTTCGAAACCTTTCAAAACCATCCAAAACAAAGGAAAACAAGTTATTGAATTCCCTTGGATCTAACAATTGAAAATTGTTCAAAACCAAAAATAATTATAAGTTTTGTATGCATTATTACGAAACAAATTGTTTCAATCCCCTATGGACTTGAAACAAGACAACTGGAAATACATGGCTTCGAGCCTATATGGCCTCGAAGCAAAATTAATTGATTAGGGGTGCTTTGGATATAAAACAAGGGCTTGGAGCCTGAAATTATTTACGCTTTTGCAATAGTTCAAACCAATTTAAAAAAGCTCAAAGTAATTTCTTCAAAGCAAAACGAAGCAAGGGAGCTAGATATCTTCGAAACTGCTTAAAATTCGGATCTTCCCTTGTAAAGCGAAACAGAGCTTCGAATCAAAATAGATGGCTTCGAGCTCTCCTTTGAACCTCATTCGCTTTAGAGTACTCTAAGCTAAGTTGCCTTGGTATCATGTGTTGCACTACAAGTCGAAGCAACAAAGAGACTTCTTTCAAAACCAAATAATAAAGTGAAACCATTGCTTTGAAATGGAAAAACCATAATTATCATGAAAACTGAAAAACTTCTACTTAAAAATGATTTTCACCAACCCCATATTATTGGGCAAAATCTCATTGGCTTACAATTTTTTTTCCAGCCTTGTGCCATAGATCTGAGATTCTAAACATTAAAATATTGTTATCCCTTAACTATTGAAACCAATTATTTAATAAATCTTAATTAAATATATAAGCTTTTCTTACTTGAAAAATTCATATTAAATCATACGTCTATGCGGAAAACCACCATATAATAAATCCCTTTTCATATTTATCTCATTATGTATAAATTTCAAAATCAACAAAAATTATTTAATTACATTGAAATTTTGTAATCGAAAAAATTAATTTTTTAGACTTAGAACATTTTGAAATCTTCCAACTTGCTTGGAAAATTCTAAAAATTAAAACCCTTCACTAAAATATTTTCCACACCTCATCCTAGAATATCAAGGTATATAAGTGTCATATAATATAGTTTCCATGCAATCCATAGATGAAAAACTTATGGGAATGAAATTTATCACCAGCCTATATATATATATATATATATATATATATATATATATAGACACGTAAACAAACTTCTAACCTTAATAACTTTCTCATACGATGTCCGTTTTATGCAAAACTTGGTGTTTATCATTTAGTTATGGCATAATGAAGCATAATAGCAGGCAAAAGTTTGGATCTAATCATATACTCAAATCAACAAGCAATAAACACGAGTGAATATCATTATTCATCTTGAGTAAGTCATAGAGGAACTTGAGATTTTAGTGTCCTTAATTTCTTAAGCTTGATTTTCTCTTTAGCATGCCTTCTCTTTCTCTTCCCTAGGGTAATGGTGGTCGGCCTTGTGTTAGTATTAGAATTGTAGATGAATTTTTGAATGTGGGAAATGAAAGGAAGTATGGGTTATGTATATAGAATATGTCCTTTTCCTATTTTCCCCCTCTCATATTCCTATTATTATTTAACAAACTATAATTAATCTAATTAATTCATTAACTATTTCTTGGCTCGATTATTAACCAAATCTCATTCTTAGTGTTGACCTGCCTTTTTACAAGGTAATCTCATTTTGGATTTCACGCTTTAGGACTTGGGCATGGCTTGGACAGTCCTAGGCATGCCTGATTGAAGCACCGAAACCCTCAAAAGTTTGGACTTTTAGTGCATTGGATTTTGGTTCGACCTATTTTGGATCAGCCAATCCAGTTCTATCATCTCGATTCGACATGGGACCACCGACTCAAGAGAAGTGAACAGGAGAAGGAGTTCCCTTTAGTTCATCCAAGCTTCTGGTTCGGCTAAGATCCCGGTTCAGCCATCTCCCCGGCATCAATTATGTTCAGGTCGGCATGCCCTGTTTGGCATTTCAAACCATCCGGGTATGGCTATGATGAATTGAAGAAGATACGTTTCAACAATTTATCTCACGTTCTCTTCTCTACATTGTGGCCAAGCCCACTTCTTCCACTACCTCCACCACGTTACCACAAGGCATGTCGAACTGGATTTGGCTTTAAGTATAAATATGAAGATTTATGACGTTTGAGGGAGGGCTTCTTCCTCTAGTTTTCTGATATATGCCCGAGGACATTGCCATTGCCACACTTCACTCTTTTCTCTGCTTTCTTACTAGGAAATCTATTATATTTGTAATATACAGTATAATGAATGATTGATCACACTAAGTGGACGTATGCATGACTGCAGAACCACTATAAAACTTGCATGTCCCTTACCTTTCCTATTTTTTTGTATTTGGATTTTGCTACGTTTCTTGCGATTATGGTTAATTTTGGGTGTTGTACTCAGAAGAACCACTTTCTATGTCAACATTTTGGCGTACCAGGAAGGGGTATTCAACTTAATTTCTGGCTTAAAGGAAACAGATTGCTTCAGGATTTGAAAATGGTTAAGAGGAAGAAAAATGACACTAGCACACAAGACGAAGGTGGTGGGAATGAAGCAAGTAAGAAGACTCCCTCTTTTTGCAATCCCTCCATCTATATGACCAGAGAAGAAATGGATGGTGTCTTGAAGGATTTGGAGTCGCATACGGAGTGACATGATGAATTTCTTTGTAGACAAGAGGGGATGATGAACAACTTCCTCACAAGAATTGATGGTTTTGAAAGGCCAGGACGCCAAGGCTTAGTCATTGGGGCATGGACCCAACAACGCAATAGAAAATGACTCAACAGCAGCGTCCCTACCGAGATCTAGTTCTGTAGCCAATCTGGTTCGTCTTGGCATGAATGTCGAACTAACTTTGGCAGAGGTAACTGCCCTGAAGGCATTGAAATGGCTCGTAGCATTCTACGTCGTTGTATTATGGATAACATCTTGGAAACATGGCTCAATCTCGAGTGCATGTGGCTCTGGAAAGAAGCAGCGTCGCCATGTAAGAAATCCAGTTCGACCATGTCGAACCGAAACCCGGGGGATGGTCGATCCAGATACGGATGATGCAGATAAGCATAGGAACGATGTTGGATTAAATGCTAAGGACAACAACGCCGATCTAGAGGGCTGGCTACATCTGCTTGGTGATGGAAATCAAATCATGGACATGATTTGACGGTTTACAAGAGACGGGGCATCACTAGCAAACATGGATTGTGTTAATCGCGGTCCTTTCACCTAGAATATCAAGAATTCTCGAAATCCACCAAATTTCAATCTACACATTTTAGAGGCATATGAAAGTAGGGGGAGATCCTATCGTTCACTTGATGCACTATGTGTTGGAAAAGGGAGTTTTGATGACAACAACTTTATTTCAATATCACTAATTGTAAAATATATACTAACATCTCTATCTAGAATATGTACATATATGTCGGATTTGTATACATGACTTAAATACTGAAGACTGTACAACTTTGGAGATTCAGAATTCAGAAGAGATTCAAGACTCATGAGTAATCAAGTTATCAAGTGTTGAAGAGTTCAAGACAAATATAGTAAATAGAGTCTAGTTTATATGTAAGACTCTGAATAGAACTCTAACTTCAAATTCAAATTCTGTTTTCCAAATTCTGAATTTTAAATTTCAAATTATGATTTTCAAAATTCAAATTTCAATTTTTTCTATCTTACTTATAATTTCAAATATAAGTTTTTAGTTGAATATATAAGTTTATATAGTTTTATAGTTAAATAGTTTTAAACTTTATAAATTTATAAACATGTTTATATAATATATATTACTGTGATTTCATATGGTTTTATACACATTTATATCACTAAGTTCTAATTCAAGAATATCTAGAATAATGTATACAATTAAACACTTGAAAAACAGTTTAAAAAATAATTTGTACATACATATGTCGACAAACATATATGTTTATGTCGACATATAATTGTCAGAAATTCAATTTTCAAAGAAAGTGTCTTTTCACTATTTGTAACGTTCCGGAAGCGTTCCAACCTTTCAAATCTTATAAATAGGGTTAATTTCGAATTTGTTTAACATATCTTCTTCTCTATCTTCACCCGTCTTCATCCGACCATTTATATTCATATTTGATTGATTTCTACACTTCTACTTTGTCGATTTCTATTCTAATTACATAAAACTTCTTTTTAACTCTCTGTCCACTACTCACTGAATTGAAGTGCTATTGAAGAGTTATAGGGCTGTCGTAATCATTTGGGAATTGTTTGGGAAAGGGTGTGTTCCTTATAGCCCTGAAATCAAGGAAAGAGAGCAGTGTTAACCTTGTAGCCGTAGAATTAAGGGTGTTTGGAGCAGTGTTAACCTTGTAGCCATGAAATCAAGGGGATTGTACTTGGATATTGATAGTAATAAAACTCCGCACAATCCAGCGTTGCATGGGACTTGACATAGGAGTAATCTAAACCAGTATAAAATCCAGTGTGTTCTTTCCTTTTCTGCATTTTATATTTATCTGTTTTTGCGTTTGTGTTTGTGTTTGATTCTGTGTCTGTGATCATCTCTATTTTTTTATTCATGTAGTAGATCATTTAAGTTTAAGATTTTGTAAATTCCTTAGAAACGTTGTTCACCCCCTCGTGTGTTAGTCTTGCCTTAAGATACGCATGCCGCATTCCCTAACAATTCGTATCAGAGCATAGGTTTTCAAAAAGTTCATAATCTGATTTTTGAAAAAATTAAATGGCAACCAACACTCATAATAATAATTCCATTTTAGAGGGTCAGTGCACTGTTTAATGTTAGTAATTATTCATATTGGGCATGTATAATGAGAACATATTTACAATCAGTAGGATTAGACACATGGAATAATACACTTACTGAATATGTCGAACCCACAACTAATTTTGCACAATGGACTAATGAACAAAAGGCTTCTGCACATAGCAATTTTAAAGCCATGAATATGTTGTTCTATTCATCAGATAGAAATGAGTTTAATAGAGTGTATGTTTGTAAATATGCTTATGAAATTTGGAGAACATTACAAGTCACTCATGAAGGAATCAATAAAGTTAAACAGACTAAGATATCAATGTTAATTAATCAATTTGAGTTATTCAAAATGAACGAGAATGAATCTATCTCCGATATATATTACAGATTTCAAGAGACTTTGCATTCATCAATAGCACCGGGAAAAACTTATTCTAAAGAAGATCAAGTCAGAAAAATACTCAGTTCATTGACTCCAGAATTGGATTAGAAAACTTTGGCGATTGAAGAAGCGACAACAAATGGTTCTGACTCAAGGAGTGAAGACGATGAATAAATTGCCTTAATGACAAGAAATTTCAGAAAAATTCTGAGATATAAAAGGAGAAATAATTTTCAAAAAAATAGTCAAGGAAGTTCAGGAAGAAATGATGGTCGATGTTATAACTGCAACAAACCAGGTCATATAAAGAGAATGTGTCCATGTCTAGATAAATCAATTCAACAGACGGACAATAGTAATTCATCAAAGAAAAGAAAAAGGGAGTACGCAGCAGCTTTAGGTAATTCAGATTCATCATCAAGCGATGAAGAGGCACAAACCGGAAACTCAAATATGTGTTTCACAGCAATTCAGAATTCAGAAAATATTGAAGAAATGAATCTGAAAACCGAGTATGCCTTAATTAAAATATAATTTTTTTCTGGTTTAATGGATGTCTTGTTTGCTTTGCTTTGTTTTGAATTTGAAATTTAAACTTATAATTTAAAATTCAAATTTGAAATTTTAATTTTCAAATTCAAAATACTAATAATAAAATAATAATTAGTAAAATAAAATAAATAAATTTTGGATGCTTATTAGGATTAATATTAATTCAAGAAATAACAAAACCTGAAATATAAATCGATAATATAATAAAACCAAAAAGTCAAAACAACATGTCTTTGAATTTTTGCATGTATGTTGACGTATATAGAAGGGCATGTCGACATAAAGACCAGAAAATGAAATTCAAATTTTGAATTTCAAAAGTTTATTCTTTCAGACTCCCCTCCAACTTTTCACCAACGCCCAAGGTCTGAAAATGTGTCATTGATTTCAAAAAAGTTGTGCCCATTCAATCTATTTTTATTTATCTATTCAATCCTATTCTCGCTACCTCTCATTCAAAATTTGAAATAATTCTTCATATTTATGCTCTTCAAAAACTCTTTAATGGCTTCCTCAAGCACAACCCAATCAATGAGATTATCCAAAACCATCAAAGGATATCTCTACAATGATAAAGAAGCAACCGACACCTACGTTGACTATATAGCAAATGCAAAAGTCAATAAGGGAGATTTCTCCATCTTTGGAGACTTCCCATCTTACGATCTCCCTTCTCTTATCAATCATAACGAAGTAATCGCTTGATTGACGCTCGGGATAACAATGAAGTATGTTACCCGAAACTCGTCAAAATGTTGTATGCAAATCTTAATTGTGGCTTTTACGAAGGAGATGAAAGTCAAATATGGAGTAGCGTAAAAGGCACACAATCGTTCTAGATTGCGAAATTTTCGGCAACATCTTGAATTATAAGAGTATGGGCTTGTATTTTTTGGAATTCGAAATCAAAAAAATGGATTTTGAAACCTATCATCACATATTTGAAAGCGATGCTTACTTGGAATTCAAAAGTTACTTTTTCCACCCAAAAACAAGAATCGTAAACCTCCTCCTTCAACATACCATCACTGCTCATTCCGGAAATTTCAGCAACCCCGCTCTCAAAGTCCAAAAAGCACTTTTTTCTATTATTGGTGGTTATGACATCAATTAGGCTGATATGATCTTAAAAGAACTTAAGCCCAAAGAAATGTCAACTAAAGAAAACACTCTTTATTATGGAGTTTACCTTACTCGTATTTTCAAATATTTCGGAGTTGATCTCAAAGGAGAAGAGTTTGTACCAAGAAAGGTGTTTGACTCCACAAATGTACACCTTATGTAAATTCCACTCACTTTCAATCCTTATGAGACATTCAAAGGCAAACAAGCTCGAATGCAACAAGAACAAGAGCCTATGGATATCGAAGAAGAAGAAGAAACTTTTTTAGAAAGTGTACAGTGTCCACTCAACACTAGAACCATTTCCAAAGAGACGATTGTTCAAAATCAAGTGAAAATAATCAAGAACCAAAAGAATCTCAAAATGACACTTACTCATATGTCTAGGTTCATTGGCAAAATAGGAAGAAAACTTGGAATTTCATCTTCCTCCTACTCATCCGCTGAAATTTAAGCCTATCTAGTTTAAGTTATGTTTAGTATTTGCCTGTATTTGCTTTTGAGTCTCGTATTTAGTACCTCATAATTAGTTGGATGTATTTGCTTTCAAGTTGAAATGAATGATGTTTTATTTATGTCAAAACTATCTTTAAGTTACTGTAAAAACATTAGAATTAAATAAATTAAAATAATATAATAACAGTTAACTAAAAAATAAAATTAACCAATTTTTTTTATAAAGTATGTCGACACATATATATCAATATGTCGATATATAACTGTTAGGTTTTCAAATTTGTTCAAAATTTAAAATTAAAATAAATAACTCATGTCTATTCAAATCCAATGAATTCCAGACCCTATATAAACCTTTTTCTTCCAGAAAAAATTATTCTATCATTTTTTCTTCCTCCCTTATCAATTCCTATCTAAAATTATCAAGGGTAATTTTACCATAAGGGCCTACTTACACCAAACTATTAATTTCTAGGACATAGGTTTAAAATAATTATTTTTAAGGATATGTTTTATCCATCTATTGCTTCCTTCTATTTTCATTTCGTATGAATTCTCGATGCTAAAAAAACCCAAATCGATTTCAAATCCGCTTTCTTCTTCATCTTTATACTTTCGAAATCAAATCTGCTGCTAATCTACTTCCAAAACAAAATCACCTTAGCTGATTTGTCGATTGGCTAAAGAAATCAAACTACATCACTTTTCTCAGTTGAACAATAAGTAATTGTTTATTTCTACTGTTTGTTATATATCGATTGCTGATGTTAATCGCCTCACCTTTATTCGGTTGAAGAAACTAAGACGCATTTTCTATTCACTATTTGCAAAACACGATTTCTGTTCAGTGGTTGTGAATAAGTAATTACTTGTTTATCTTCGTTGTTTATTGTTCCTCAATTTTTGTTTGTTTGTTATATATTGATTGTTTTTGTTAGCTGAAGTAAATAGTCATTCACTGGTTGATTTTATTTGCTATATAAAATTGTTCATACGTATATATTCAGTGGTAGAATTTATTTTGTTTGTCAACTTAAAAAGATAAAGGTGTTTATCTTTTGATTTGAATTATTTAATTACGTATTAAAATTTAGTAATATATTTGAAAATTACTGATACATGCAAAACATATTTGTTGTTTTGATAATCATATATGTATATATATTTATATATTCAGTCGGTTAATAATACGTAATATGAATCAATTTATAGTGATGATGAAGCTGTTCATACGTATATATTCAGTGGTAAATGTTATTTTGTTTCACAGCTTAAAAAGATAAATGTGTTTATCTTTTGATTTTAGTGATTTAAATACATATTAAACCTTAGTAATATTTGATAATTATTGATATATGTTAAACATATTTTTTTTTTCTTATGATTTCAATTTATTATGATAAAAGAATTTAAGTTTTTTGAATGTGCTGATAATTTAATGTTATTCTATTCAACTTTTTAAGAAGAAAACTGGAACTATTTTTTTTGTTTATTATTCTTTAACAAGAAAATGCATTTATCTAAGCTGTTTGTTATTGTTTACATTATGCTAAGTTAAACTATAGTTAGAAAAGATAAAAACATATATGTTTTTACCTTTAACATCAACAATATATTTGCAATGTTGTATGCTTATTGCTCAAAATGCACATTGGAGTCTCACTTAGTATATGTTATAACTTTTTAAATTAGCATGTGTGTATTGCATTTCAAATTTTTTTTTGATGCTTATCAGTTTAGAATTATATGAATTTTACATTTAAAATAATAACACAATCAATTAGAATCCAATGGCTAAAATCTTTTTCTAATTTACAAATCCAATGTCTTACTTTAAATCACACTAGAAAAAGATAAATGCATTTAACTTTTTATGGAAACACTTTATATTTCTTACTTCTACTTATTTATACAAGCAGATAATTTGTTTTATGATTTCATTTTTTTATATTTTTATTTGTTTCATTATGTTATACATTATTACTTACATATAATTATACAAGTTATTTTTGATACAGCCTAAAAACTGAAAACACGAAGATCCTCTAGGTTGTTTACAGAACATCCAGTGCACATTTTCTTCAATGGAGGACATCAATGCATAAATTTCAGACGTATATCAAGTCCATACTGTGAAGAGCATAGCAAAGAAAAATGTTATCAATAACTCCAATGGTATTTTTTTTTCTCTATTTTGTTTTCATAATTATAATACATATATCTTTATTATAATACATTTCAATCATAACAATTTTCCATCATAAAATATTTATACCTCTGTCTTTATAAAAAGATAATTATTTTTTTCCAGAAACTATGAGCAGGGTATAAATAAAATTTTTAAAAACATTATTAACTGTATACCCACCTTAATTAACAAAAAATTAGCAAAAAAAATACTACATCAAAGATACATTTTTAACCTATTATTCAAAAAAGATAAATCCATTTAAGTTTTGCACAGTTTCAAATGATACCAGCAATATTACTAGTTCTATTCATTTATGAAATAAGTATGTACGAGAATCTTGTTTTATCTGATGATTAAATACGAAACAATTTTTTAAAAATTCTGGAAGGAAAACAGTTTTTAAATGTTTAGTACAATATTTATTTTATTTTAGATTTAAAAAGATAATTGCATCTATCTATTCAAAACTGAACTTTGGATTTAAAAATGATAGTTGAATATATATGTTATGTGTTAATTGTTAGTTGCAAATATGCAATGTTAATGATAAAACAGAACTTTTGATTACAAAATTGCAATTTTTTAATTAACAATTTTTAAATGTTTAGCAGAATATCTTATTTTATTTCAGATTTAAAATAGACAGTTGTATCTATCTTTTCAAAACTGAACTTCAGATTTAAAAAAGATAGTTGAATATATATATGTCATGTGTTAATTGTTAGTTGCAAATATGCAATTTTAATGATAAAACTGAACTTACAAAATTACAATTTTGTAATTAACAATTTTTAAATGTTTAGTAGAATATCTTATTTTATTTCAAATTTAAAAAAGATAGTTGCATCTATCATTTCAAAACTAAACTTCAGATTTAAAAAAGATAGTTGAGTATATATGTCATATGTTAATTGCTAGCTGTGAATATGCAATATTAATGATAAAACTAAACTTTTAATTAGGAAATTGCATTTTTTTAATTAACAATTTTTAAATGTTTAGTAGTATATCTTATTTAATTTTAGATTTAAAAAAGATAGTTGCATCTATCTTTTCACAACTGAACTTCAAATTTAAAAAAGATAATTAGATGTTTAGCTCTACTTATATTTGAAAATAAATGATACATGTTATATATGTTTGGTTATAACTATCTTTTTAAGTGTGTGACATAAATGTTTAGTTATAACACATGACATGATTATCTTTTAATAATTTATATGTTTTAATAAAAAGTAATAAAGTAGACAAAAGATAAATATATTTATCTTTTTAAACACAATTATCTTTTTAAATAAGTAATAAAGTAGACAAAAGATAAATATATTATTATTTTTAATTCTGTGACATAAATGTAGTAAGCATATTATCACACAAATTGCTTGGGAAGACTTTCGTGTAAAAGAACAAACATAATAGCGTCTGCAACTGATTTGTTGAGTTTGCTTGTTTTTGTGAGTGTGCCCTTTTTTTTGGGTGTATGTGTATGGGCAGGTATTTTGTGGAATGCCAGTCTCTAAGTTGCAAAGTAGCATACATTTATACTATTAAGATTATAGTCAAAATTCAACAGAGAAAGTGTATATCTTTGTATCTTTATGAACAAACGTAGAGCTAGGTGGCTTGTTTTAGTGCACAACTAAAAATTGTTACTTATGCAATGGCAATGCTTGCACTGATTTCGATAACATTTCTTTGTTTGCTTCCAAGGAAGTAACTCAAGCCAGTATGCGATATATATTCAGTAATGCACAACACAAATATATGGGAATTATTTAATTCTAGTTCTGAGTGAAACCTAAATTGTATTTTGTAAGCCTGAAAGATTTTTTGAGAAGATATCGCAAATATATGCAACTTCATTTTACATTTCAAGTTAGAATGCCATTTCTAAGATAAGATGGCATTGTACATTCAATAATTTTTGTGGAATTTACTTGAATGTATTTTAGTTCACAATGTTTTGAAGGGGGCATGTCAAAAAGATGGTGTTTTAGATATATTTCAGTGAAAAGATGAAAATGATGGTATTAGTTTTCCTCCAACCAATTGTTTTGAACAACCAAGAAAGTTTGAAATGGATGTATAATCAACATGGCTTGATACTGTTAAGCTGCGTATATCAAATGTCAGTAACGTAATAATTGTTTCTAATCTCACTTATGGATCAATATAAAAGAAAATATAACTTTTTCTTTGACGTTATAGGTGCAAATAGATATTTTTACTTGTATGAGAATGATCTATTGGCCTTCGGAGGGGGCGGTGGCTTTGCATTATCATTGGATGAGGATTTGTAAGAAACTCCTTTTTTTCCATCTCTTTGCATTTGTGGTTACTTTTATATCTTCTCTATGGACCAAGCAGATGTCAATTGAAGAGAAAACTTAAATAATGATGCTGGTATTATTTGCGAAATTATACATCATTGAAAATTATAAATTTTTTGTTTGCATAGGACAATGATCTGATTGAATTTCCATGCATTTGATGATAAAAGTATAGGGTGCGACCCTCTGAGAATGGTGATAGATGTGTGCATGTATGTTTGCATGCGTGCATGTATGTACATATATGAGATAGGACCAATAACTCCCTTTATTTAGCATCATTCGTAGCTTCTTGATATCGGCCATAAGCTTATATTTGAATATTTGGTCCATGTGACAGAGGATAAGAAGTACAAATATTTAAATACTTGTGGCTAATACGAAGGGGCTACAAAATTGTGTTAAGGGTTTTAATATTCAACGAAATTGTGCTAAGTAATAAAACACAAAAGATAAAGTAGATAGAAGACAAAAAAAAAAAAAAATTGGAAATGGGTAAACTGCCTCGTTAAAAACCCGAACTAGGACTCAGCGTGAGACCTAACAGGGAAAAAAGAGTCCGATGCTTTATTGATAATGCATCAATAAATAGTAAAATTAAGTACATAATGGCCAGCTTATCAACTATTACCATGCTGCCTACCCAAAATTACAACATATGAAACACGGGAGAACCTTTAATTCCCGGAACAAACTGAGGAGAACCCACACGTGTCAAGATACACAACTTAAAACAAAAAGGGAAAGAAGCCAGATGGACTAAAAGTATTCCCAAAATCAGCCGCCTTCAAGCCCTAAAAAACATCATCCAGAAAGTTGCATTATCCCGCATCAACGAGCTCTATTCCCCATCGATTGCCAGTGATAATGTCAGTGCGTGTACGATTCTTCGTTCTTTTGGAGCTTTCCAACTGATATTGTACATTGATTTCTAGAAACTCCCATCTGCGAAACTTATTCCATGATTGATTGATCTGGATTCTTAAGTTTCTTTCATTCCATACATGGTAGATCGTAGCGGTGATTGCACAAAAGGAGGCATCTTGACTGAATGAAGCCGTGTTGAAAAAGGATTTCATCAACGTCATTTCGTCATCTAGCTTCAGCGACTTGTGTGAGATAGAGCCAACCCCAGTTTAAGCCGGCATCTGACCCATAAGTAAGCAGCGTAAGGACAACAAAAAACAGGTTATCCCTCGTCTTGGTCTCTTCATTACTGAAACGGCCCAAACTTCCCCGTAAAGGAAAGTCCAGATTGAATTGAGAACAAGGCAAATCAGAACACAAACAGAAGAACATTTCATTGTTATTACAAAAATTTACATCAGAGTACAAGAATATACAGAGTATGAATAAATATTACAAATTGGAAATACAATATCAGAGAATTAAAATTACATGTAAATAGCAACGGAAAAATAATACAAAATACAACTGAAAGAAATATACAGATACAGATCTTTCCGAATATCGCTTCAGCTGTAAACTAGGATCCTGCGAATATAATATTTGTAAAACCAAAACCACTAGCTTCCCGTGTGGAAAATACGGACACCTAGAGTTTAGGTTAAAACAATAAACTCCAGGTTAGTCATGGGACTGGTGTGAGAACTAAAATAATTATTAATCTTAAATTTTAAAGTGGGGAAATCATGGGACCACGCCGTATAACACGGAACGGGTTTACTCCTCATGAATCTAAGTTTAAATTAAAAAAAACGCAATGCTTTTTGGAAAAATGAAGCTATTATAAGACTCAGGTCCCTTCACACAATGCAACGCAAGCCGGAAGATAGAGTTTTCCCTTATAATAGCCAAAATATGCTTGATATGCTAAAAACAAATCATTTTGATACTATTATAAGTGCATAGTGTTTAAAAACAACTTCGAATATAAATGTATCAATCATAGACGGCATGGGTACCATATATCATGTCGCCATACTAGTTCTACAATCAAAACCGCATGATGTCGTATTCGAAGTTAGGTTTCCATCTATGAACGAAGGCAAGAGATAGTCCTTACCGAATTCGAGACACTCTAGCCCGTGCCTCAGGATACAGCCGCAACTGCACCTAGGAAGCGCTAGGGCAGGTCCACACATATGTTAGTGGATTAGTTATACCTGAACAATACATTTCCCTGCCCTATGGGGCATAAAATGTGAGCCACTAGGGACTCAATATCTGAGGCGCCTCATTCCATCATCCACATAAGTAAAAATGTCAGGGCTTGCAAACGCTGACACCACTCCTAGCTAGAAATAAACGTACATTCTCCCTGGGGTCCTTCTCCCATTTCTGGTTCATAATGGGGTGTGAGGTTCGTGAAGTTACGCTGTACACAAAGCTATGCTTAAAATGGGCTTTGATAATCAACCACAAGGCTCTGCTTTTTAAAATTAAGCCTTGATCATTTGCATCTTAGCATGCCACATTGTCAATCCATACCATACCATTGATTTCTGCCAATATATAACCTCTAAGCTCGTACGTCTCAGAGAAAGGTGTCAAGCAAGAGAATAAATTCACCGCCACCAAGCAAATATTTATTTAGCAGAGATCGACGAATACAACATCAAGAAATACAACGTCAGACATACTATCCATTTACAAGCCCGTTCTAGGTCTGAACGAAACCGGAGGCACCTTATTCCTTGTCCCATATGTCCAATACAGGAGAGAGGCCCTCGCATATCCATCGATCTCCAAGTACGCTTGGAAGATCACCACTTATAACCATGTCTTGGGTGTACGACCCAATCAGGACATCAATAATCATCCAAACGATGTGAAGATCTCCGGTCTTCAACCACCGTCTTCATCTTCGACCCTTAATCGTCGTAGAAATTATTCAGAATGGGTTCCCGGTCTTTATAAATAATTCGCGTATTTTATAATCAAGTGCTAAAGAAACACATCATACGCCTCATTCCAATTAAGAATATTCTTTTAATAAAATACTCACATTTATAATCTAATTAAAGATTCATTAAAACTCTAGTTCGGTTTTAATCTCAAAAATCATTACTTAATGATTATTCAGATTTAAGAAATTAATCTTGTCTTTAACTGGGTTAAAGAACCAATGTCATTTAAAACGCAGTTCACGATAAACCCAAAAACATCTTCCATTATATATGGAATCTTCAATGAAATCAGATCAATATATAATCGATATAAATTTCCATATCAGACTAATAATATAAATGGAATAACGGCAAAGCCTTTTAAATTCCATATACAGTAATTGTTTTCGTTTACAAAAGCTTATCTCGATTATTATTAAATCGAATTCCATTCAAGTCCAATTTAATATATTAAACTGGAAAACTTTACTTTGGAAAAATTTCATTTAAATCTTAATATAAGATTTATAAATTCCAAATTATATTTTCACTGTTAATTGGGTTAAAGAACAAATGTCGGTAAAAACACCGTTCACAATAAACCCAATTCACATTTCATTTTATTCCGATTACTAAATATAATTGGAAACTCTAATAATCTTAATTAAAAGATTTGTAAATTCCAAAATTATGTTCTATTTAATTCCAGTTAAATATTAATTGGAAAACTTCATTAAATCTTATTTAAAAGATTTATTCTTTTCTGATTGGGGTTTAAGAAAAATGTTATTAAAGACACCATTCACGACCACCTAAAATCCTATTTATTCTCTTTAATTCCAATTAAATATTAATTAATTGGATTTTTATCCTTGTTAATAACTAGTTCATTTTTGATAAAAATATATTTTTATCTTTTCAATATGGAATTTTTCATCCAAAAACTTTACAAATCACTTATTATGATTTTACATAATTTTTCCATATTTTTAATAATTTTATCAAGGCCGGTACAGTCGGTTTCCACTAACGGCCACCGAACTGCATTTACAGCGACCTTTTCCAAAATTGATTTGGGCATATTTTAAAATCTAACCATTAGATTTCAAATCTCTTATATTCATTGGAAAGCTCTTTTCGATAAGAACCCAACGGTTCCGGTTTTAGGAGAATCCGACGGTCGGATCTCCCGTTAGATCAAATTGAAGTTAATGGTCGAAATTCGCGAACGATCGCTGCGCGGTGCGATCTATTTAGGCCAATAAACATATATTATATATATTTCATCGATTTCCATTTAAAACGTATTTTATAAATCGTTTATAAATTCGTTTTAAAACGATTCCAATTTTATTTTCAATTTTAAATCAAAATTGAATATTCTTTATCTTTATCAATATTTTCAAAATATTAAATTTTGAAATCACTTCTTTTCGATATTCATTATAAACTGAATAAAATCGATCGATAAACCCGTTCAGGTTAAAATAGCGTTTGCTACTTAACTCGGTTTTTTTATTTTTATATTTTTGTGTCCATCCAAAATCGGACATCGAAATCATGATTTTATTCTTTACTGCATATTATTTTAAAATATTCTTTATTTAAAATATTCTTTATTTGAAAATATTCGTTATTTGAAAATGTTCTTTATATTAAAATGATCTTTTACATCGAAATGTTCTTTTACATATAAATGTTCTTTTTCATATAAATGGTCTTTTATATATAAATGTTTCTTTTATATAAAATTGTATTCTTTACATAAAAATGTTTCTTTTACATTGAAATGATCCTTTTATAAAAAAATGATTCTTTACACAAAATGCTTCTTTTACATTGAAATGATCCTTTTATATAAAAATGATTCTTTACACAAAAATGCTTCTTTTACTCTTAAATGATATTTTATTCTAAAATGATATTTTATACTAAAATGATATTTTATCCTACATTATTTATAAAACATTATTTATTTCTGAATCGGAATGCGACTCAATCAATTACCATATAATTTTAGTTATATGGAATTCACATACCGCATGTATTCAACAATAACGATAAATAATCATTAAAACAGTCCATTCAACATCCAAAGCGAATTTACAACTGTGTGAGCATTAAAATAAATAAATAACACTCATCACAGACTGTAATCCATCGATTGACATACAATTAAATATTGGGACTAGTTTGTGTCAAATATCGTCCCAATACCCGTGTTGGGTTTTCAAACAAAAACAGTTAATTTAAATAAATTATTGGTTAACAAATCTAACCAATTCTAATTCAGTTGATTATTTTTCTACTTAACCAATTTTCACTATTTTAAATTATAGATAAATATTTATAATTTAATTTCAACCACTACATTAATATTAACATTATTTTAATATGTTAATCATCACAAAACAATCACACAATACAGTTAATTTCAATCGTCCATGGTTCGTGGATAAAAAAAGTGATCTAACATGCACTGTATACAATTTATAATAATTAAAATGATAAAAATCTACACTGGCAATTCTACATATTTTTCAGTTATGATAAATAAATAACTGTGCAGAATTTTAAGTGAGGAGTTTTTACCTTTGGTTTCCACTCCGTCATTCTTTAGCGGACGATTTGGATTCCATTCTGCTTCTAGACAGTTCCATTGCAATCTGTTTCACGCAGTATATATATTAAAAATCATATTTTTAATACGATGCTATATATAATTAGAAACCACATTTTTAAACCTTTCCATATATAATAAAAATCATATTTTTTTTCCAAATCCAAATTATAAAAATCATATTTTTATTTACGATGCGATTTCATAAAAATCATATTTTTATAATCAGTGTGATTTTTCTATTAGAAAACAATGCAATTTTATAAACAATGTCATTTTTTTATATTTAAAAACAATGTCCTTTTATATTTAAAACAATGTCATTTTATATTTAAAAACAATGTGGTCGTTTTATTAAATACAATGCGATCTTTTTTTCACAAACATGCTCTTTTATTTACAAAACATTATGATTTTCATTTACAAAATATTGACAAAACATTGTGATTTTCATTTACAAAACACTTTTCTTTTCATTTACAAAACATTGTTCTTTTTATTATTTTATAAAACAATGTTCTCTTTTTAATTTATAAAACAATGTTCTCTTTTTATTTTCAAAACAAAGTTTCTTTTTATTTTCAAAACAAAGTTCTCTTTTTATTTTCAAAACAATGTTCTCTTTCATTACAAAACAATGTTAATGTTCATTTCAAAACAATGTTAATTTTCATTACAAAACAATGTTAATTTTCATGACAAAACAATGTTAATTTTTATTACAAAACAACATTAATTTTTATTACAAACCAACGTTAATTTTCATTTCGAAACAATGTTAATTTTCATTTCAAAACAATGTTAATTTTCATTCCAAAACAATGTTAATTTTCATTTCAAAACAATATTAATTTTTATTTCAAAGCAATGTTAATTTTTATTACAAAACAATGTTAATTTACATTTCAAAACAATGATAATTTTTATTACAAAACAATGCTAATTCTTTCATTTACAAAAACAATGCTAAATTCTTTCATTTACAAAAACAATGCTAAATTTACAAAAACAATGCAAATCCTTTTATATAAAATTTCATATTTTAACACAATGTTTGTATATTATTTTCAGGCTTTAAAACAATGTATTTATATAATAATAAAAAATTAAACCTTTAATCCCCTTTAATTCCTCCCTCTTCTTTGTTAGATCTTCTGGAATCTGAAAAACCCCCCGTCCTCTGTCGTACTCCTTCTAGATCTAACAGAAACCCATGCTTCCAAAATTAGGGTTCATTGTCGCACCTAATCCCAACCACCGGCCGTTCATCTGACTTCACCCCTCCGACCGCCCCAGCCACCACTGTCTCCGCCCCCAGTAGCAACGATCTCGATGGCCTCTCCTCCCCAATAAACGTGCCCAAAGACGCTGCATTGGCAGCACAAAATCGTCCAAACCACAACGGTTTACATAATCTCAACGTTGACATTGTTAAACTCATTGAACTGCTCGATTTTTGCTTTATGGATTTTCGAATTTATTGAGTGGATTTGAAATAAAAATCGAATTGGAACTGCAACTTTTCGGCCATTCAAACTGTTGAGAACGGCGGCTGTCGTATAGGAGAATTAGGGTTCTATTATTTTGGGGTATTTATAATAAAATATTTTATTTAATTTAATTCTTTTAATTTCGATAATTAGGGTTTTTGCATTCGAGCTTCAAATCAAACCCAGAGACTATCGCCCCTAGCTAAATACCCCTACTCCAGACACAATGGGATATGTTTCGTAAGCCAGTACGAATGTTTCGAACAGATTTTATCAAAATTAAAATATAAATCAATATATATTGAATTTAAACGTACATTTTAATTTATTGGGGCTACATACTGACTCTAAAAATTGTAGAAAAATTATATCTAGCTTTGTTTTGACGATACGATCCTAACAAAACTAATTTCATCGAATTTGGAGATCGTTTGAAAAATGGCCAGTTTCTAGTCGATCCAAATTGACTGAAATTGACAAAACACGTTTTCTTTTGCCACGTTCACATATTAATTCCAAAAATCATGAAAATTGGAATATTACAATAATTTGACATTCTGTATCCAACCAAAGTGATTTCGTCGAAAACAGAGGTCGTTTGCAAAATGGCTATTTATTATATTAAATTATATATATAAATTCCATAGTGGCTATTCTGAATTTTTAACTAGCCATAACTTTTTATTCCCGCTAGGAAATTTCAATTTTTCAGATCAGTTAGAAAGATATTGTTAAACAGATTCTAATATTTCTTGTAACGACCCGCATTCTACGCATCGCGGGATCGTAGGATATTCATTTCTTTCACATACGAAGTCGTATGGTCATGTAACTTTAGGAGACGATTATTGGGGTCATTTCCCATGTTCATGATTTTTGCCGATTTTTAAATGATCGTTTTTCCCCTAGCCAATACTGTTTTGGCCATAACTTTTGATTGGAAAGGAGTTTTGACCTGCCACTTCCATTGGATCCGGGCGACGGTTTACAATTCCGTAGAGTGGTCATATTAGCCAAATAGACTCACCGTTTGGGAGATATGGCTGAAACAAGTTTCAGATAGTGAAAAACTGCTTAACCGGGCCAGATGAGGTGATTAGCAAATGGGCCCATAACCGATTTCGGGATTAGGGTTATGGGGAGGCTGAAATGAGTTAGGTTTCATTTCATTTCAGTTTTCCAGCCGCCATCTACCTCCTAAGAACCCTAATAATGTCCTCCAACCTCTAAAACATCTCCAAATCACTTTCTAATCAAGGATTAAGCTTAGCAACATCAAATTAAGAAGAGATAGCACCAAAGCAAGGTTAGAGCTGCTGTTAGACATCAGTATTCGTGCCAAATAGAGATTTATTTCAGATCTGAGTTTTATTTGTGGCCAAGGGGAGTGATTAGCATTGTTTTGACACTAGTTACAGTTAATTAGGGTAATTAGTGATAATTAGCGAATTTATACATTAATAAATTCTGGAAAATATTCATAAATTCCAAAATATTGTCTTAGGCCCCTGTTAGAAAATTTGATTAATTTGGTTAAGTTTTGCTAATCATATCATTAGTTTTGCTTAAACATGCTTAGGGGAAAATATGGGATTTTGGCTATGTGTGATCCGTTTAACTTTGTCATATTGTTGTTTTGGTGTTTGTGGTCACTTCTATTTATTGATATGACTGTATGGTGTGCTTTGTGATTGATTAGAACTGTTAGAATGGTTGAAAACACCGTCATATGGCGTAAACAGTCGCTGGAAAAGTTATAGGAAAATGTGCAGGGTTTCGGATTGGATCGGGATAAGGGGCTCGGATCGGATGGTGGATTGGGAAGAGAAGCCGAATCGGATCAGAACTTTGCACTAAAGGAGCCTTGGCGAGAAGGAAGGCCATTTGCTTAGAGTTGGAGTTGGGTAGGGGATCAGATCGGGGAGACCAAGAGGGGATCGGATCGGAGAGACCAAAGGGGGACTGGATCAGGCTTATGAAGGGAAGGGTGATCAGATCGGGACATCTAGGAGGGAGCAACCACCGAACCGAACCAGGAAGCAACCATCAAACCCAGGCATACGGCATCCGTACCGAACCAAAGCTGAAGGACCGAACCGAGAAGGAGTCGAGCACTGATCAAGGCATGGGCCAGGATCACCGAACCGGGTCGGGACTACCGAACTGAACCGGATGTATACTTTTACCTCATTGTGACGACTCTTTTGAAGACCAACTCCAATTCGACCAAAACCCGAGATGCAAAGGAAGTCCAAATAGGAAGTAGAACTCAGGATCCAAAAGGGAACCAACGAGTCCACTTCATGAGTTGGGTTTGCTGCGGGACGTGTGCAAAAGGGTTATCGGTATTCATAACTTTGGTTCACCACTGAGAGACGGATAGTGGGCTTGTAGTGAAAGTTGTGTGGGATAGGATTCCGTCATGGCCCAAAGGATTAGGTGACCAAGGTAGTGGATATCGTATGCTTTACGCACTGAGCGAGAGATGTGAGGATGGTTGCTATGCTTGATTGTTTTCCATCACCATGACATGCACACCCCCACCCCGTATTTCTTTACACCTATGTTAGTGGCACCTTACAGTATTGTACGGTATGTAGTGCTAACTCTTTGGCTGCAGGTCCAGGTTCAGGTATGGTTTAGTATACCTGTTATTGTTCTGTTTAGCTGCTTATCGCTCATACCAGATTTTTTGTCTGACCCAGAGTTTTATGTCTCTTCTTATTACTCTGGGTGCTCTCACGAGCAGACTAGAGACAGGTTAGGTTGTATGCACGAGTAGATGTACCAGAGACGAAAAGGAGGCTTCCATGTACGATACATATATATAGATATTCTCCCTGTGTTGCTGCGGTCACTACTTTGGGCATTAGTAGTGTATCTTTCTTTCTTTTGTTTAGAGACAGTAATTTGGAAAGTTGTAATAAGCTGTAATTGGATTTCCGCTGCTCTGATGTTGATGTTTGTTTTAGTTATCAGCTTATGCACTGTCTCACCTGTTTTATGTCAAGTATATTATTATTATATTTTGTTCCATGCGCTGTGAGACATTCTACAGGTTTTCGATTAGTTCATTCTCTTCTTTCCTTTCTTTGGCGACAGTTCCGTGCTAGTCGGGCATGTGTACATCGCACTTTCGGAGGAAATGCCGGTTGGTGCGGGGCGAGCCGTCACACTTGGTATTAGAGCCTAGGTTGCATAGTCAACCTAGGGGAAGACATCAGGGAGAGATAGTATACACATATGAAAGAGCGTATTTGTTATATTTTGGTTTTCAAAAGCTAGCTATATATATACTATTAGTATAGTTAATGGTGGAGTCGCACTGCACTGGCACCACTGAAGAGATGGTTATTCGTTTTCTCCTTACAGATTGAACGATGAGCCGAAACTTGAGGAACATGGGTCCAAGGGCTAACAATAGGAATGACCCTGATATGAGGGCGATGTTCACCAACTTCATGAGAGAGATGCTTAGGGATGTGCAGAGGGCAGCTCCCAATGCTGGTAATGGTGGTGGTCCAGTAGTGCAGGCACCTAGGGCCGATTTCGCCAAGCTGAATAAGGATTATGCTAGTCTTGGTGGGAAGCCGTTCCATGGAACGGAATCGGCTATGGATGTTCAAGATTGGTTGGATAGCTGTGAGTGTATCTTCGAAGACTTGGGTATCGAGGATGCGATGAAGAGAAGGCTAGCATCCCGTCAGCTGCAAGGACGGGCAATGAACTGGTGGAATGCTATTAAGGCAGCTGCTCCAGAGGATCAAGTCACTTGGGATCAGTTTAGAACGCGTTTCAGTGATAAGTTTATTCCAGCTGCTCAGAAGTCAGAATTGTTTAGGAAGTTCTTGGAGCTTAAGTAGAATGGTAGGGCAGTCTCGGAGTATATTGTTGAGTTTGATACTTTATCGAAATATGGATTATCCCTTATAGATACTGCCGAGAAGAAGAACGAGAAGTTCATAACTGGTTTAGATGTGTACTTGGGGGAAAGACTTATAAACCACATCGATGAGAAGCTTGAGTCGATTGTAGGAAAGGTATTAAGGTCAGAGAGTCTTTACCCTAAGCCAAAGACTGTGGTTGCTATTGCATCTGCAGAGGAGCTAAAGCCGCCAGCAGGCGGTGGAGGCAAGAATAATTCCCAGAATAAGAGGAAACAAGACCAAACCATGGATGGTCAGAAAAAGAAAAATAAGAAAGATAGTGAGTGCTTTAGCTGTGGCAAGAAGGGCCAGTATGCCAGAGATTGTCGGGAAAAGCCTGGGGAAAGGAAGTGCTTTAATTGTGGCCAAGCGGGACATTACAAGAATGAATGTCCACAACCTCCTAGGGAGAAGCAGATCGTGAAAGCATATGCTATCAATGTTGTTCCTTCTTCATCGAATGCCCCAACTGCGGAACAAAAGGAAAAAGGTGTCGTTATTCGAGGTATGCTTACTATTTAAGATGTTTCTGTTCGAGTTTGTCTGATACCGGGACTTCCCATTCCTTCGTACCTAGTGATCTGGTTGGTAGGTTGGAATTGGAACCCAAGGTAGTCGATAGACCTTTAATAGTGACAAACCCGATAGGTGGTTTGACTAGCCTTTGTAGGATTTGTCGTAATTTGGTCTTATCGAGTCATGGATGTATGTTTGTTGTGATTGCTTTATTTTGAGCTTTACTAGTTCTAGCTTGATTTTGGGAGCTGATTGACTCCAAAGGTATAGAGTGATAGTAGATTGTGAAGAGTCTTTGACAACCACTATAATGGATGATGGACGAAAAGTGGTATTGGATTGCCTACCTTATGATGAAGATGATAACGGGAGTTAGAGAAGCAAATGTACATTGGATGTACATTAGTTTGTTCAAGACTTGGCCATGCGATTGACGATAGTCTCAAGCAAGATTGGCAAGGATAGCCAGAGTTAGTTATGGATGCTTTGGATGTTTTGCTCATATCAACTCATGTAGATTGTCTGAACTCGAGAGAGATATTTCCTTGGGTGCTTGTCTGATATTGGTTTAGGCCTTTGGGGCTTGTAAAAGGGGAATGTCGAAGTCGACTAGGATGGTTTTCGTGAGAGATAAGTAGTTGATGTGATTTTCATTGGATGATATCTTGGTTTACTCGAGGAGTAATAGGCAGCTGTGATAGGATAAGACTATTCGATGGTATGGACTGCCCCGAATTAGACTCGATAGGGTTATGAGATGACTCGAGTGAGACTCGAGAAAGATACAAAGTAATGGATTGTTTAGGACCCTATACTGATGTTCTCTTTGGATAGTAGAACTTTGAAGAAATAGGATGTGTTCGTCGATCATGGAAGATACAACGAAGATTAGGACGATTCAAGTTGGACTTGAACTCATAAAAGAAAATGGGTGTTCGTTGATCTTGGAGATGCAACGAATAGGGAGACGAATCACGTTGGACTAGGGTTTGTAGGTAATGGATACTCAAGACTGGGTCTGAGTTTATGGGTAATAGATTGACTCGAGTTGGACTCGAGAAGGCTGCAGGGAATTGGATTGGCTCGAGTTGGACTCGAGAGGGCAGCAAGATAATGGATAGACTTGGGTGGGACTCGAGTGTTTCAGGCGGACTAAAAATAGGGGTATTTGGGGATGCCCACTTACCTTGGATCCGTTGGACGTGATCTAGTTATCCTCGGAGGATAAACGTACGTTGGACGTATGGTAGTCCGTTTGGAGGCAGAGCTTCCATTAGTTATTGGTGTTGGTTGGACCAGACATACAGGTATCGACGTATTCATGGCTTTAGCAGGTGATAGATAGGGTTTGTTTGATGGATGCTATGGTTGTTGTGTTTGTTCCTACCTTTCTTCTCTTGAGTACCACCTGTAGGATCCCGTTGAATGGAAATAGTATAAGTTCGTTGATCATGGTGATATGACGGGTGAAAGATACTTTATGTTAGACTTGAAGTATGTTGGGCATTGTGGAGCGTCCGTTGACCTTGGAGATTCAGCGGATATAGGAGCTTCAAGTTGGACTTGGACTCGAAGGTAGAGTACCTAGATTCATTGGATGAGTCTAGTTCACCTTTAGAAGGTGAATGTACGTTGGACGTGCAGTACGAGTATAAGTGGAGTACCTAGGTTCATTGGATGGGTCTAGTTTGCCTCTAGGAGGTGAATGTACGTTGGACGTGCAGTACGAATGTAGGAAGGACTCAAGTTGGACTTGAAAGGACATTTGGAATGTAGTTGGAAATTTGGCATATAGGGTTGGATTACCTAAGAAGATGACAATATAGACGGATGCCATAGTACCGGACTGGGTACGATAGCTGATGCATTGGGTAGGAGACATGCCAGTTTGGAGGTTATGTTTCTGGAATGGAAACAACTAGAGTATATCACGGGAGATGACTTCGGACCTAAGTGCGAATTGGATTCAGAAACGCTAGTAAGCTTGACGATTAGATCGATCTGGATTGAGTGGGTCAGTTCCAGTCAGAGGGACGATCCTCCCTTATTGGAAATCACCTCTAGGGTAGAGATGGGAATTGATGGCGATAGAACGACTGTACTTGGGAAGTAGAGGATGACATAAGAAAGTCATATCCAAAGCTCTTTGCCTGGTAAGATTTTAGCGGCGATAATTCTTCCCTTGTTAGTAAACCACATACTAAGACAGATTGGTTCTGTTTGTTTTGCATGTTTGATTGTTGTTTATGGCTGGTAGGCATGCGAGATCCTTTGTATGTTTTGGGTTAAGGAATTTCGGGGACGAAATTTCTTAAGGGGGGGAGAGTGTAACGACCCGTATTCTACGCATCGTAGGATATTCATTTCTTTCACATACGAAGTCGTATGGTCATGTAACTTTGGGAGACGACTATGGGGGTCATTTCCCATGTTCATGATTTTTTCCGATTTTTAAATGACCGTTTTGCCCCTAGCCGATACTGTTTTGGCCATAATTTTTGATTGTAAAGGAGTTTTGACCTTTCCATTGGATCCGGACGATGGTTTACAATTCCGTAGAGTGGTCATATTAGCCAAACGGACTCACCGTTTGGGAGATATGGCTGAAACAAGTTTCAGATAGTGAAAAACTGCTTAACCAGGCTAGATGAGGTGATTAGCAAATGGGCCCATAACCCATTTCGGGATTAGGGTTATGAGGAGGCTGAAATGAGTTAGGTTTCATTTCATTTCAGTTTTCTAGCCGCCATCTACCTCCTAAGAACCCTAATAATGACCTCCAACCTCTAAAACATCTCCAAATCACTTTTTAATCAAGGATTAAGCTTAGCAACATCAAATTAAGAAGAGATAGCACCAAAGCAAGGTTAGAGCTGCTGTTAGACATCAATATTCGTGCCAAACAGAGATTTATTTCAGATCTAAGTTTTATTTGTGGCCAAGGTGAGTGATTAGCATTGTTTTGACACTAATTACAGTTAATTAGGGTGATTAGTGATAATTAGCGAATTTATACATTAATAAATTCTGGAAAATATTCATAAATTCCAAAATATTGTCTTAGGCCTCTGTTAGAAAATTTGGTTGATTTGGTTAAGTTTTGCTAATCATATCATTAGTTTTTCTTAAACATGCTTAGGGGAAAATATGAGATTTTTGCTATGTTTGATCCGTTTAACTTTGTCATATTGTTGTTTTGGTGTTTGTGGTCACTTCTATTTGTTGCTATGACTGTATGGTGTGCTTCGTGATCGATTAGAACTGTTAGAATGGTTGAAAATGCCGTCGTATGGCGTAAACAGTCGCTAGAAAATTTGCAGGAAAATGTGCAGGGTTTCGGATCGGATCGGGATAGGGGGCTCGGATCGGATGGTGGATTGGGCAGAGAAGCCGAACCAGACCGGAACTTTGCACTAAAGGAGCCTTGGCGAGAAGGAAGGCCATTTGATTAGAGTTGGAGTTGGGTAGGGGATCGGATCGGGGAGACCTAGAGGGGATCGGATCAGAGAGACCAAAGGGGGACCGGATCGGGCTTATGAAGGGAAGGGGGATCGGATCGGGACATCTAGGAGGGAGCAACCACCGAACCGAACCAGGAAGCAACCATCGAACCCAGGCATAGGGCATCCGAACCAAACTAGAGCCGGAGGACGGAACCGAGGAGGAGTGGAGCACTGATCAAGGCATGGGCCATGATCACCGAACCGAACTGGGTCAAGACTACCGAACCGAACCGAACCAGACGTATACTTTTACCTCATTGTGACGACTCTTTTGAAGACCAACTCCAATTCGACCAAAACCCAAGATGCAAAGGAAGTCCAAATAGGAAGTAGAACTCAGGATCCAGAAGGGATCCAACGAGTCCACTTCATGAGTTGGGCTTTGCCGCGGGACGTGTGCAAAGGGGTTGTCAGTATTCATAACTTTGGTTCGCCACTGAGAGACGGATAGTGGGCTTGTAGTGATAGTTGTACGGGATTGGATAACGTCATGGCCCAAAGGATTAGGTGACCAAGGTAGTGGATATCGCATGCTTTATGCACTGAGCGAGAGATGTGAGGATGGTTGCTATGCTTGATTGTTTGCCATCACCATGACATGCACACCCCCACCCCGTATTTCTTTACACCTATGTTAGTGGCATCTTAGAGTATTGTACGGTATGTAGTGCTAACTCTTTGGTTGCAGGTCCAGGTTCAGGTATGGTTTAGTATACCTGTTATTGTTCTATTTAGCTGCTTATCGCTCATACCAGATTTTTTGTCTGACCCAGAGTTTTATGCCCCTTCTTATTACTCTGGGTGCTCTCACGAGCAGACTAGAGACAGGTTAGGTGGTATGCACGAGTAGCTGTACCGGAGACGAGCATGAGGCTTCCATGTATGATACATATATATAGATATTCTCCCTGTGTTGCTGCGGTCACTACTTTGGGCATTAGTAGTGTATCTTTCTTTCTCTTGTTTAGAGACAGTAATTTGGAAAGTTGTAATAAGCTGTATTTGATTTCCGCTGCTCTGATGTTGATGTTGGTTTTAGTTATCAGCTTATGCACTGTCTCACCTGTTTTATGTCAAGTATATTATTATTATATTTTGTTCCATGCGCTGTGAGACATTCTACAGGTTTTCGATTAGTTCATTCTCTTCTTTCCTTTCTTTGGCGACCGTTCCGTGCTAGTCGGGCATGTGTAGAACACACTTTCGGAGGAAATGCCGGCTGGTGCGGGGCGGGCCGTCACATTTCTGGTTTTACTGAATCCGATTCATTTTGAATCCTTTACATTCATTTGAAATTTGAAATCGAATTTTCAAACTACCGCGCCATTTCGGGCTCGTAATATAATTAAAATAAATTTATTCGTTCCAACTTCGAATAAATTTTTCGTCGTTATTATTTATAATAAATTATTTTAAATATCCAAATCCATTAATATTGTTAAAATAGAAATTTTAAATTGGTTCAGAATTTCCGGGTTGTTACAATTACATAACACACAAGTAAGATTAACGTCGTAACCCCAGTTAATCATATAATCCTTAGTACTCAAACAGTTTAAAATAGCCTTGTATATACATATCACCATATTTGGACTGTTAATGTAGTGCCCAATGATTTTACATCACTCCAGCTCACTATCATGATTTCTGGAAATATCCCAAGCTGAATAAAAAATTAAAGCCATTTTTTATCGTTCCAACTCCAATATTCATAATCCTCATTGATCTGGATTTTAACCTCATTAATCTACATGGAAATTTGTCTCGCATCAGGTAAACAGTTTGGGTTAAGCACCCCATCTTGAAATATATGATTCACCATGAGATTTTCTCCCCCAAAAAGGTCTAAATGATCCCACCCTAGCATCTTGACCATAATATCGTTATTTATCCAGGGGTCAAACCATAGCATAGTGTTTCTCCCATTGACAGTACATCGATTAATACATTGTAGCCCCATCTGTCTGTGTTTAAAAATAGCTTTCCAAGTGCTTGAGCTATTGATATCAACATCCATAACCCAAAAAAAATTGTTATAGCAGTATCTTCTCATCATCCAATTTTTAATAAGATAAACACAATTATCTTTTTAAATGAGTTATATGTTTTCATAACAAGTAATATTCATATTATTTTTTTAATGAAATTTGTGAAATTATATTTTTATATATGCTTACAAGTTTTTTTAAACTATATATATATAATATTTATTTTTTAATGTATATATCATTTTCAACAGTGTTTTATGTAGCAAAGTAGACAAAAGATAAATATATTTATCTTTATAGACAGTTTATGTTTTCCTCATACGATTTATACGTATTACTATTTTCAATAAGATTGTAAATCTATTAAACTGTTAAAAAAGATAAAACCATTTAGCTTTACCTACATACGATTAATTAGTTGTATTTAACTGCATAGGATAAAACCAATAGAAAACCTACTAAACGTCAGTAATGTACAGATCAGTCACTGTATTTAACTGTTGAAAAAGATAAAACCATTTAGCTTTACCTATATAGGATTAATTAGCAGTTTAGATTTACTTATATTTGAAACTAAGTTATACATGTTACATAAGGTTTCTTTTTTATTCATTATTTGAAATTATTGCACACCTTATGAACCGTGTTTATAGCTTAAGTAAAAAAAGATAAAAGCATTTATGTTTTTATTCAAAAAGTTTAATTACACAATACATCCCGCCACTGAAAGCAGCGATAGGTCACTTATATGTATTTCCTTTAAGAATTAATTCCTAATATAAAATAAGCATTCAGTGAATTCCAGATACCTTTTTATTTAACATTATAAGAGTGTTATTTACTATTTGCACTCTTAATTTTTCTAATATTACTGAGTTATAATATCTAATAAAAAAACAGAGAAATATGAAATGCAATTAAAGTTTTGCGAAAAAGATAAATGCAAGTATTTTTTTCATTATTTGGTGTACCCTGCTGTCAGTTTTGTGAAAAAGGTAAATGCAATTAAAGTTGTTGTTGAAGTTTTGTGAAAAATATATACAATTACAACTTGTATATTATTAATTGTGTTGTTGAATGACATAGCAAACTGCATTCAGAACTAATCTTTTTGAATTTTAATTGTTTAATTAATAATTTGATTTATTTGTATAATAGGTCCATTCTTTTGAACTCACAGAAGCTAAACAGTAGATTCTCGATTTACAACTAGAATTAAAAGAAACAGGCTCGGAAATGCATGGAAAGTGCCATGCTCGAAAATGCATGGGCTTGATGTATTGCGAAGGCATCGCGCTGCAAAGGACAAAGGACATGAACCATGCTAGAAAGATTATTTCCATGCTGTAAAAGATTAAGGTGAATTGGTTACCAATAGACTCATCTGGGTGCAAGGGTTTTAGCCAGATACAACCTATGAATTTAGATCTTTATATCCGTTTATGTACTTCAATTGTTACAGTTCGAATTTTTTAGTGTTATGCACTATTATGGAATGATAAGTGTAGAAAATGCACTTGTGTTATGTGATTCATTGCTCCAACTTAGGAGATAGTGCAGAAAAGTATAGAATTTTTATTCTGTTAAACATATTCTGTGTACTCTCTTGTTCATTATGGCAACTGTTATATATTTTTCATTTTAACTAATGTGTTGTGTAATCATGACTAATGCACTCTTATTTTGTTTAATACCAAACTTGCACATTGGACACCTCCATGTAAAGTAAACTGGAAGTGAATTCACTTATAGTGCATAACCATTACCCACTAAGTCATGAGAACGACATGCAACTCCAGATGTCTTTTTTTAACAAAACAACATATTTGTTGAAAATATAAATAATATGTATTATGTATAGTCATAAGAAAGATAAAAGCATTTATCTTTTGTTGAAAACATGTTACTACTGCATATTATTTTTTGAACATTACTACATATGTTACTATTGCATATCTTTTTAAAAGTTATAGTTGTATATCTTTTTAAAAATATGCGACTACTGCATATTATTTAAAAAACTATACAGTCATAAGAAAACTATACAGTCATGAGAAAGATAATAGCATTTATCTTTGGTTGAAAATATGTTACTACTGCATATTATTTTTTGAATATTACTAAATATTATTTATATTTCTTCATAGAGTATTACGAAAAAATAGTAACATGTGTACATGAAATATCCTCATGTAGATACAAATATTAATAACAAATTATGTCACGACCTTAAAAATATTATCAATAAAAAATAAAATGATTTATCTTTATCATATGTTTTCACACAAGATAATATACATATTATATCTTTATCGTAGTTTTCAGAATAAGATAATTTTATTGTATGTTGAAACAAAGAAGTTTAGATGATCATATGATTTTAATATTTATATTATTTTATAAAGACAACACATTTATCTTTTTAAGCTATCAAAAAATATAAAATGATAAACATGTTTCACTGTTAAAATATAGCTCTAAGCTAAAATTATAAATGTATATATTTATCAAATTAATCATTAAAGTTTCAGCATCGGCCATTACAAAATCATAAATAAATTCATGTAAACCAAAAATATTATCAATAAAAGATAAAAGATTTATCTTTCTTCCAAAAGCAGCAGAACCAATTACCAACTCATGCTCATTTATCTACATAACTTTATCAGCCATTAGAAATTCATTATTAAAGTTTCATCATCATCCATTACAAAATCATCAGTAAGAACAACAGAACACGTGTCAATAAAGTTTCACCATCAAATATGTCACTGACTTACGTCCATGCACAGGAACATAACATCTCACTACATTAAACTCCACAAAAACTAAAAAATAAATAGATTTAATAGAAAAACGAATCATGAGATATGCAACAAGTATGCATCATCAGGTGAATGTTTAGGTCTAATATAGACGACAAAATAAATCACCCGACAATAACAAGACTAAAAATCGATTCTCCATATTGGAATAATCGAATCATAAGATACAAAGAAAATCAACTATTTCCGACGGATGTTTATTGGATTCGTTTGAAGCACGAGATGTTTTTGAAATTCTTCTGTTTACTTGTTTAATGAAGATCGATTTTACAATTTAAAAAAGGAACGGATTTGTGAAATAAAGAGCACACTAATTTTTGTCCCTAAAACTAATTCCGACGAAGCCTTGTGCTGGAAAAAAAATTGGACTGCAATGGTAAGCCCTTAACACAAATTTCCACAACTATCAAATTATGGCAAGTCCAATACATAATTTGATTGAAAATCTTGAAGGAACTTTGAATTCATTCAATAATACCCTCTCCATAATTCTACGAAATTAACATCATCTTGAGCTAAGTCAAATAAAGGTGTTTGGACAACAAGAGAAGCATTTCGATGCCATCTGTTGGCTAATAACTTCTCTTTTCAAAGATGATGACAACAATATCGCTAAGGCACCACTGACAAAAGAAGATGAAGATTAGGAGGTTATTAAGAAGGATCCGATCTTTGGAGAAGACAGATGGGTAGAAGTTCCAAGAGACGTTTGATTGTTTGGTATGATTTGATTGGTTTGTTTGACTGAATTATGTTTGAATTTATGTGAATTTGTTTTAAACATTATCTGTAAATATTCCTTGGATTGGTTTGCTTGGATTTAAAAACTTGTATGTATATGGACTGGTACACTTGTAAATGTTAAATACTTGGTATTGATTTATTTTTATAGTCATGAATTTAGAGGGACTAATTTACTTTAGTATAACCATAGGATATGTATAGATAGATATAGGATTTAGGGGGGTGTTTTTAGAATTTATTTTGATAATGACAAAAGGGGAAAATTTTTAAGGATTAGTTTAAGGGAGATTATGTAGGATTCATGATGACAACATGAGTATTAGAAGGATCATAATCAACAAGTATGAAAAGATATGAATATTTTATAAATCAAGGTTATCATCATCAAAAAGGGGAGATTATTGGATAATGGAGTTTTGATGACAACAACCTTATTTCAATTATCATTTATTATAAAAAATAATCTAACATTGCTATCTAGAATATATATATACACACATGCAGGATTTGTATACAGGACTTAAATACTAAAGACTGCACAGTTTCAGAGATTCAAGAGATTCAAAATTCATAAGAGATTCAAGACTCATGAGTAATCAAGTTATCAAGAGTTCAAGACAAATGTAGTAATAGAGTCTAGTTCATATGTAAGACCCTAAATAGCACTCCAGGTTCAAATTCAAATTCTGTTTTCCAAATTCTGACTTTTTAATTTCAAATTCTGATTTTCAAAATTCTAATTCTAATTTCAATTTGTTTTTCTATCTTATGATTTCAAATATAAGTTTTTTGTTTAATATATAAGTTTATAAAGTTATATAGTTATATAGTTATAGCTTTATAGTTAAATAGGTTTAAACTTTATAAATTTATACATATGTTTATATAATATATAACTATGATTTCATATGGTTTTATACTCGTCTATATGACTAAGTTTTAATTCAAGAATTTCCAGAATAATATATACAATTAAACACTTGAAAAATAGTTTAAAAAATATTTTGTACATACATATGTCGACATACATATATGCCTATGTCAACATATAACTGTCAGAAATTCAATTTTCAAAGGAAGTGTCTCCACTATTTGTAACGTTCCACAAGCGTTGCAACCTTTCAAATCTTATAAATTAGGGTTGATTTTAATTTTTTTAACATATCTTCTTCTATCTTCACCTCTCTTCATCCCACCATTAATATTTCATATTTTATTGATTTTTACACTTATACTTTGCCAATTTCTATTATAATTACATAAAACTTCTTCTTTTCTCACTCACTGTCCACTACTCTCTAAATTGAAGTGCTATTAAAGAGTTATGGGGCTGCTGTAATCATTTGGGAATTATTTGGGAAAGGATGTGTTCTTTGTAGCCCTGAAATCAAGGAAATGGAGCGGTGTTAACCTTGTAGTCGTAGAATCAAGGGTGTTTGGAGCGGTGTTAACCTTGTAGCCGTGAAATCAAAGGGATTGTACTGGATACTAATAGTAATAAAACTCTGCGCAATACAGCATTGTGTGTGACTTGACGTAAGAGTAATCCGAACCAGTATAAAATCCGGTGTATTCTTTCCTTTTCTGCATTTTATATTTATCTGTTTCTGTGTTTGTGTCTGATTCTGTGTCTATGATCATCTCTACTATTTGTGATTCATATAGTAGACAATTTAAGTTTAAAATTTTTGTAAATTCCTTGGAAACACTATTCACCCCTCTCTAGTGTTAGTCTTGCCTTAAGATCCGCAGTTTGCATTCCCTAATACTATGTGCATCATATGGAGGTTTTATCTGTGTCAGAAAACATCATGAAAAAAATTCTCATTGATTTACCTTATGGACCTCGATGCTTTGTGGTTCGGATGGCTAGAATTGATGTTGATTGATAGTCGGAGTGATTTGGTTGTAAGATTTGTTGAGCAATTCAAGGTCCACATCTCGCAATCCAAAAATGTTATGACTCTTACGTCAATTAAGAAGAGGACCGAAGACACTTTGTGCTCTTTCTTGGAAATATTTAATGCAGCGTTGGCATTGGTGGATAGACCAGAATCGCCTATGGTGCTTATTGTTGTTGTATCCGGCGTCTTGGATAAGTCGGATTTTAAGATTTCCTTGCAATGGGACCCACCGAGGGATCTTGGCAAGTTCTATTGTGAAGCAGATAGGTTTTTGCGAGAAGAAGATGCAAGAGTCGAGAAGGAGATTCTCGAGGTTAATATGGCTAAGAGCAGAGGACCGTCTGGATATGGAAAAGGCAAGAATAAGGAAAAAGGAAAGCCACGATTAAGAATGATCAGAATGTTCAACCATTGAGATAACTCAAGTTCTCCAGATACACACAACTCAATTCCTTGCTAAAGGACATCTACTTGGATATTCATGTGATAGCTCCGTTCAAGAAGCCTCCCAGGAGGGAGCCTGTGCAAAAAGAACGAGAGTTTTGGAAGCACTGTCTATTTCATGAGCTAGTTGGCCATACTACTAACGACCGCAAGAATTTTCACAAAATAGCTGAAGAACGTGTCATACATGAAGATTTGACACAATATGTAAGGAGTCGAACTGCAGTGGTAGAACAAGTGTAGCCACCTACTATCCCTGGACAAGGAATGAGTTAGGATCAGGCTCGCGTAGATTTATCATCAACTGATCAAGATCTCTCTGGATGATGAATGTTCTAGATATATTTTTCTTTGGCTTTTGGTATTCAGATGGCTACGTCTGCCCACCGATGTATGGGATTAATACTTAATCCCTAAGCATGCTCTATACCCAACAACAAACCACCCACTTTAAAACAGCGAAGTTGTCTTACTCAAGTATGGGGTTAGGATCATACCCCTAGGCGTGCTCTGCGTCCAATGATAAACCGTTATACCTTGTTGTAATTCTGTAATGGTTATCAACTTTAATAAATGAATTTCCAAGCATGGACCATGCTTGAGGGTCCTAGATGTCATGTTAGGATTTGGTAGGATCACTTGGTAGTGGCTAGGGTAAGGACCATACGCGATGTTGATTTCCAAGCATAGATTTCGCCTGTAGGGCTGGACTGCCTGGTCAAGATTATGCAAGATGATTCAACCGAATTTTAAGTATGAAATATTCTTGCTATGGATTTCCAAGCATGGACTGTGCTTGAAGAGCTGAATGGTTTTGTCATGATTTGGCAAAATAGTGTGCTTAGTTTATTT
Source organism: Allium sativum (assembly GCA_030737875.1). Taxonomy (NCBI): domain Eukaryota; kingdom Viridiplantae; phylum Streptophyta; class Magnoliopsida; order Asparagales; family Amaryllidaceae; genus Allium; species Allium sativum. Next base: position 770,460,940 of record CM060926.1, read on the forward strand.
GCCGGTATAAATGATATTCGCGTTGGATAGGCCCAGTAAGGCCATGGATTTCAGATTTCTTAAATTTGGGTTTCTCTTATATATCGATTTGGAGCGATTATGGGATTATGCACAACATGATCCGAAGAGATCATTATCCCACATTATGATCTGGAGAGATTTTTGGGCTATATTATGATCCGGAGAGATCATGGGACTTCATTTGAATTCTAGATTTATGATTCTCTATTAATACGATCCGATGATATCGTGATTTTCCAATAACATGGTTCGCTATGAACATGGATGCTTGGTTTTCTATTATTACGATCTGGTGCGATTGTGGAATTCTGCTCTTCGAATATTGGATTTATATTCGGACTTCTTTGGTTTTCTATGGGTTTTTAGATTATCCAAACACGTCTTCCACGGAAAGACATGTTTTGGTGGGCAAGTGTCGACCCGCCTTTTTGCAAGGGGGTCACATTTTGGGTTTCATGCTATGGGAGTGTTGGGACTTGAGCATGGGCTCAGACATGCCTGGTCATAGCTAATTGAAGCATCGAAACCCTCGAAGGCTTGGACTTTTGGTGCATTAGATTTTGGTTCGAATCTTTCAGAGTAGCCAATCTGGTTCGATCATCTTGGTTCGGTATGAGACCCACCAACTCAACATAAGAGAACATTTGGGAAGGAGTTCCCTCCACTTTAGCCAAGCATCTGGTTCGGCTAATAGCTCGGTTAGGCCAAGAGCCTGGTTCAGCCATCTTCCCAGCATCACCTATATTCGAGTTGGCATGCCTGGTTCAACATGTCGAACTGTCCCATTTCGGCTAATCCCACTATGTCCACTACCTCACCATGTTGCCACGTGGTATGCCAAACCAGATTCGGTCGAAACTATAAATATGAGGATTTCTTACGTTTGAGGGGAGATTTTACCTCTGGTTTCTGATATATGGGCAAGGACATTGCCATAGCCACACTTCACTCTTTTCTCTACTTTCTTACTAAAAAATTAACTATATTTGTAATCATACAGTACAATAAATGATTGATATTTACACTAAGTGGATGTAGGTCTGATGGCCGAACCGCTATAAAACTTTGGTGTCTCTTATCTTTCCTTCTTTTTTGTGTTTGGATTTTGCTGTATTTCTTGTGATTGTCATTGCTTTCGGGTGCTGTACTTAGAAGAACCACTTTCTATGTCCACACTTATCATTAACCTATACTACTTTATTTAATTTACTCAACTAAATATTCTACTAACTTTTAGAAAAATTAGGGATGTTACAAGCTTCCCACCATAAAGAATTTCTTTCGCAAAATTACAATATGGACACACACACACACATATATATCAAACAAGCATAAACGTAAATATACCATCTGACAAATCATGATAAGTGACCCTAATCATGGCTTCAGTTTCTCATGTACAGTCATTGCTTTTATCACTCCACTACACTTCCACTAATTTGAATTTCTTACTCCTTAGCTTTTTCTCATCTCTAGCAACGAGCCTGCCTAGATGCTTACCAGCAGTCATATTTTGCTCCACTACCAAGTCTTCCAATGCCCTCAAATTTATAATAGTTTCTATATCTCAGACAAACTTTCTAAGATGATAAACATAAAACATTGCTGGTCCCTGCTAATCTAATTGGCAACTCTACTTGATATGTGTGATTCTCAATCCTCTCAAGAGAAGAAAATGATCCAACTATCCTCGGTGTTAACTTCCCCGATTCTCCAAACCATATTACACCTTTCATCGATGACACCTTGACCAAAGCTTGATTCCTGACTGGGAATCCGAGATCCTTTCGTTGTTTATTTGCACAATTTTTCTTCCTCGATTGTGTTTCTCTCATTCTATCCTAAATCAGCTTAATCTTTTTCGTGACAGCTCTTACTAAATTCGGTCCAAGCATTACTCTATCTCTAGTCACTATCCAAGAAACTAGTGATTTGCATATTCTTCTGTATAATATCTCAAAATAATGTTATTTCTATACTAGCATGATAGCTATTGTTATAGAAAACTCAACTAGATGCAAATGGTCTTCCCAAGAACCACTAAACTCCGACATACAAACTCTTAACAAATCTTCCATGACTTTGTTGACTCTCTTTCCATGCCCATCTTTTTAAGGGTCATACGTGGCAGTCAATCTTAACTTGGTGCCCAAAACTTCATACAAACTCTTTCAAAAGTTTCTAGTGAATAAAAGATCTCTATCACAAAACTATACTGCCGCAAATCTCATGCAATCTGACCATATTTCTTGTGAATAACTATGCTAATGCAGGTAATCTTTTAGGAATGAACTGAGCACTCTTGGTTAATCTATCTACTAAAATCCATATACTAGCATTTCCCTTTCTTAACCTTTACAATACATCAATAAAGTCCATGGAAATTGTATACTATTTCCAATCTATCCAAAAGTTGAAGTACTTCAGTCGCTTTTTGATGTTTGGCTTTTAGTTGTTGACAATTCACACATTGTCTTACCTATAAGCCTACATCCTTTTTAATTCCTTTCAACAAGAAACTTCTCTTTACGTTCTAATACATGTTGGTTCCTCCTGATTAAATAATGAACTTTGAATGATGGCGCTCTCCTAAGACATCTCTCATTAGATTTTTGATATTTGGGACGCTAATATTCCATTCTTCCTCATGCATCCCGTATGTTCAAGATTAAAATCCTTTAGATCATCAATATCAGTTCCTACTTTAAATTCTCCAATTCTTTCAAACAATATTGGACCATCCCCTTGCTTAGAAGCAATCCATTGGATCAAAGTTGGTTGAACTTTCAAACATGATAGCATAGAAGTACTCTGCCTCGAATTTGTTACGGATCTTAACTGAACATCATAACTTATCAGTGCTTCCATATCTTTCCATTCTTGAAGCATATTTATCACTGCATTCTGATGTTTTATATTAACTGCATTTACAACTTTAGCCCCTTTTTCCAGGTATACAGACTATTCCAAAATCATAGGAAGCAAATGAACTATAGCCATCGTTGTAGTCTCATAATTAGCACTTTTTGAGAGTATCTCAAAGACTTATGATCCATGAACAACTCGAATCTTCTCCCAAAAGGTAATGTGTCTAATTGTTTGAGGGAAAAATAACAACGACTAACTTCAAATCATGAGTAGAATATCTAACTTCATGCGGTTTTAGCTATTGAGAAGCATAAGCAATCACTTTGCCCCATTGCATAAACATAACTCCTAATCCAGTCCCATAATCACAAGTGTAGATAACTAAATCCAGAATCCTTTTTAGGTATGACTAATATAGGCGCATTGATCAACAAGTGTTTCAATGTTTGGAATGCTTCGTCACACTTGTCGATCTAAATAAACTTCGTTCCTATCTGGTTAGCTTAGTCATCAGTGCTATTATACGGAAGAAACCCATGATGAATCTATAGTTGTAGCCAACTATTCAAAAAACTCTTAGTCTCCATACCCATCTTTAGTCTTTTATGATTATTAATTGATTCTTTCTTAACTGGATCTGCTATTAGTCCTCTCTTCGAAACTGGATGAACTAGTAAGCTTCACTTCTATCTTCCAAAAGTGACACTTTGAAACTTAGGCTTTGCCTGATGTTATCTTTAGGTCTCAAGCATTATCCGAGTGCTCTTGGAAAATCTGGTTCATCGAGTAAACAATGAAAACGGGTAAATTAGTCATCCCGTACAACATAACTAACCACTTTTCCCATATCTAGTTCTGAATGCTATTGATGGAATAATGTCTTCAATAACCCTCAATCGATGGAGCCTTATTTCCATATCCAATTGGAAAAACACTTAGCTTGACTCAACAAATAAAACAAGTCTTCGATTCTCGTTAAAGGAAATATTTTCTTCAACTTTCAATAGTTGATACACAACCCCAATGGAATCCGTTGGTCTTCTTTACGAATACCAAAGTGACTTCCCAAGGTGAATGACTTAGGTTGATGAAACCATTTCTCTCATATCCACTATCTGCACCTTTAGTTCTTTTATCTCGGTTGGTGTCATCCTGCTAGGTGGTCTACTCACGGTTCCAGCTCCAAGTACAAAATTTATTCTGAACTCAATAGCTCTCTTCGGTAGCAATCCTATAATTGGTTCAAATTCATCTGCAACCTTCTTTCCTATAGGAACTTGAATAACTTGACATCCAATCATGTTGCTAACTAATGCATATATCTCTGAACTTGCATCCTCGATGGAGTATACAATTAGATCACTACAAAGTGTCTTAACTATATTTTCTTGTCCTAGCAAAATATCCTAGCATCTTGCTTACCTAACTAATCCATACCCAACATAACCCCAAAGGCAACTGATATACATATAAAATACATATTTTCACGCACATACCTATTCTTATTTAAAAAATTACATGTCATATTAGGGTGTTTTTACATGTCTTAAACCAAAATATAAAAATATTTTCAAGTCATTAATGCATTTACGTACACAAGGGTGAAACGATCATTTTATGTAAGAATTAATTTGAAGAACTGTAAATTCTTGTTTTGTGTTGTAGAAAAACGAGTAATAATAAAGAGGCTATGTGAAGATATATGCATACACAAGTGTTAAAACATAAAAACATGAAGAAATAAATTAACTCATACAACGCTAAGGAGCTCATCTACCCACCACTTAACATAAAATAAATCAAAAGAAAATGCAAAGTTATTGAAGGATTAGTTAAAGACTAATGGTTACTTGAAGCCTACAATATCTCAAAGGGCATTTTGGATAGCAGCTAAAAAAATAATAGGATTTTAGACATGTATAAATAATACTCTTATATTTCATGTAATCATACTCTTTTTTCACACAAGTTGTAACAAATTAAAGTTCAGAATCAAGTTTAATTTCTTTTTAATGGTTTCCTAAGCCTTATCACTTATTTTCATGTATTTTATTTCATGTTATTTTCTTTTATGTTCTTTTCATTTATGCTAATCTTTTTTATGTTCTTTTTACTTCTTATGCAAATAGTTTAGTTTATTTTAATGAAAGTAGATTAGCTTCTTTTCGTTATGCAAGTTAGTTTTTTTATTCTATACTCATTTTCTTCTTCTCTTTTTGTGTTCAAATCAACTTATGTTAACATGTATTCAATTATAAGCAACTAAACCTCTTCAATCTTGGGGTAATGAAGCTCTCATGAATCAATAGCAAAATTAACATAAGTGATAAAATTATGATCTCTTTTTATGCTTAGTAGAAGGTTGTATGTTTATATATATTTGTTATCTAATATTGAGTTTGATCTTCTATATTGTTCAAACAAAATAAGTTATTTTAAATCAAACATAAACACAAATTACTTATTTATGAACATATAAATATGGTAATTAAAGTGAAATCAAATTTTGATGCTCTGTGTTACTTATTAATAGTAAAAAGAGCATGATTAAAATATATTTCATTTTTAGTTTCATTTCATTTTCATGAGACTTGAAAAGTCGGTTAAATGTTTTATTATAGTTTGATGGTTTAAGTCGTGTTAGTTAATAACACAATTAGGTCATGCTTATGATAAATATATTATCTAATTTCAGAAAAGATCAAAAAATGATCTTAAAATTATTCTATGTTGATTTATGTGATTATGGAAATGAATTTTCCACTAAATTGCACTCTAATCTCATAATTAACTCTCAACTTCTTTTTTAGATTTTGTTAAATCTATTCTATTATATATAAAGTTCAATAATTATCTTTTCATATACTCTTCTCTTATTCATTCTTGGCTCAAATACTAGTCGCTCTTTGAGTCTAGTATTTTTTTATTAAGTTGTCCCCTCAATTCATTTTATATATATTTAATCTGCACCTCCGGTTTTCTTCTACTACATTCTAAACAAAATTCTTAGCCATTCATCTCCCCTTCCTTCCATTGTTTCATCTTCACTCTTGTTAATTCATCCCAACTTTATCCTCTAAAATTCATAGCCCTCAAAAATTAATCGCCTTCAAAAGTACACTACCTTTTCCCTTCGCAACATGGATCCTACCTCTATCTTGCAGCCGTCATGTCAACTAAGAGAGAAAAAGAGAGGACGATAGAGTTAAAAATCGCTTTGTACACAAATTGCATGCTTTTAGGTTAGTTCCAGTGATCACTAGCGTTGGTTTAGTGGCAATAGAATTGAGAATTTTCAGTGCTCAAATTCTAGAATGGGAGAGCACCTTCTGAGCTTTCTTCTTTCTTCTCTTAGAGGACCTGTTCAATCTGCAAAGGAATGGAATTATGAATATTTTAATGCTTCCAAATGTATTCAGTTTTTTATTTTCGTACAACAATATCTGTTATGTTAGTTTCTGCAGGATTCTGATAAAATCTGGCTGGTTTTTTTACTCAACATAGCCAAGGGATTAAGGGAAGGTAGCTACACATTTTGAGCTTTTGCATCTATATGCAAATTTTTGGGAATTTTTTTGAATCAATGACTATGTTACTATTTTACCTTTTTTTATGTTTTTGGGTAAGTACGTTTCGTAGATCATATAATGTATTATTAGTGATCTTGGATCATAAGTTGCACTTCTAAGAAGTGATTCTAGGGTTTCTTCTTTGGCTCCCTGCTGCGGGCTATAGTCAGAACTGAGTTTCTTTTCTAACAATGCCTTTTGATAATTATATGTGCTAAAATTTGCTAAGTTGCTCAAGTATGTTCATTATCAACCATTTTCATTAGGTTTCCGTTGTTCCATATTTTTTTAAATCATGGTCGAATTGTTAGGAATAATAGAGATAGGTAGACAATGAAAAAACTATTTTTTTTATTCATTGAACAGCATATATATATATATATATATATATATATATATATATATATATATATATATATATATATATATATAGGCATACATAAACATAAGAGAACGAACTATTACTTCACCCAAAGAATAGGTAAATGAGCCTTATTTTTTGGGAACTACTTCACTACCCTGTAAACTAGGACAACCAAGACCAACTCATAACTTCTAACACTCTCTCTTAAACTGGATGTGCTAACATCTAGTTTACAATGTAATGAACCACGCTTCTCAATTTCTTCATCGTCTTGCATAGACGAACTTGGTCACAAATCTAATCTCTACATGGTTGGATATGCTCAACTGTTTCACGTTGATTGGTACTTTACACCATTGACAAAAATCTAGGTTTCCGCTTAGGGATCCACTGACCACTCCATTCGGGTCATTCCCTGGTATTGTTGTATCTTTCATCTCTTCAACAAGTGACAACCGCAGCTCTTCCTCTTTACTTGTTGGATGAAACAAAACCAAGTCTTTCTCACTCAGCCTACTTCACAACTATGCATGTGTATCTTCTTATAAACATATTTTCAAACAGTTCCTCTTGAGCACTCGATAAATATCCAATCCCGTAACCGAAATTCTACCCTTCTTCATCTTTATTTATACTCACATCACTTCCACACAAGCAAGCTGCCAATACAACAACACCTTCTCTGTCGATACATCACCACCAGAACCCAACCTTTTCCCGTAGCTGCATCCATAATCAGCAATCCAATCAGCACTGCAATTTTTCACCCGCTTCTACAAACAAAACACGTAATTCGATATCTCACTTCAAATTCAACACAGAAACACAACACATGACTTCCACAAATACAAACAACACAGCTACAACCTGCCGCCGCAACCGCCATCGCTACCGCCTTCCTGAGTTCAATCTCCAAGGTCGAAGTTGACTCCTTGAATCAAAGAGGCATGAACAATTCTGACGTATTGCATGGTTATTGCGAGCATCATCCATTTCAGTATTATCTACAACTTCAAGTGGAATTCTCTTTGCATAACCATGTAACATTTTATGTGTTTCTCCGCTTGCTGCTACAAGCGCCCAGTGCTCGTAACCCTCGGTTGTAACCATTTTCTTTTCTTTTTTTACTGTTCAGTTTTGCCAAAACGAGTAAACCAGGGATTGATGACTTTCATGTTCTACGCAACTTATTTGTCTGGTTCTGCAAGGGTTTCAGGAGCTGCATTGCCACCAGGTTTTCTAGTTTCATTAATATCATCTTCCTTTTGAAAATTAGCTAGATCAATTCCACTTCATTCAACACTGACCATGGATGTTTTGAAAGGTCTTGCTGCAATATGAATATGAGCAGCAATAGCCTTTCATTCATTCTTTACTGGTTGCACTCTCAACAGTTCTCATTGTTGAATTTCTCTCCATGAATAGCTACTACCTCTTCCAGAACCACTTTGCTTACTGCCAACTCCTCAAACACAAGTTTGGCATCCGTGAATGTTCATTAATTCTCACAACCGAAGGTAACGAGATTCACAACGACACATCCTTCGAGCACTACGTCCAGGGTATCTTGTCTACCTCAAAGCATGTAAAAAGCATCTCTAGTCCAGGTGGCGATTTCAACCTCACCATCCCAACAAGACTCCAGATTTCATCTAACAAGCTTTTCAGCAATATCCATAGTTAACACTTTTGTACAGTTTGGACCGAAAATAGAATAAACTTTCATCTCTCCATATAGTTTCCTAATTACTGCATTGGACTTGTATACTTCATTAACCAAACATGGACTGGTTTAAAATTGTAGGGCATGCCCAAGAAATTTACACAAATAACAGACCCAACAAGAGTAAGGGAACAGAAAAGAAACTACGGCTGGCAAATTAAGCCTTTTTTTCTTCAGTGGTGGGTTCAGACTTGGGCTTTTCCTTTTCCGCATCAGCAGTTGGAGCAATAGTAGGGGCCTCCTCGCTTTTGGTTTCAGAGACGGTTAACTTGTCAAGCGGTTCAGACGTAGATGCTGCTTCTTTGCTATCTTCTCCTCTACTTTCCCGATGGAATCAGCTATGCTTTCTTGTTTCCATGAATCTCTTGTTTATTTTCAACAGAACCGAAGCGAATGCAGAACATCTCCTCCTTAACTTCCCCATCAGAAAAATCTGGAGCATGCCAAACATAAAACTTCTCATTACCAGCATGCTCTTGCACCATGATTGTTAGAAACACACAATGATTGGCACAGATCTTTAGAGTTTTGGCATGTCTCATAACCAGTCTAACTTTCTTGGTCTCTTTATGTTATAAAAGCTTAACATTCCATGTTCCTCTCTCCAATGACCGGACTTTTGGTTCATCCCGCATCACCATAATCAACAACTACATCTCACACTGTGAACTCCAAACTATTGAACACTAACAATACCCGGTCTAGCGGACGACAACCCTTTATGGTGGCTTCAGCCGCCGGAGCGAAACACTCAAGATCGGAAAATAAACTCGTATGAGTGGTTAGACTCTGATACCAATTGTTAGGAATATTAGAGATGGTTAGACAAAGAAAAAACTATTTTTTATTTATTGAACAGCCTATATATATAGGCACACATAGACCTAAGAGAACGAACTATTACTTCACCCAAAGAATAGGTAAACAAGCCTTATTTTTTGGGAACTACTTCACTACCCTGTAAACTAGGACAACCAAGACCAGCTCATAACTTCTTATATGAATTGCCATCTATTATGAAGCTATATTTTTTCTCTACGTCTAGATTTTGAATATGTTTAATTTATATTCAGTGGTACCAAGAAATAATATCCAAGTGCCTGTAACCAGTTAGTTTTGAAGTTAAAAGACGGATTTGCTTTGATATTTGTCTTCGACTGTGTTATTGGTGTTGTTTTCTATATTGCTTTATATTCTTACATTCTACTTCACCTTTGTTGTATTTCATAGATTAATGTTTAGTTCCATTTTCATTATATAACAGAGTCATGTCATTGGTTCATGGTATAGTTAGAATTATAATTTTGTTAATCAAACCGATCGTTAGAGAGGTTTGCTTATTGTCACTTGCTAAAATCAATTTCTCTGATGCCAAAAGAATATGCGCTTCCTCTCTCATGTTCCACGCTCTGCATTTCTCCTTAAATTTCCTCGTTTCTGCTTCTTCTCTGACTCTTCAAATTCTTCATCCGATTCCCTTTTTTTCTATAATTTGACAATTTCTAACTCATACTCAATCTGAATCTTACTCTGTATCGACCTAAGACCCAACGTTGCTGCATATTCACCTTGACCTCGGATCCGACGGCGCATCTCAGACCCGACCGCTCGTCATCTCCTCCACTCCTTCCTCGAATCTAACATAGATGCACCAATGTTGCATATCAGGTGCTTTAATTAGCAAATTGATTTTAGGCCATTTAATTATTTGAAAGTTATTTTGTGGTGATTCAATTTTTAGAAGTAGGATTTCTGACAATTCTCCTTGAGTGGCATCTTTTTAAGTTAGTTTTGATTTTTACACTTATTAAATATTTATCCATGCACCCTGTGATTGATTTCTAGAATGCGTAACTACAGACTTGAAGTTCACAGCAGTGTTATTAAAACCGTACCGTGCCAGCGGTTCAACCCCCAAAACCATGAACTGAAGCCCAGCCCGGTCCGGAAAACGATAAAACCGTGCATGAGAGCCCAGAACCGTTAAAGCTTAGAAAATTGGGCTCATTTGTCTTGAAAACTTATTTTGCAGGCAGGCTTGCAAAGCCCACGCTGGACACTGATGCCAGCTTACAACTTTGCCTGCAAGGACCATTTTTTTTATAAAGCCAAACATGCTTTATCCACTCATTCACAGCCGATGTGGGACTGATATCACCAAAGTTTCTTCCGCACTGCTTGAAAATTGCATTTTTCTTGCTGCAGTATTATATAACTCACATTATATTTCCATTCTCTAACCATCAATATTTATTATTATCCATTTTTTGTACAATATTATTTATAATTATGTAGAAATCATTAAAAAAAACAAGCACGGTTCAACCGGTTGGACCTTTAAAACCTTAAACCTTGAGACGTCACGGTTCGATCAACGGTTCGGTCCTAATAACATTGGTTCACAATCGCCTAGTTTGTCTAAATTTATGCGTTGGGTTTGAAGATCACAATCACGTGGTTTCTCTAAGTTAGTTTAATTTACTTTTTTTGCTACAGATTTAAAGTGTTAAAACACTATGATAGTGTTGCTAGGGTTTATATAGTTTTAAAACGTTTCTGCCTGTAATATAGTGTTTCCATATTTTTTTTTCAACATTCCTATTGTAAGTAGCTGTCATCGTAGACAAAGAAGTAATTTCATTTACTTGAATTGCTCTATCACACAACCAATATTTACAGTCTTAAATAGTCACCAGTTGGATAAATGTTTGTTAATGTCAATTTAAGCTACTTAAAATTTACCCATGATTTTCACATTTATAAAGACGGTTTGTACTTTGCTTTATAAATTTACCCATGATTTTGCGCTCTGCTGTTCTGATTTTAACTATTGCTTTAACTAATGTTTGAATCAATAATTAGTTACAAAGTTGTAATTATGTTCTCTTACATTATATATAGACTTATCTACCCCAACATTAATTATATCTGCAATTAAATGGATGTCAGAAAATTAAAATACAAGTTTTGCCTATATTATACACCTTGGAGCCAGGGCCGGCCCTAGGGAAAGGCCAGTAACGCCACCGCCTCGGGCAACCCCCCTTAGCCGGGGCAACCATCGCCGGGGAGGAGCGGTTTGATAGGTGGTTACGTTAAAATAAATAAGAACTTGCATAAAAATATACTAGAAGCTGTGTTGGTGTAGTTGGTTAAGTGTGAGATGAACAAATGAAGGGGCTTGGGTTCGATCCTGCTAATGCCTATTTTACTGGATTTTACCTTTTTCCCCACTTTCAGGGCAAATTTCCCTTTCGCCTAGGGCAACCCAAGACCTAGGACCGGGCCTGCTTGGAGCTATAGGAACGTATTACCAGCTGTAAGTGTATTTACAACTATTTTTTGGCAATAAATTAGTGATCATTAATGGAAGGAGGTGACCAGGTCACTGTAAAAAAAGAAATGAATTTTTCTGATAATAAACTAAGGGGTATATATAATTAAAGTTTTACCCCATAGAGATAGATGGAGCTATGTTTCCAAAACGGGGTTCAAATCGCAAATCCTAAAGTTCAAATTTTAAATCCGAACTTAATTTATATCGTATATCATATTTCCAAGCATCTATAATTTAATGTTTGGACATACTTTGAAATTATTATGATAATTGAACATTTATATCCGAACTTAAAACTTGATTTTTTTCTCGTTGTTTCATTTTTATTTTTCTTATAAAACATTAGGATTGTGATTGGGGGTTCAAATAAGCATAATAAATGTATAAGTATGTATTGAATAAATTGTCTCAAATACATATTCAAATGTTGTTGGAGCACCGAGCACATATCAAAAGAAGCGTTGAGTTAGCAGGTAAGCATATTGTAACACCCCGAATTTTAGTAATACTAGAATTCACTAATTATAGGAGAAATATTCTCAGATGTGGGAATTGGGGGTAACGGGCTGCGTCATTGCGCTCGTCTCGGAAAAATACGCGAAATAGAGTCCGAGTTTTCGAAAATCGGAGTCCGTATGGCCCAGTTAAGGCCCAATGAAGTTTGCAGAAAATTTAAAGATAAAAACAGATTTAATAATTTAAAACCAGATTTTAAAATTGAGTAAGCGGGGCCAGGCGGGAAGATTCCCGCCCTACCCATGTCGACAGGCCTGTCGACTTGCCTGTCGACAGGGGGGCGACGCCCAGTAAAATTGGGTGCACCAGTTTAGGTTCTTGGGCTGGCTTGGAGGGCTGGTTCTGGAAGCTTCTTGGATCTGACGGGTCTAAACCAATCTAGGGTTAATCTAAGGGTCTAAAATGCAACCTAATCCTATAAATAAGACCCCAACCCTACCCTAATTCATTCATAATTAAATCTTGTAATTAAACTATGGCAAAATGAAACTTGATCATGGCCTCCACAAATCAATGAAGAGGGTTGCAAGCTAATCACTCTCTAATCAACCTCTAATCCATTCTAAGCATCTTAATCTTCTTCATTTGGAGTATAAATTTGCTAGTTGTGAGTTTCTATCACTTTGATGATCAATTGCTAAATTAAGTAGATGAGATATGATGAGATTTATGGTTTTGCATGAGGATTAATGAGTTTTCAAGTCATATGATATGATGTGAATATGCTAATCAATGTTTAATATTAATCCTATGTTTATGCAAGTTAAATATGTGAGTTTATGCATGTTGAATATGTAAGTTTATGCAAGTTAAGTGGTGGGTTTATGCATAATAAGTAATTGATTTTAGGCATGCTAAGTAGGTGGTTTTATGCATGCTAAGTGTTTGGTATTATGCATAAATCATAATATGCAAGTTATGCATGCTTATGCAAGTATATGAATGCTTATCCAAGTTATGTATATGCTTAAATGCAAGTTTAACATGATATGCAAGTTATGCATGCTTATGCAAGTATGTGGATGCTTATGCAAGGATGTGAATGCTCATGCAAGTTTATGTGTATGATGTTATGCAAGTTATGAGAATGCTTATATGCAAGTTCATATGCAAGTTTATGTGTATGATGTTATGTAAGTTATGTACATGTTGTTATGCAAGTTCATATGCAAGTTTATGTGTATGATGTTATGTAAGTTATGTACATGTTGTTATGCAAGTTCATATGCAAGTTTATGTGTATGATGTTATGTAAGTTATGTACATGTTGTTATGCAAATTCATATGCAAGTTTATGTGTATGATGTTATGTAAGTTATGTGCATATTGTTATGCAAATTCATATGCAAGTTATGTGTATGATGTTATGCAAGTTATGTGCATGATGCTATGTAAGTTATGTGTATGTTGATATGCAAGTTATGTTTATAATATTATGCAAGTTATGTGTATGATGTTATGCAAGTTAACATGTAACATGTTGTGCAAGTTCACACCTTTAAGACACATGCAAGTTCACCTTTGTATAACCTATGAACACTTATGCAAGCGCCTTTATACATGACATATGTATGTTCATACAAGTTGGGTTATTTAGTAATGCTAGTTGGGTTAATGTCATTATGTAAGTGGACACCTTTTTGACCCATGTCAATGCTAATAAGTGAAACCCATGTTATTTGTGAAAGAATCTTCTCTTGGAAATATGTCGTGTTAGCATAAGTACGTGGGGGAAACGATGGGGTTAATAGACATGTTAATGAATGGTGTGAAATGGTTATGATTAAGCATACCATAAAATGAATAAGCATAAGTGGGAATTTACCTATTGAGTTAGGTCTACCCCATGGGAATTTACCTATTGAGTTAGGTCTACCCATGTTATGGAATTGGGAATTTACCTATTAAGTTAGGTCTACCCATATTCTTGTAAATGTGAATATTAATTAGGGAAAATAAATAAATATGGGGGTGATTACTTAGGTGTAATTAATCGACTAAGACACGAGGTTGGACTCATTTGTAGTGTAAAACTGCCCGGACCCAACCGGCTTAACCAGTTGCTACAAATGTTAGCCCAATGTGAGAGGTCTTAGGCACAAACTAAATACGTGATTAACGTAAAGACACGAGGTTAGACTCGGTTATGACGTAAGGTTGCCCGGACCCAACCGGCTTAACCAGCGGTCATAAAAGATAGTCTAATGTGAGAGGTCTTTATGAGGATCACGGTCTTAATTAATTAAGAAACACTTAACCAAATTAGCATGTAGTGGGACATGAGGGTTAAGTGGGTGCCTTGGGTGGCATGTAGTAACTAGTGGGGGTGCCTCGGGTGGCATGAGGAAACTAGTGGGTTGCCTTGGATGGCAATAGAAAATACGATTAGAATACTTAACCAAAGTGGAACATGTAATTAAAACATGGGTGAAGGGTTAAGTAAGTGCTTTGGGTGGCATGTGGAAATCTAGTGGGTGCCCTAAGTGGCAATTGAAATATGATTGATAACTTAACCAAATCTTAACATGTAAGTGGGCATGACTATATAAGGGGTTAAGTGGGATGCACTAGATAAAAGTAGCAAGCTTAAGTAGTAGCTTGTGGGGGCCCATTTCAACCAATATCCCAAACGTATCTTTGTGGGCTCGACTCTAGTCGAGTGACGGGACACGCATATTGGGCTTGACTATAAGAGGCCAAACCGGGTTAGCGGTGGCAACGCGGGACAACGGGTTTCATATGCGTGTGTGGACCCCGGGCTGGTTGGTAAGTCGTTGTTGCATCGTGTAGATATAAAGCCATGCACCGTTGATATTATCAGGTGGCCACGTTGGGGAATGATACACCCCATTCGTGGGACCTGCACGGGTATCTACGTAGGGGAGCCGATCGCTTGGGGAGTAGTGGGTACACCTATGTAGTCAGATAGGGGTACACGAAACTACTAAATTACTAAGTACACTTAGGGGGATCAACCTTTAAGTAGGAATGACTGGTGTGGTGCAGTGTAGTAATTATCCTTGGGTGGGTGGATGCGTCTTTACGGTTATCTTAGTTTATCCTAAGTCTACCAAGCTGCTTAGTGTAGCCATTCATCCCCAGACGTTACCGTATATCAAGCTTATGTCTTCTCTGGTTACTTTAATGATTGTATTGTTAAAGTTATAGGACTCACTCAGACTTATGTCTGACCCCGTTGTTTTTATCTTTTTCCCAACCCTCAGGTTATTAGAGTGGGCCCAATACGAGTGGGCTTTGATCAGGCTGCTTTATTCTCTTTTGGAGCTTGGACCATAGGTGTAGAGCTCAGCTTACCCTTTCTTTTATGGCTATCAGTTCATGTATTGGGATTATGTACTTTTGTTTATCAAGATGGATATTTTGTACTTGACTCTTATTTGGTTTTGTGATGTAACCAAACATGTTTCACTTTCCGCTGCAATGAAATGATGTTTTGAAATTTTCAAGTATTACTTATATCTGTCTTGTTGTAATTTTTCTGTTCTATATTCACTTAAAATACTCCACCGATGTTATGGCATTCCCTTAGCGAGTGACCATAGCGGGTGTGGGGTGTTACACGTGGTATCAGAGCCAGGTTACCGGAACAGATAAAATTTTTAGAAAACTATTTTTCTAAAAACATTTTTGAAAGAAAAGCATAATCCCCGATAGCCATATCTTTATCTTTCGAATTCTCCGTTTTGAATCTTTCCTTTTTCGTCTCAGCATGGCTGAAGATCTTTATCTTCCGGACGGTGTAGCGGTACCAGTATGGTATAGGAGGTTGTTAGAGGCTAGGGCCACCGCTGCAGGTCCAGCAAATGTTCCTCCTCTACCCGTTGTACTCGTTCCTCCTCGCGCGGATACTTTTGCTATGACTTGTAGGAAGTTTAAGGCTATGGGAGGAAAACCTTTTGTGGGAGCTAGGGATTGGCTTAAAGAGACGGAAGAATTAATGGAAATCTTGGAAGTGGAAGAGGGAAAGAAAGTCAGGTAAGCCGCTTGGTTAATGGAAGGAGAGGCCTCGTTCTGGTGGGAGGTCACTAATGGAGAACGCCCTGTTGATTCTTGGATGGATTTCAGGCAAAGGTTTGAGGCAAAGTTTCTCTCAAAAGCGGAAGAGAATATGCACGTGGAAAGGTTCTTGAACTTAAAGCAAGGGAACTTGTCGGTGAAAGAATATGTTAACAAGTTTAATCAGTTAGAGAGATTCAACATGGACTCGGTGATCACACCGGAAGAGAAAGCTTTGAGGTTCGTTAGAGGCTTAAACGAACCGATGCACGGATTGGCTATGTCTCACATCCCTATGGGGGCCACTTTCGAGAAGCTTGTGGACATGGCACTTATGCATGAGGAAGAGAAGGGTCCCAATGCTAATAAAGCACCCGAGAAGAATGAAGATCAGAAGAAACCTCAACAACAAAATAAGGGTGGGAAAGGTAACGGTGGCAAGGGAAAGAAGAAGTGCTTCAACTGTGGGACACTAGGCCACCTAAGCAAGGATTGTCGCAAGAAGAGGAAGGCTGGCTGCTTCCACTGTGACGAAGTAGGACATCTAGTGAAGGACTGCCCTAAGAAAGGGAAAAGGACGGGATCTACCTCAGGAGGACAAGTGCAAGTTCTTTTGGCACCAACTCAAGCAAGGGGCAAGCTCAGGCTCTCGCGGTTCCACCGATTCAGGAAAGAGGTAGAACTATTTCCATTGAAAGTCTAGTTTTTCTGTTTGATCATCCTGTCCGTACTTTATTTGATTTTGACGCATCGAGTTCGTTTATTTCATTATTGTTAGTTGAGTCACTGCACTGAGACACCAGTTGGTAGATGATCCCTTAGTTGTTTCAAACCCAGTTGGGGCTCCATGATGTGTTTGGGTTTGAAAGTTCCTATACTTAGCGTTAAGTTTAAGATGTGATGCTTTTGGGCTTCACGGGCTATGGGTTAGTTTTGGGCATGGACTGGTTATCCAGTAATGGTGCCGTTCTTATTGTGGAGGGAGAGTTGTTAGGCTTATGACCCGCTTGGGTAACACTCTCGAAATCTCTTGTAATCCCACGGAATTTGTTATGCTAAGTTATCTAGAGTCGCTTGACACGTCGGTCGAGAGTTTGCGATCTGTTAGAATGGTCCGGGAATACTCGGATGTGTTTGAGGAGGTGAAGGGCTTACCTCCGGAGCGGGAGATTGACTTCCAAATATATCTGGTAGACAATGCCAAACCAGTGTCTTGGCCAGTGTGCCATGTGGCTCCTCGTGAGAGGAGGGAACTCCATAAGCAAGTAGGCAATTTGCTTGAGAAGGGGTTTAGAAGACGAAGTATATCGGAGTGGGGTGCTCCGGAAGTTTTTGTCACGAAGGCGGATGGGTCCCTCAGACTTTGTGTAGGCTAAAGAGAGCTAAATAAACTCACAAAGAAGAATAGACACCAATTGTCAAGGATTGATGATCTCTTTGATCAGTTAGTGGGCGCCTCAGTATTTTCGCAGTTGGACTTAGCCACGAGGTTTCGTCAGTTGAGAGTGACTGAGGATAGTATAGGGAAGACTACCTTTAGGACTCCGGATGGGTTTTATGAGTGGCTGGAGATGCCATTTGGTTTGACGAACGCCCCCGCATATAATGAGAAGGGTGTTCAGGGAGTACCTAAATAAGTTCGTGATGGTCTTTGTAAATAACATCTTGGTTTTTTTTACGAGCGAAATAAGTTTTCGTATGTGCTCAATAGGATGAGCAAAGCCAGTTATAGGATAAACGGTGGTTTTGGAGCGAGACTGGCAAGGACATCCAGAGTTGGGCAAGGGCTTAATTATTTAGCCGTTTTTACTAGTATCATCTCACGTAGGTCGTCTGAATTCGAAGGAGGTATCCCTTGGGTGTTTGTCTGATATTGGTTTAGGCCTTTGGGGCTTGCATTTGGGGGATGCCGAATTCGACTAGGGTGGTCTGCGTGGGAGACAGTTGTGATGATTTTGGATGATATCCTGGTGGAGAAGAGCATGCCCTACATCTTAGGGAAGTGTTGGAGACTCTTCGAGCGCATAGTCTTAGGACAGCAAAAGTGGATGGGATCCTTAGCATCCTATGAGTAAGGGTAACATGGTAGCGGACGCCTTAAGTAGAAAAGGGTCGTCCTCGAGTTTGTGGTTCGTTGAACGACGGGCTTAGAGTTTATTTCTATGTTTGACTTTAGACCTTCCGTTGACTTTGTACCCGGTTTGCTAGCCTCCTTGGAGGTTAGACCTACTCTTTTGGGGCGGATTGGAGAAGCACAGAGGGACGACCCATAGTTGGTTGAGTTGGTGGGGAAGCTCATAAGGGGGGGGGAGTCGTCCAGCCATTTGAGTAGGTACACCCTAGACGATAGGGGGTGCTTGCGTAGAGACAGTAGACTTTGTGTACCGCAAGGCGAGGGTTTGGGGAAGGTTATTCTTGATGATGCACGCCGTTCTAAGATGACCATTCATCCCGGTGGGGACAAGATGTACCAAGACATGAAGAGGGTTTTCTTCTGGACCGGTAGGAAGAAAGATGTGGCCGAGTATGTCGCTCGATGCTTGGTGTGCCAACAAGTAAAAGCGGAGCAAAAGAAACCAGGTGGGTTGCTTCACCCATTGGAAGTTCCGCAATGGAAGTGGGATAGCATCTCGATGGATTTTATTGACGGGTTACCCAGATCAAGAAAGGGTAATACGGGAATTTGGGTGGTGGTAGACAGACTTACTAAGAGCACCCATTTTTATACCTATGAAGAGCAAGGGGACCGCTCCATGGCTAGCTTCTTTATATCTGCGAGAGATAGTTCGATTGCATGGGGTACCCTCTAGCATAGTGAGTAATCGAGATCCTATCTTCACTAGCGAGTTCTGGAGAAGTTTGCAAGAAGCAGTGGGGACTCAGTTGTGTTTGAGTACCGCATATCATCCTCAGATAGACGGCCAGACCGAGAGGGTGAATCGTGTTTTAGAAGACCTTTTGAGACTATGTATCTTGGATTTAGGAGGTACATGGGAAGAGCATCTTCCATTGGTGGGGTTGCCCGACAGACCTAGTGGTGTACATGATGTATTCCATGTGAGGAAGGGCCTACATAAGATCGTAGAGGCGTTAGAGCCAAGCTTTCTTAAAGAAGTAAAGTAGAGCGTGATGTGATTATTCGACGAGCTCCTACCCGCATCCTTGGGTCAGAGATTAGGGAGTTGAGAAACAGAGAGGTTCGACAAGTCAAAATGAAAAAGGAGAAAAAGTGAGAGCAATGCTACTTGGGAGACAGAAGCGAAGATGGGTCCGTTATGCCCATCCCTTTTTGAGGGTATGTACTTTAGACGTCTCCTTTATCGGTTGTCTAGTGCTTATCTTATCCTTAGTATGTCCTCTCATTAGTACCTTTGACCTTTAGATAGGGTAAACCTATGGTTGAAACATGTGTTTGAGACATGTTATGTATGATGGATGCAAGTGGATGCAAGTGTTTGCTAGTGGTTGCTCGTGGATGCATACACACACACTTTAGGCACTAGATCGGCTCAATCACTTCATATTGCATATTGCATAAAATTGTATGTAGGAAGCTATATTTATGGATGTATAATGATTGTGTTATCATATGGATGATGCATTTTGGTGAATGATTGTGCACTCATATAGATATTGTATGTGTCGATAGGGTTATCTCGCATACATATTGGATGCATGGCACTATTATGGTTTGCATATGTTCGTACATTTGATAGGGAACATATACACACACTTTTCGCATATGCTCATACATCATTAGAAATTGTTTTAAGGACAATGGATGCCCGTGTTTGATTGATTGAGTAGATGATTGTTTGGATGGTAGGATATGCATTCTCCTTAGCTTAGAGATTTCGGGGACGAAATACTTTAAGGAGGGGAGAATGTAACACCCCGAATTTTAGTAATACTAGAATTCACTAATTATAGGATAAATATTCTCAGATGTGGGAATTGGGGGTAACGGGCTGCATCATTGCGTTCTTCTCGGAAAAATACGCGAAATAGAGTCCGAGTTTTCGAAAATCGGAGTCCGTATGGCCCAGTTAAGGCCCAATGAAGTTTGCAGAAAATTTAAAGATAAAAACAGATTTAATAATTTAAAACCAGATTTTAAAATTGAGTAAGCGGGGCCAGGCGGGAAGATTCCCGCCCTACCCATGTCGACAGGGCTGTCGACAGGCCTGTCGACTTGCCTGTCGACAGGGGGGCGACGCCCAGTAAAATTGGGTGCACCAGTTTAGGTTCTTGGGCTGGCTTGGAGGGCTGGTTCTGGAAGCTTCTTGGATCTGACGGGTCTAAACCAATCTAGGGTTAATCTAAGGGTCTAAAATGCAACCTAATCCTATAAATAAGACCCCAACCCTACCCTAATTCATTCATAATTAAATCTTGTAATTAAACTATGGCAAAATGAAACTTGATCATGGCCTCCACAAATCAATGAAGAGGGTTGCAAGCTAATCACTCTCTAATCAACCTCTAATCCATTCTAAGCATCTTAATCTTCTTCATTTGGAGTATAAATTTGCTAGTTGTGAGTTTCTATCACTTTGATGATCAATTGCTAAATTAAGTAGATGAGATATGATGAGATTTATGGTTTTGCATGAGGATTAATGAGTTTTCAAGTCATATGATATGATGTGAATATGCTAATCAATGTTTAATATTAATCCTATGTTTATGCAAGTTAAATATGTGAGTTTATGCATGTTGAATATGTAAGTTTATGCAAGTTAAGTGGTGGGTTTATGCATAATAAGTAATTGATTTTAGGCATGCTAAGTAGGTGGTTTTATGCATGCTAAGTGTTTGGTATTATGCATAAATCATAATATGCAAGTTATGCATGCTTATGCAAGTATATGAATGCTTATCCAAGTTATGTATATGCTTAAATGCAAGTTTAACATGATATGCAAGTTATGCATGCTTATGCAAGTATGTGGATGCTTATGCAAGGATGTGAATGCTCATGCAAGTTTATGTGTATGATGTTATGCAAGTTATGAGAATGCTTATATGCAAGTTCATATGCAAGTTTATGTGTATGATGTTATGTAAGTTATGTACATGTTGTTATGCAAGTTCATATGCAAGTTTATGTGTATGATGTTATGTAAGTTATGTACATGTTGTTATGCAAGTTCATATGCAAGTTTATGTGTATGATGTTATGTAAGTTATGTACATGTTGTTATGCAAATTCATATGCAAGTTTATGTGTATGATGTTATGTAAGTTATGTGCATATTGTTATGCAAATTCATATGCAAGTTATGTGTATGATGTTATGCAAGTTATGTGCATGATGCTATGTAAGTTATGTGTATGTTGATATGCAAGTTATGTTTATAATATTATGCAAGTTATGTGTATGATGTTATGCAAGTTAACATGTAACATGTTGTGCAAGTTCACACCTTTAAGACACATGCAAGTTCACCTTTGTATAACCTATGAACACTTATGCAAGCGCCTTTATACATGACATATGTATGTTCATACAAGTTGGGTTATTTAGTAATGCTAGTTGGGTTAATGTCATTATGTAAGTGGACACCTTTTTGACCCATGTCAATGCTAATAAGTGAAACCCATGTTATTTGTGAAAGAATATTCTCTTGGAAATATGTCGTGTTAGCATAAGTACGTGGGGGAAACGATGGGGTTAATAGACATGTTAATGAATGGTGTGAAATGGTTATGATTAAGCATACCATAAAATGAATAAGCATAAGTGGGAATTTACCTATTGAGTTAGGTCTACCCCATGGGAATTTACCTATTGAGTTAGGTCTACCCATGTTATGGAATTGGGAATTTACCTATTAAGTTAGGTCTACCCATATTCTTGTAAATGTGAATATTAATTAGGGAAAATAAATAAATATGGGGGTGATTACTTAGGTGTAATTAATCGACTAAGACACGAGGTTGGACTCATTTGTAGTGTAAAACTGCCCGGACCCAACCGGCTTAACCAGTTGCTACAAATGTTAGCCCAATGTGAGAGGTCTTAGGCACAAACTAAATACGTGATTAACGTAAAGACACGAGGTTAGACTCGGTTATGACGTAAGGCTTCCCGGACCCAACCGGCTTAACCAGCGGTCATAAAAGATAGTCTAATGTGAGAGGTCTTTATGAGGATCACGGTCTTAATTAATTAAGAAACTCTTAACCAAATTAGCATGTAGTGGGACATGAGGGTTAAGTGGGTGCCTTTGGTGGCATGTAGTAACTAGTGGGGGTGCCTCGGGTGGCATGAGGAAACTAGTGGGTTGCCTTGGATGGCAATAGAAAATACGATTAGAATACTTAACCAAAGTGGAACATGTAATTAAAACATGGGTGAAGGGTTAAGTAAGTGCTTTGGGTGGCATGTGGAAATCTAGTGGGTGCCCTAAGTGGCAATTGAAATATGATTGATAACTTAACCAAATCTTAACATGTAAGTGGGCATGACTATATAAGAGGTTAAGTGGGATGCACTAGATAAAAGTAGCAAGCTTAAGTAGTAGCTTGTGGGGGCCCATTTCAACCAATATCCCAAACGTATCTTTGTGGGCTCGACTCTAGTCGAGTGACGGGACACGCATATTGGGCTTGACTATAAGAGGCCAAACCGGGTTAGCGGTGGCAACGCGGGACAACGGGTTTCATATGCGTGTGTGGACCCCGGGCTGGTTGGTAAGTCGTTGTTGCATCGTGTAGATATAAAGCCGTGCACCGTTGATATTATCAGGTGGCCACGTTGGGGAATGATACACCCCATTCCTGGGACCTGCACGGGTATCTACGTAGGGGAGCCGATCGCTTGGGGAGTAGTGGGTACACCTATGTAGTCAGATAGGGGTACACGAAACTACTAAATTACTAAGTACACTTAGGGGGATCAACCTTTAAGTAGGAATGACTGGTGTGGTGCAGTGTAGTAATTATCCTTGGGTGGGTGGATGCGTCTTTACGGTTATCTTAGTTTATCCTAAGTCTACCAAGCTGCTTAGTGTAGCCATTCATCCCCAGTCGTTACCGTATATCAAGCTTATGTCTTCTCTGGTTACTTTAATGATTGTATTGTTAAAGTTATAGGACTCACTCAGACTTATGTCTGACCCCGTTGTTTTTATCTTTTTCCCAACCCTCAGGTTATCAGAGTGGGCCCAGTACGAGTGGGCTTTGATCAGGCTGCTTTATTCTCTTTTGGAGCTTGGACCATAGGTGTAGAGCTCAGCTTACCCTTTCTTTTATGGCTATCAGTTCATGTATTGGGATTATGTACTTTTGTTTATCAAGATGGATATTTTGTACTTGAATCTTATTTGGTTTTGTGATGTAACCAAACATGTTTCACTTTCCGCTGCAATGAAATGATGTTTTGAAATTTTCAAGTATTACTTATATCTGTCTTGTTGTAATTTTTCTGTTCTATATTCACTTAAAATACTCCACCGATGTTATGGCATTCCCTTAGCGAGTGACCATAGCGGGTGTGGGGTGTTACACATATATTGACATTCGAAAATGGTTCAATTATCATTGCATTTCATACACCTAGTCGCCCTATCGTTGAAGGCTGAAGTTGCTTAAAATATATGGTATATCTTCAAATTCTCAATCTTACCTTAATTTTCATTATAATTTACGCTTTCGCATTTTCATTGAGAATGTTTATGTAGATTAAATTATGTGAATCACACAATGGAACCTTAAATCAGTTATGGACTGAAACACATGAGGGCATTTGCAATATTTGCAATAAGGGGATGTCTAAATAAAATTGAGGATGCTTGTGGAAACTATAACTTGGATGAAGCCCTCTCATTTACGGAAATTGCTTAGTTATTAGACTGTGTTATGACATGCAACTAGTTCTTTTTGCAGCCGTAATTTTTTATTGTGCACGATTATTGCAGTCTTCGTTGAAATAGAATCTTTGAATAGACTTTGTTATCTCGTATCCATCAATTTTTATCGTTCAAGTGTACCAATTCTTTTCAGTATTATCCAAATACTTTCATACTTTGTTGATTTGATCATACAACACAACAGTTTTAATATTTAATATGTTGTAATTTTTCTTTTACGGTTTTGACATGTGATAGAGGTGTTTGGTTTGCTAAAAGCTATTTTATCATTTTTTTGGTCAAAGTTGCAACATCAACCAATATAAATATGCCTTTCTTTGTTTCAAAATTTATGGCATGCTATCATTTCCTTTCTTTTGTTTCGTAAGTATAAGCTAAGAAAATATGTTTTTTAAGGTTAGAGACCAAACCAAATAAGCTAACTAAATCAATTTATTTTGGATGGTTTGATTTAGTTTTAAAGGAAGATGGCTTCATAATCGGTCCATAACTAAAGTTCGCTTGGTTATCGATGTACATAATGTAACCTTATTTGCACTTTTTAAATTAATTTCATTTTCTCTTAAACAATGTGGATATTTTTTAACAAGATCATAAATAAAATAAAAATTATCAAATATTTTTTATTATATATTTTAACGGTTGTTTTCCCACCATTGTGCGGTTATACTAGTATTTGTTGTGTTCGTAAACCGTGTTTCTTTAAAAAGTTAGCAGGCAATAAGAAATCTTTGTCATATTTATTGTTGCACCTTTATGCTGCTACTGTTAGATTTCGTGATACAATATTTTCATTTGTAGAAGATTTGGAAGATATTATTGATTGCGGTGATCTAATATTTCCATTTGCAGAAGATTTGAAAGATATCAGAAAATTTATTGCCTCTTTTGTAAAATTGGATAGGGCAATAAATTACCTACATAAGTGGAAGAATATGAAGAAGTTTTTGGGATACTGAAGTAAGAAATTAATTCTCTGATTGATTTATTAAACAAGGAAGCTTATCAGGAGAAAATAAAGTGGAGAATTAATTAGGTATTTATTTATAACCATAAATAAATTACTTCTACCTCAAGTATTAATCCTTATATACAGATAAGGATTAGGTAAATGTATGTATTATCTCAAAATGTGAGGTGCATCTTTAAAAGTTGTATTTCTTCTTCTTCTTTCCTCTTATCAGTCTTGTAATATTTTCTTTTTTATAAAAGTAATAAAATCTGCTCTCCCCAAGTGGACATACACTAACAAGACGTTAGTGGAACTATTATAAATCTCTTGTGTTCTTTCTTTTATTGCTTGATCAGTGATTGTTTTGCTGGTGACTATCTATTGTTTGTTTTGCCTCACCATTAATCCATTCCTATTTGTTTTTCCGCAAGGTTAGATTTTATTCTCAAGGCGTTTTAGGGAGACTTTACCCCCAACAATTGGCATTAGAGCTACGAGGTTGATTGAGAAAGGGTGTTAGGCATTATGGCAGGAGATTAGGAGAATTCAGCAATTGTATCAGGGCCATATGTCAAAGGGACATATATGGCAGCAGGATCTCAATTAGCAATAAAAAGATGGAATGAGGATGAAGACTTCGAGAAGTGCAATGGTGGATGAAAGTTGTTCTGATGAGGAACAATGTTCATCCTATGGTGTTTGCTCCTGAGGTGTTGACGAATGATATTTCAGCCGTGGAAAGGAAGGAGATGGAATGATAGGCATTTAATACTTTACAATTAGCAATGGGAGAAAATGTCATTTCAGAGACTAGCAGTGAGACCACTGCTGGGGACATTTGGACTAAGCTGGAAAAACTTTATCTAAAGAAATCACTAACCAACCGTCTGATTTTGCTGAAGACGTTTTTTACCATGCGGATGAGAGAGGGTACTTCAGTGAAGGCGCGTTTAAGCTTCTTCGATGAACTCGTGATGAAGATGAAGACTGTTGACTTGAAAGTGGATGAGGAGAAAATAACAATGATTCTTTTGTATTCTCTTCTAGAGCGATACACAGGTTTCGCTAACAGTCTTATCTATGCCAAAGATACACCAAAAGTAGATGATGTGAAGGTAGGTCTTCTATCTGAGGACTTGAGGGGTCAGATGAAGGGGTTAAGTGAAGGTAGAGGAGGAAGTAGTACAGAAGCCTTATTAGCTGGTATGGAGAAAGGGGAAAAGAAGAAAAATAAAGTCAAGAGATGGGAAGTGCTACATTTACAAGAAACTAGGCCATTAGAAAAGAGATTGTCCGTATTTGAAGAAAAAAACTGAAGCTGGAAATTCATCTATTGCAGTGGAGGAATTTTTGTCTGATGACTTGTTGACAGTGGTAATATCAGATGTATCAGACCATTGGTTGTTAGACATGGGGAAGTCTTTTCATATGACACCTTATAAGAATTATTCCAGTTTTTTTTTTTTTAAAAAGGGAAACTGGTTCTTATGGGAAATGATGCTAGTTGTAGAGTCATAGGCGAAGGTACTATGCAGATTCACATGTATGACGGGGTAATATGCAGCTTGACAGGTGTCCGTTATGTTCTAGGTCATCGAAAGTCAATGATATCTCTTGGGTAGTTGGCATCCAAAGGATGCGAGGTGACTATTCGTAAGGATATTCTAAGGGTGCATTTGTAGTGATGAAGGGAGATATGTTTCATAATTTGTATCTTCTGTGGGGAAGCACTATTCTTCGAGGGTCAAGGGTTGAAGTCTACAATTCTCATGGAAAGGATGTCAAAGCTAGGCATACGAGAAGGGACTTTGAGTTTCTGCATAAGCAGAATATGATCAAAGGGGAAAGCTTCAACAAGGTGGGATTTGCCAAGAGGATGTGCTTGATAAGCGGAAGAAAGGATCATCTGAAGTTGGTCAGAGATCAAAGGAGAAAGCAGTGGATATGCATAAGTCTTTGCATAATGCTAAGTTCGGGCGTTGCTCGAGCTGGAATAACTTATTGAAATGCTAGGTGCCACGTGGTGGCATGGTGTGGGGAGAGGGTCGAGATGGTTCATGGAGATGTTTGTTTTCATGGTGAAGATTGATAGGTCTGACATGAAGGGGGTACTTTGAAAACTATATTGGCAGGCGGTGGCATTGCCGGAGTTTGTTGACAAAGTGCAACGGGTGATGGCCATGCAAAAGCTCATTGGGGAAAGGAACCATGGTGACTTGTTCGAGAAGATGCTTAGAGTAAGAGAATGTAGGTGGAGTTGGTATGCTTTCAAGGAAATATAGTATAAGGTGGAGTGTTAGATTTCATGATACAATATTTCCATTTGTAGAAGATTTGGAAGATATTATTGATTACGGTGATCCAATATTTCCATTTGCAGAAGATTTGAAAGATATCAAAAAATTTATTGCCTCTTTTGTAAAATTAGATAGGGCAATAAATTACCTACATAAGTTAAAGAATATGAAGAAGTTTTTGGGATATTGAAGTAAGGAATTAATTCTCTGAATGGTTTATTAAACAAGGAAGCTTATTAGTTATTAGGAGCAAATAAATAGTAGAATTAATTAGGCATTGATTTATAACCATAAATCAATTACTTCAATCCCAAGTATTAATTCTCATATAAGGATAAGGATTAGGTGAATGTATGTATCATCTCAAAATGTGAGGTGCATCTCTAAAAGTTGTATTTCTTCTTCTTCTTCTTCTTTCCTCTTATCAGTCTTGTAATATTTTCTTATTTAGAAAAGTAATAAAATCTCCTCTTCCCAAGTGTACGTACGCTAACAAGACGTTAATGGAACCACTATAAATCTATTGTGTTCTTTCTTTTATTGCTTGATCCATGGGTTTTTCTGGTGACTATCTGTTGTTTGTTTTGCCTCACCATCAATCCGTTCCTATTTGTTTTTCCGTAAGGTTGGGTTTTATTCCCAAGGCGTTTTAGGGTAGGGCTGTCAACGGATACTTTCGGATAAGGATAGTATCATATCCGTATCCGCATCCGAAACCATTTTCGGATATCGGATATCCGCAACCGCGGATACGGACGGATATCGGATAATTATCCGCTCTGCCAACGATCGATAAATCAATGAAAATAAATGATTTTTTTTAGCTTAATATTACGCTTTTTCAAACTAATTGATTACTAAAGTGCTTAAAATAAATAAATACAATAATAAATATAATTTTGAGCAATTAATATGCGCTTAGTAGACTTTTAATTTTGCAAATTAATAAATTAGTATATTTAATTATGTTAAAATACATATAATTAAAGCTATAATCGGGGAAAAAAGCGGATGGATAATTTTCGGATGCGGATACGCCATCTTCTATCGAATGTATTTTAGACACCTTTACCGCTACTATGGCATGGTATACTTAAATTAGTTCATATTATTAGGGGTGGGCATAAACCGCACCGCAATGCGGAAACCGCCCGGATCGAACCGCAAAAACGGTACGGAAAATCGCACCGAATTCTCTCTCTAAAGCAAACAACCCAAACCGGACCGACTCGGAACGATACGGTTCGGTTGCGGTTTGAACTTTTATCAAACCATATTAAACCGAACCGAACCGCATAACTACATCGACAATGTTATGATAAATAAATTAACATATCTCTATGTAACTTTTAATTTAACGATATATATTCTATTTTCAACGTATGTTGTAGTTATATTAATTAAAGATAACACTATGTGTTTTATTCTTCAGGTGACACAATGTTATACAATCGTAAATTGATTGTTGATGGAAGTAATTTTCTTGTTTCATATTTAATACGGGTTCAAACCAGATCGAACCAAAACCGGATCGTATTAGATCGAAACCGAACCGAAACCAAACCGTTTGAACGGTTAGTGTAATGGTTTGTATTTTTGATCAACCATTTGATGCGGTGCGGAAGCGGTTTGAACTCAAACCGCACCGACCCGAACCGCGCCCACCCCTACAAATTATTATGTTATATCAAGGCTGTTGTTGTTTAAGTCAAACACACAGTTCCAGCCAACAAAAAGAAATACAACACACAGTTCCATATTTCATAATAACCATCCACCATTCCACATTCAGCTACAATGCACTAACAAATACTCCAAAACAGAAGCAACACGTTCAACTATCATCTGCTGGTACCATCTCTTCGAGAACCATACTTGCTCCTGGAATTTGATGAATTGTCATATCTATCATTAAAGCCATATCGCCCTCTTCCTTGTCCACATGAATCAAGTCACCAGCTATGCCTACTAGCCCCATACCGATCACTTCTTACTCTATGCTCATTTGGCACAATACTACTTGAAGATGCATCATAGTTTGTTTGACTTCCTCGATTACTCCAAACTGAATGAACACCTGCACGTCTTTCATGGTCATAAAAGCTTTTGGCTAAGTACATACCTTATGTGCCTATTCTGTCAGTTATTGTCCTTGAAATTAAGGTAAAGCAGGATATGTTTGACTTGTCGGTGAGCGATGAAGTGGCAACAAGGCATAGTCTTATATATAGAGGGTTGGTTCCGGTTTTGAGTGCGTGATCTGCAAAGGCATCATGTTCTGAAGCTACGGAGGGAGCGGTGGAGTTTGCGCTACGGTATGTGAAGGACGTGGGGTTGAGTAAGGTTGGAGATTCTATTGTTGCCTTGCAACGAATTGGAGGAGCTTCTGTGATTAAATTTTTATATGTGACCTAGTTTGGAGTTTTTTGCTTTTTGTTTAAACAATACACTGGGTTTGGAAATGGGGAGCAGTTTTGTTTGCTTGTTATGTACCCCTTTGAAAGTATTTGCTAGGTGATTCTTGTATTGTACTCATACTGCTTTGTTGGGTGGTTTAGAATCATATAACATCAAAGGTTTCTCATAGTTCTTTGTTTCATCCTATAATTAAAATCGTCTGTGTACATAGAAATTTATTTGATATCTAATAAAAATTTATGTACAAATGTCAAATGCAGGCAAAATAGCAAACAAGAATTAGGGAATTGAAAGATCAAGGCATAGAAATTTCATGTGAAGTCCATGGAAAAACATTTAATATGTTGACTAATGTTATAGCTAAAAGGAAGGATCATAAACCTTATTATGATAATATCCCTCATGTAAGTATTTAAACTTTGAACAAAACAATATTTTAATTGGTTAAAATGTTGAAATTGATGTAATATTTGATGAAACGCAGAGATACGAAGATGTCATTTATAGCATCAACAAAGATGAAGCACCGACTAGAGAAAAATCAGAGGAAAAGGTAGAGCGTCAAGATGGAGAAATTCAAATGCTAAAGACACAACATGAATAACTTTATGAGATGTTTCAACAACGGTTTAATGAGGAGCCAAATGATCGTTGTGAGACTTAATTTTCTTATTCGAAGTGACATTTTTCATAATCATGAACATATCAGCACATCGTTTAGACATATGAGAACTTGATTAATGTTACGTTGATTTTGTAATATTTATTAGATATTTGAAGTTAATTGATGATGAATGATCTGATTTTAATCTTTTTATCGGAATTTATATAGATAATAAATAAGTCTATTTGTTTTTTGTTTAATATGATCAAATAAGACATGATAATTATATATTAAGATTACTTCAGAAAAGGCATACAGTAGGCGTAGGAAATGCATTGGTAATTTTATTTCAATGCACTAAAAAATCGTGGAAATGACGTAGTTAAAACATTAAAAAAATGGCATAGGTAAACCATAGCTAAATAATTGACGTAAAAATGGCGTAGGAAACGTAGGACGCAAAAATGACGTAGGAAACGTAAGACATATATATGGCTTGGGAAAAGCGTACGGAAAAAATGATGTAGGGAAGACGTAAGAAAATAGATGGCGTAGGAAAGACGTAGGAAATGCTAGATGTAAATATGTCATAGAAACACCATAGGAAGATCATGGCGTTGGGAAAACGTAGTCAAATAATGGCATAGCTATGGCGTAGGAAACACCCTCACGGATGACATAGGTAAAACGTCAATATTATTACCTACGCTGGTTATACCTACGTCAATATTGGCGTAGGGGTTATGTAGGTATTGTGTTTACCTACTCCCCACCTACGCCATTCTGGCGCAGGTAAAATTGCAGTTTTCTTGTAGAGAGAGAGAGAGAGAGAGTGTGTAGCCTATCGGAAGTTATTTTTGATTCTAATTTTTAAGGATTGGGATTCGTAATTTGTTGGATTACAAGGTCGTATCATATGGTCCTTTAATAACTTCAGGAGCCCAATCTATTTCATATGGTAAAACGTTTCCCTTTTTTTTGAAAAATAGAGATAAATGTTTTGTATTTTAATTTGTACATGATGATTTATTACAAGACATTAACTTCCTTCTAGTAGTAGATGTGCTTGTCCTCTTTATTGTCTTGCCAATTACAGATTCAACCAGAAAAAGTGGTTTTGAGTTTTCAATAGTTAAATCATTAATTTTCAACTCAAAGGATTTTTATTCTTACAGGTTAGCACAATGGCATAAAACATAAAACTGTTCATTTTTGTATGCATATAAATTTTTAATTGAATTTATAAGAATATGATGTGTTTTACAAGGCATGTTACTTAAAAATTAAAATTTCCTATACGATGCTCGTTTGAAGTTAAATCTTATCTTGATTTTCAACCATTGAAAATCCTAATAAACTAGTTCTAAAGATTATAACAATTTATTGTATTCATTTCTATCTATTATAATATATTTTAATTTTTCTTCCATCTTTATTCTTACATGGTGATTTATCACCAAAATATATCCGCATTTAATATTAAACGGTGTTTTTGGGACATTACATGTTACATATGGGAATGGAGGATTTGCTTTACAAGCATTATTATAATTAATGGCCACATGTCATAGCAATCAGTCATATCAATAGTTTAATCTGAGGTTGGTGAAAATCGATGGACAATTAAACAAACAAGTTTTTACTATTATTCGTTAAAATTATGCTTCCATCTTAATTACATACACTAATAGTATACAAGCTCATCAAAAAATTAAAAATATAAGTAGTGAGATTAATAATGTTTATTCCTAGCACATATTTATAAGTTCAATAGATAGATAATGTTTGTTAGCATCGATTCACAGTGTTTGCTACACATATTATTTTGAAAAAACTACTCTGGACTCTCTTCTTCTGTCAAGTTCAATGAAACTAAAGAAAAGTGAATCTTCCGACAAAACACAAATCTAATCGAAGAGTCGAAATGAATGTTTGTTCAAAGTTAAAGATTTTTTTCCCTAAATTAGATTTTGATTTTTCTATTTTGATGTGTTAATTTTACTGTGTGATATTGCATTGGTTTTGCAATTATATGTGTATTTGCTAATGTATGTTAACCAAATTTATGGTTAACATCCCAAAGCAGTGTTTTCCTATAGCATTCCTTGTTTACGGAGGGAACGAGTTAGGATTAAGTTGTCCTCCTGTTAATAAAATGTTGGGAGGGTGTTCTGGGATCTTCCGAAAAGCAAATTCCTGTAGAAAAGAAGGTTAAAAATGAGATTTCCATATTTTCGGGAGAAAGAAGTCCATTCAAACAACAGTCCATATTTTGGCATTTTCCTAGTAGTTTCGTTATGACCCTTTAGCATTCTGACGTAAAATAGTAGAAAACTCTATTATTTGTTTCAAGAGTCTTAATACCCTTTCGGTCAACGTTTTGGGATCAATGGGTGATCAACATAGCTTCTCCTTCCAGTCACTTATTCTGTTGAACCCCCTCGTTGTGCGTGTGTTGTTGTTGTTGGAAAGTCTCATTACTTTTAATTTTATGGTCTTTTCTTTTTGTAGTTTCTGCCTTCGACACTGTTGGCATTGCTTCTCTTACAAGCATTGCTCCCTCGCCTTCCCGTAAATGCGGTCGAAGAAGGTAATATTAAGCAGCGGCACATAAGAATCTTTCTGAGCTTCAAGAGGGGCACCATCCCAAAAAGGCTAAGGTCACTGATTCGACCTTAGCATCAACTTCGAGGAGTAAGGGTGCGTTTGTTTTTCTCAATTTGTTCTGAATCTGACTTCTAATTAATTAATCAGAACTTTGTATGTTGTTTGTTTTTTTGTTAATGTTCTGAATAAATTAAGCATTCAGATCTTTTCATTCAGATTTTTTTTCCTTTTTATTTCTTGTTCTGAATGCTGAATATGTTAATTTTGTTCTGAATGCTTAATTAAACAAACAATTATGTGATTATTCAGAATTCAGCAATTAGATTTTAGCAATCAGACTTTAGAATTCAGCAATCAGAATTCAGATTTTACATTTTAAACTAACAAAGCCCAAGGTTCCCTTGATTTTTTCTTCGGCTATTCCCCAATGTTTTTCCGGAAGCGAGGTTCAGATTGTAATTCATTCAGCCGAGGTGACCTCTATGTCATCCCCTCAACCTTCTACCTCCCTCTTTTGGGATGAAATACTTAATGCGCTAAGGGCCTCACCTTTTACCTCTGTCGCTACTGATATTGTGTGCTCCTCAACGGATCCACCTCCGAATGCATTCTCTCTGGGCTTAGTTATGGAAGTGATTGATTCTCCTTCCTCTGCACATCCTTTGCCTTCGCTTAGCTCTCTGCTGAAGAAGAAGACTGTCACTGCCCATCACTTTTCGGTAATTTTTTGATTCTGATGTTTTTTTTAGCTATTTTTTCTCTTTCTACCATTCTATTCATGTATTTTGTAGCTTACTAAGAAATGGTTTTCTTCCTAAAGTGATATTTCTAACTTTCTTGCTATCAAGGAAGAAAAGCGGATCCTAAAAGCTCAAAATGTCGATTGACTATTGTGAAGGATCAGGCTTCAAAGGAACTAGTTGTAGCGAAGGCTTCTCTTTTAGAGCGGGACGACTCAGTGCAACTTCTCACTGGACAAAGTTCGAGCCTAAGCGCTAAGTTGGAGAAATCCAAGAATGATCTTGAGGATCTGGGTCTGGAGTACACATCCCTCTCCTCTGGCCTCAATAAGGATGTTAAGACGAGGAAAGAACCTCTTGCGAAGGTCCTTACTGCTTTTCATAATGTTAGGAAGAAAGTTGACGACTTATTGGCTTATTATTTCGAAGAGATCTTAATCAGTGCCATCACTGATACGTTTGTATCAGTTTATGCTAAGAATAATGACAGATCCTCCGGCCTTTGCTTTCCCAATCTTCCTTCGGAGATGATGAACGAACTTTGTAGGAAAGTGAATAACCTTGAGAAAAAAGAGGAGAAGTGAGACGACCCGATTTCCCGTTCTCACGGAAACAAGGGCTATCTTCGGAATATAACACAGAAACAGATAATAGCAGAACAGAATTAAATAAATACACCAGAATGAACAACAAAATATACTGGATAAAAGTAATCATCAGAGTTACACAGTATACAGGATCTTACTTAGTACAAATACAGTTCAGCTATACATAAATGTCTACAGCGGAAATAAACAAAATATGTACAATAGGAGCTGAACAGCATAAAAAGAAATAAATGATAGAATCCATCTTCAGCTCCAGCTACCCAGAAAGAACCAGCTAAACCTGAATACAAGGCTGCCCGTGTAGAAAAAGGGGCACCCGAGTTTGAGAGTGAAACAAACTACGAGTCAGTCATGGGACTGGTATGAGAAATCCACTCAACACATACATAATTGGCTAATCACAGGACCACGCCACTTTCGTGGAACGGGTTTACTCCATTGGATTGCCAGTGCTTTAAAACAAATCTTTCTTTTAAACATCGCTATGCTTTTTATAAAAATGAAGCCATTATAAGACTCAGTTCCCATCACACAATGCAACGCAAACCGGAGGATAGAGTTTTACCTTATAATGGCCAAAATATGATTGATACGAATAAAACAAAGGCAATTAATATTATTGCAAGTGTTTATATGTTTCGAAAACAATTTCAAATCATAACTATCAATCATAGACGGCATGGGTACCATATATCATGTCGCCATATATATATATACAATCAAAACCGCACGATCACGTATTTGGAAATTGGATTTCCGTCATGAACCAAGGCAAAAGATAGTCCTTACCAAATTCGAGACGCTCTAGCCCGTGTCTCAGGATCAGAGCTCGAGTGACCCTAGGAGCGACAGGGCCGGTCCACCGATGTGGATTAAAATTCCTGAACAATACGTTTCCCCGCCCTTTGGGGCGTCAACGAGCCAACGAATGACTCCATCGGACCCGGATCGTCCGATCAAACCGAGGCGCCTCGCAACAGCAACAACCACATAGGTGAAAAGTATATAAATGTCAGGGCTGGTAGGTCACTGACACCACCCTAGCTAGAAGAAAACGCATGTCCTCCCTGAGGTCCTTCCTCCCGTTTCTGGTTCATACCGGGGTGTGAGGCTCGCGAATTTACGTTATACACAAAGCTACGCCACACAGGCGGTGCTTTGATCATCACCACAAGACTTTGCTTTTCAACAGAAGCCCTGATCACTGCATCTTAGCATGCCACACAGGCAATTCACACCGTGCAACTGATGGCTATCAATCACACAGAACAAATTCCCATGTCGGACACACAGTCCATTTACAAGTCCGTTCTGGGTTTGAACGAAACCGGAGGCACTAAATACCTCGCAAACCTTTCGATCACCACTCATGTCTGAACGATCACCACTCATTATCCATATTTCGGGATGCCTCCCAATCTGGACCTCGGTTACCATCCAAACGAGGTGAAGATCTCCGGTCATCGACCATCGTCTTCATCTTCGAATTTCAATCGCCGGTCGATTATTCGAAATGAGAATTAACTCGGCCTTTCCAAATAATTCACGTATATTTAGAATTTCAAATCGATTTATTTCAATGGTTAAATTATTCGACAACACCAATTGTGTTCTTTAATGTAATTTTCACACCAAACACATTCAACCATCAAAAGCCACACAAATCAAGCAAATTCAGTTTATTTCCATTCCATATCGCTTATGATATTTTATAACTATTTATCGCTATTTTTATTTATTTTAAAATAGCCATTTTATTCAAAACGACGCTTCGGGCCATAAAGCGGCCGTGGCGCTGTTTTTCTTCAGATTTGATTTACACATATCTGAAAATCTAACCGTTGGATCTTCACAAAATTTACATCATTAGAAAGGTCTTTTCAAAACGAACCCAACGGTTCCAGTTTCGGGAAAATCCGACGGTCGGATCTCCCGGTACAATCGTTTGAAATTTCGATTTCAAAATACAAACTGCAGCGTCGTTATTCGATTAAATATAATTCTATTTATATTTATATATAAATATAATCGATTCTGGCGCTGTTTTTCTTCAGATTTGAATTAAACATTCCAGACAATCCAACCGTTGGATTTTTACAAGGTTGGTGCCGTTGGAAAGATTATTCCAAGGCGA
Organism: Allium sativum; assembly: GCA_030737875.1. Taxonomy (NCBI): domain Eukaryota; kingdom Viridiplantae; phylum Streptophyta; class Magnoliopsida; order Asparagales; family Amaryllidaceae; genus Allium; species Allium sativum. The sequence continues at coordinate 770,497,589 of CM060926.1, forward strand.
ACCCGACGGTTGAGATTTCGGGAAAATCCGATGGTCGGATTTCCCGCACTAGTCGTTTGAAATCACGGTTTCAAAATACGAACTGCACGGCCTCGTTTCGTTTTAATTTTATTTATATTTATATATTTATATAAATATAGTTCATTCAATGATTTCCATATCGTTTTAACTTCAAATATTTTTCTAACGCCTTAAATTTTGGAAAAATTTCGCCATAACCACCCCTGCACCGGGAGCATCGGGAAATTGCAAATAGCGTTCTCGGTCCTTCTAATCTCAAAAAGAAAAAGAAAAAGCCAAGCGGCTAGCCAACAGGCTCAAAATCATCACCCAAACAAATCAGTAAATGTGTACCTATTTGTCGGGCACAAAATTTTATTCCTCTTCTCTAGTCCCTTTGCTGTAACCTGTTCAATGAATATTGCATGTACATATATATACAGTTCTTATCATTTATCAATTTCTATTCGACTTCATATTTGATTTCTATTTGGTTTAAAAACTCCATTCGTTCTAATGTTACATAAATAGGTGCAACTCATTTCATTAGCTAATTAATGAATATTTCAACTCATATATGTTTATTTTGAACAAGTGGCTATTTTTAACACTTCACATTTCAACGATTTATGCATACAATAAAAATGTGATTTTTATTGTAAAACAATTCATTTCAAAACACTATTTTTCTATATAGTTCAAGTTGGTGATAAAAATGGGATTTTTATCATAAAACAATTTATTTCAAAATATGAATACCATTCAACACATGAATTTCTAAACAACGAATGAATATCAATTCAACACATGAATGTTTTCTATAGTTTCTATATATAGATAAAAATGCGATTTTTATTATCGAACAATTTATTTCAAAATATGAATACCATTCAACACATGAATTTCTAATCAACGAATGAATATCAATTCAACACATGAATGTTTTCTATTGTTTTTATATATAGATAAAAATGCGATTTTTATTATCGAACAATTTATTTCAAAATATGAATACCATTCAACACATGAATTTCTAAACAACGAATGAATATCAATTCAACACATGAATGTTTCCAATAGTTTTTATATATAGATAAAAATGTGATTTTTATTATCGAACAATTTATTTCAAAATATGAATACCATTCAACACATGAATTTCTAAACAACGAATGAATATCAATTCAACACATGAATGTTTCCAATAGTTTTTATATATAGATAAAAATGCGATTTTTATTTCATTTCCACAAACTAATCCTATGTGGTTTCAACCAAATATTTCACAACCACCAATGGGTATTTTTCAACCGCAATCAACCAATATCAATCACAAACAATCCCAAACAATCATTCGCTATCAATCAATTTTCACAACAATTTCAACCAATAAATATCGTCCATGGTTTGTGGACGAGGGGCGTATATATATATATATATTTATATATAGCAATTTATATATAGCTATTCACTTTCATTTCACACATATATAATATTTTTAAATCAGAAATCTCACCAATAGTTATCCAATACCACGACTCTTCCTTTTTAGAAATCTCCGCCTTTTGTCGCTTTCGCCCGTATTCTCTACACATGTAAAAATCGAATTTTTACTATGTTATTCAATATATAAAAATCGAATTTTGACTTCGCTATTCAATATATAAAAATCGAATTTTAACTTCGCTATTCAATATATAAAAATCTGATTTTGACTTCGCTATTCAATATATAAAAATCTGATTTTGACTTCGCTATTCAATATATAAAAATCTGATTTTGACTTCGCTATTCAATATATAAAAATCTGATTTTTACTTCGACTTTCAATATATAAAAATCTGATTTTTACTTCGACTTTCAATATATAAAAATCTGATTTTCACTTCGACTTTCAATATATAAAAATCTGATTTTTCTTTCTTTTTAAATTTCTAATCTCCTTCTATTTTAAATCTTAAAATAAATTAGTTTATAAATCATTTTAAAAATCAGTTTCCTTTTCGAAATAAAATCAGTTTTTATAATTTAAACAAATCAGTTTTTATTCTTATAAAAAAAAACAGTTTAAACCTTTTTATAAAAACAGTTTCAATCTTAAAAAAAAACAGTTTTCACCTCAAAAAAAAATCAGTTTTTTTTTATTCTCATAAAAAAACAGTTTAAACCTTTTTATAAAAACAGTTTCAATCTATAAACAAAATCAGTTTTTTTTTCTTTAAATTCAGTTTTAAATCTATCCTAATATCAGTTTTAAATCTATCCTAATATCAGTTTTTAAACTTTATATAAAAATCAGTTTATATATAAAATAAAAATAAAATAAATAAAAATAAAATAAAATTAAAAACCTACAGAGGAGCGGGGGGAAGGAGACGACGTCGGCGGCTTCAGTGTCGCGAGCGAGGGGGGAAGGGGCTTCGTCGGAGATAGTACGATCTGGGGGGGGGGGGCTTCGGGTTTCGAGAGGGGCGGCTTCGGGTTTCGAACGCGATGGAGGGAGGAGCGGGGTCTTCGTCGGCGGCTTCGATCGATGGAGGGGGGACAGGTGGAGGCGTGGGTCTTCGACGAGGCGATGGCGGTCGTGGGCGGGCGGCTCGATCTAATTTAGGTTTTTTTTTTCACTTTTCTTTCTGTCTGAAATAGAAAAGAAACGGGGGGGGGGGGCAAGCAGGAGATAGGAGGGAAATTTTTTTTTTATTTATTTAATTATTTAATTTCGCAAATAGGTTGACTTTTACATACGACCTCGAAACGAGGCCCACCGCCTGTCGTCCATAGCGTTTCACCCCCATTCCGAATGCAATGGGATATGTATCGCATGCTGATTTGATCGTTACAATCAGTTTCCTTTTGAATTTTCATTTAAATCACTATATTGAATTTTAAACGCACATTTCAAATTACCGGGGTCACATACTAACTAGAAAAATTCCAGAAAAATATTTTCTAGCTTCGTATTGACGATATGGTCCTAACAAAACTAGTTTCGTCGAATTCTGAGACCGTTGGAAAAATGGCCAATTTCCAGTCGATTAAAATCAACTAAAACTGGTCAAACGCGTTTTCCTTTGCTACGCTCACATATTGATTCGAAAAATTATGAAATTTGAAACCTAGCAATAACTTGACACTGCGGATCCAACAAAAGTGGTTTCGTCGAAATCCGAGGTCATCTGCAAAATGTCCATTTTTAAGGGCCTGAATTCCATAGCGACTATTCAGAATTTTCAACTGGACATATCTTTTGATTCCCGCTATCAAATTTCGATTGGTCGGATTCGTTAGAAAGAGATCACCAATTAGATTCCATTATTTTTGGTTTCACTAAAATCCGTATTGTTCTGCACCCGGTATATTCAATTGAAGTTTGAAATCGAATTATCGAACTACCGCGCCATTTTCAATTCTATATATAATTATAATTAATTATATTCGTTTTCAAATGTCGATTCAAACTCAGTTTTCATCGCCATTATTTAAAATATTTATTTTAAATAATTAAAATCCATTATTTTAGCCAATTTAAAAATTTTAAATTGGTTCAGATTTTCTGGGTCGTTACAATCTCCCCCACTTAAAACTTTTCGTCCCCGAAAAGGAACAAAGTCGAAAGTGGTTTGATAAATCTACAATCACACAACACAACAACCAATCCAATTGCTTTAACCTTTTTAACTTTTCAAATATATATCTTTTATATATTCAAAAATTATATTTCTAAAACCAGACTATATATAAATATAATCACAAATACGTTATTTAAAAACATATTACTCTCGACTCGTTCTGAGGCACTTCTGACCCCATCTCTAACGAGTTGTTCTGATTCTGCTATACTCATACTAGGATATTGCTGATCCTATCTGTATAGAGTTACCCGTCCTAGAACACTACTGGTTCTATTTCTGACGAGTTCATTCAAATGTTATATTCCAGAACTAAGCTTAACCAAAGCTCTGATACCACGTTGAGACGACCCGATTTCCCGTTCTCACGGAAACAAGGGCTATCTTCGGAATATAACACAGAAACAGATAATAGCAGAACAGAATTAAATAAATACACCAGAATGAACAACAAAATATACTGGATAAAAGTAATCATCAGAGTTACACAGTATACAGGATCTTACTTAGTACAAATACAGTTCAGCTATACATAAATGTCTACAGCGGAAATAAACAAAATATGTACAATAGGAGCTGAACAGCATAAAAAGAAATAAATGATAGAATCCATCTTCAGCTCCAGCTATCCAGAAAGAACCAGCTAAACCTGAATACAAGGCTGCCCGTGTAGAAAAAGGGGCACCCGAGTTTGAGAGTGAAACAAACTACGAGTCAGTCATGGGACTGGTATGAGAAATCCACTCAACACATACATAATTGGCTAATCACAGGACCACGCCACTTTCGTGGAACGGGTTTACTCCATTGGATTGCCAGTGCTTTAAAACAAATCTTTCTTTTAAACATCGCTATGCTTTTTATAAAAATGAAGCCATTATAAGACTCAGTTCCCATCACACAATGCAACGCAAACCGGAGGATAGAGTTTTACCTTATAATGGCCAAAATATGATTGATACGAATAAAACAAAGGCAATTAATATTATTGCTAGTGTTTATATGTTTCGAAAACAATTTCAAATCATAACTATCAATCATAGACGGCATGGGTACCATATATCATGTCGCCATATATATATACAATCAAAACCGCACGATCACGTATTTGGAAATTGGATTTCCGTCATGAACCAAGGCAAAAGATAGTCCTTACCGAATTCGAGACGCTCTAGCCCGTGTCTCAGGATCAGAGCTCGAGTGACCCTAGGAGCGACAGGGCCGGTCCACCGATGTGGATTAAAATTCCTGAACAATACGTTTCCCCGCCCTTTGGGGCGTCAACGAGCCAACACATGACTCCATCGGACCCGGATCGTCCGATCAAACCGAGGCGCCTCGCAACAGCAACAACCACATAGGTGAAAAGTATATAAATGTCAGGGCTGGTAGGTCACTGACACCACCCTAGCTAGAAGAAAACGCATGTCCTCCCTGAGGTCCTTCCTCCCGTTTCTGGTTCATACCGGGGTGTGAGGCTCGCGAATTTACGTTATACACAAAGCTACGCCACACAGGCGGTGCTTTGATCATCACCACAAGACTTTGCTTTTCAACAGAAGCCCTGATCACTGCATCTTAGCATGCCACACAGGCAATTCACACCGTGCAACTGATGGCTATCAATCACACAGAACAAATTCCCATGTCGGACACACAGTCCATTTACAAGTCCGTTCTGGGTCTGAACGAAATCGGAGGCACTAAATACCTCGCAAACCCTTCGATCACCACTCACGTATGAACGATCACCACTCATTATCCATATTTCGGGATGCCTCCCAATCAGGACCTCGGTTACCATCCAAACGAGGTGAAGATCTCCGGTCATCGACCATCGTCTTCATCTTCGAATTTCAATCGCCGGTCGATTATTCGAAATGAGAATTAACTCGGCCTTTCCAAATAATTCACGTATATTTAGAATTTCAAATCGATTTATTTCCATGGTTAAATTATTCGACAACACCAATTGTGTTCTTTAATGTAATTTTCACACCAAACACATTCAACCATCAAAAGCCACACAAATCAAGCAAATTCAGTTTATTTCCATTCCATATCGCTTATGATATTTTATAACTATTTATCGCTATTTTTATTTATTTTAAAATAGCCATTTTATTCAAAACGACGCTTCGGGCCATAAAGCGGCCGTGGCGCTGTTTTTCTTCAGATTTGATTTACACATATCTGAAAATCTAACCGTTGGATCTTCACAAAATTTACATCATTAGAAAGGTCTTTTCAAAACGAACCCAACGGTTCCAGTTTCGGGAAAATCCGACGGTCGGATCTCCCGGTACAATCGTTTGAAATTTCGATTTCAAAATACAAACTGCAGCGTCGTTATTCGATTAAATATAATTCTATTTATATTTATATATAAATATAATCGATTCTGGCGCTGTTTTTCTTCAGATTTGAATTAAACATTCCAGACAATCCAACCGTTGGATTTTTACAAGGTTGGTGCCGTTGGAAAGATTATTCCAAGGCGAACCCGACGGTTGAGATTTCGGGAAAATCCGATGGTCGGATTTCCCGCACTAGTCGTTTGAAATCACGGTTTCAAAATACGAACTGCACGGCCTCGTTTCGTTTTAATTTTATTTATATTTATATATTTATATAAATATAGTTCATTCAATGATTTCCATATCGTTTTAACTTCAAATATTTTTCTAACGCCTTAAATTTTGGAAAAATTTCGCCATAACCTCCCCTGCACCGGGAGCATCGGGAAATTGCAAATAGCGTTCCCGGTCCTTCTAATCTCAAAAAGGAAAAGAAAAAGCCAAGCGGCTAGCCAACAGGCTCAAAATCATCACCCAAACAAATCAGTAAATGTGTACCTATTTGTCGGGCACAAAATTTTATTCCTCTTCTCTAGCCCCTTTGCTGTAACCTGTTCAATGAATATTGCATGTACATATATATACAGTTCTTATCATTTATCAATTTCTATTCGACTTCATATTTGATTTCTATTTGGTTTAAAAACTCCATTCGTTCTAATGTTACATAAATAGGTGCAACTCATTTCATTAGCTAATTAATGAATATTTCAACTCATATATGTTTATTTTGAACAAGTGGCTATTTTTAACACTTCACATTTCAACGATTTATGCATACAATAAAAATGTGATTTTTATTGTAAAATAATTCATTTCAAAACACTATTTTTCTATATAGTTCAAGTTGGTGATAAAAATGGGATTTTTATCATAAAACAATTTATTTCAAAATATGAATACCATTCAACACATGAATTTCTAAACAACGAATGAATATCAATTCAACACATGAATGTTTTCTATAGTTTCTATATATAGATAAAAATGCGATTTTTATTATCGAACAATTTATTTCAAAATATGAATACCATTCAACACATGAATTTCTAATCAACGAATGAATATCAATTCAACACATGAATGTTTTCTATTGTTTTTATATATAGATAAAAATGCGATTTTTATTATCGAACAATTTATTTCAAAATATGAATACCATTCAACACATGAATTTCTAAACAACGAATGAATATCAATTCAACACATGAATGTTTCCAATAGTTTTTATATATAGATAAAAAATGTGATTTTTATTATCGAACAATTTATTTCAAAATATGAATACCATTCAACACATGAATTTCTAAACAACGAATGAATATCAATTCAACACATGAATGTTTCCAATAGTTTTTATATATAGATAAAAATGCGATTTTTATTTCATTTCCACAAACTAATCCTATGTGGTTTCAACCAAATATTTCACAACCACCAATGGGTATTTTTCAACCGCAATCAACCAATATCAATCACAAACAATCCCAAACAATCATTCGCTATCAATCAATTTTCACAACAATTTCAACCAATAAATATCGTCCATGGTTTGTGGACGAGGGGCGTATATATATATATATATTTATATATAGCAATTTATATATAGCTATTCACTTTCATTTCACACATATATAATATTTTTAAATCAGAAATCTCACCAATAGTTATCCAATACCACGACTCTTCCTTTTTAGAAATCTCCGCCTTTTGTCGCTTTCGCCCGTATTCTCTACACATGTAAAAATCGAATTTTTACTATGTTATTCAATATATAAAAATCGAATTTTGACTTCGCTATTCAATATATAAAAATCGAATTTTAACTTCGCTATTCAATATATAAAAATCTGATTTTGACTTCGCTATTCAATATATAAAAATCTGATTTTGACTTCGCTATTCAATATATAAAAATATGATTTTGACTTCGCTATTCAATATATAAAAATCTGATTTTTACTTCGACTTTCAATATATAAAAATCTGATTTTTACTTCGACTTTCAATATATAAAAATCTGATTTTCACTTCGACTTTCAATATATAAAAATCTGATTTTTCTTTCTTTTTAAATTTCTAATCTCCTTCTATTTTAAATCTTAAAATAAATTAGTTTATAAATCATTTTAAAAATCAGTTTCCTTTTCGAAATAAAATCAGTTTTTATAATTTAAACAAATCAGTTTTTATTCTTATAAAAAAAACAGTTTAAACCTTTTTATAAAAACAGTTTCAATCTTAAAAAAAAACAGTTTTCACCTAAAAAAAAAATCAGTTTTTTTTATTCTCATAAAAAAACAGTTTAAACCTTTTTATAAAAACAGTTTCAATCTTTAAACAAAATCAGTTTTTTTTTCTTTAAATTCAGTTTTAAATCTATCCTAATATCAGTTCTAAATCTATCCTAATATCAGTTTTTAAACTTTATATAAAAATCAGTTTATATATAAAATAAAAATAAAATAAATAAAAATAAAATAAAATTAAAAACTTACAGAGGAGCGGGGGGAAGGAGACGACGTCGGCGGCTTCAGTGTCGCGAGCGAGGGGGGAAGGGGCTTCGTCGGAGATAGTACGATCTGGGGGGGGGGGGCTTCGGGTTTCGAGAGGGGCGGCTTCGGGTTTCGAACGCGATGGAGGGAGGAGCGGGGTCTTCGTCGGCGGCTTCGATCGATGGAGGGGGGACAGGTGGAGGCGTGGGTCTTCGACGAGGCGATGGCGGTCGTGGGCGGGCGGCTCGATCTAATTTAGGTTTTTTTTTTCACTTTTCTTTCTGTCTGAAATAGAAAAGAAACGGGGGGGGGGGGGGGGGGGCAAGCAGGAGATAGGAGGGAAAATATTTTTTTTTTATTTAATTATTTAATTTCGGAAATAGGTTGACTTTTACATACGACCTCGAAACGAGGCCCACCGCCTGTCGTCCATAGCGTTTCACCCCCATTCCGAATGCAATGGGATATGTATTGCATGCTGATTTGATCGTTACAATCAGTTTCCTTTTGAATTTTCATTTAAATCACTATATTGAATTTTAAACGCACATTTCAAATTACCGGGGTCACATACTAACTAGAAAAATTCCAGAAAAATATTTTCTAGCTTCGTATTGACGATACGGTCCTAACAAAACTAGTTTCGTCGAATTCTGAGACCGTTGGAAAAATGGCCTATTTCCAGTCGATTAAAATCAACTGAAACTGGTCAAACGCGTTTTCCTTTGCCACGCTCACATATTGATTCGAAAAATTATGAAATTTGAAACCTAGCAATAACTTGACACTGCGGATCCAACAAAAGTGGTTTCGTCGAAATCCGAGGTCATCTGCAAAATGTCCATTTTTAAGGGCCTGAATTCCATAGCGACTATTCAGAATTTTCAACTGGACATATCTTTTGATTCCCGCTATCAAATTTCGATTGGTCGGATTCGTTAGAAAGATATCACCAATTAGATTCCATTATTTTTGGTTTCACTAAAATCCGTATTGTTCTGCACCCGGTATATTCAATTGAAGTTTGAAATCGAATTATCGAACTACCGCGCCATTTTCAATTCTATATATAATTATAATTAATTATATTCGTTTTCAAATGTCGATTCAAACTCAGTTTTCATCGCCATTATTTAAAATATTTATTTTAAATAATTAAAATCCATTATTTTAGCCAATTTAAAAATTTTAAATTGGTTCAGATTTTCTGGGTCGTTACAAGAAGGTCTCCCAGAAAGAAATCATTGATGCTGAGGATCTTCTATCCTTCAATGTTTGAAATTTTGATGCAGATGTTTCGGTTGATGATGAAGAGGTAGGTGAGGCTCTGGATGACTCTTGGGATGATTTTCCGATAACAATGACACAGAGGATCACAAAGACCCAAAGAATAGTCCTAGCGGTCCCAATGTTTCATCTGATGCTGGAGGCTCCGGTACACTCTCAATACAAGTGCCAAGAAGGATGGCTATCCTCCCGAAAGAGGAGGCTTCTAATGTAGGGAAAGATGCTTCCTTAGCTAGGGCTGTAAACTCCTTAAAGTCTGTGGATTTTGGAGAGCTTCCCTTGATCTCTTAAAGCATGGAAATTGCTACAGCTTGTTCAACAGCTTCTTCTCTTGTATCTGTGCTTTTGGTATGATATAGTTTGTTCCTATTCACTTTGTTTTGTTGTCAGTGGCTAAATTATGTGATAACCTCATGTCCTTAAATTTGTCGGAGGAATTCCTTATCCCTTAAAGATAAAGTTAGCAATATGCAAGCAGAGATATTTTTTTTATATAGAGAGCAAGATAAACAAATAAAGGATTATAGTAGCTTATCTGATAAGTATTTTGAGCTTGATAGGGGAACCTCTGCCCCTGATGTCCGTTAAAAATGACGAAGTCGTTCCTCATCTAAAGAAGGATCGTCTTCGAAATGAAAAAATTAATAATGAAAATAAAGAGTTGATGACGCTCTTTTAGATGTTGATTGAAGAAAGGGACTTTTTTTAACGGATTCCTCTGGGAAATCTATCGTCGTTACATGAAGTATGATTTTGCATTTTTTTACGATCTTAGCGGAGGTTTGCTTCGACGCTTCCACCAGAGGTATTTGAGAAAATACGGATATGGCTCTCATTCGAAACACACGTGGAACCTTCCGAAAGTGTTTTCAGTACCACTGGACCTTTCTTTTGAAAAACTTACTTACTATTGAGATAAATTTATTCTGGAGGTGTTAAACTCAGTTTTGTATGAGTTATCTTGAAACTTTGTAAATGCCTAATTGTTAGAATTCAGATCCAGGGAGAAGAGAGATGAAACGGTAAACAATAAAGGGACTACATTTTTATAGATTTATTAATTGCTATTACAAAAGAGATAATTGATTTTCTGAATACAATGCTAAATCATATATTTATAGGCTACATTTATTCTCTAGAATATTCCTAGCATATTCTTTATTCTGTAGCATATTTCCTAGCATATCTCTTGGCATATACTCTAACATCCCCCCTCAAACTCACGATGCGGAGAATCGTGAGTTTGCCAAATAGAAGCTGCGAAGAAACTGTCAAATAGAAGCTGCCACAAGAAGTAGAGAAGAAACTGCCAAATAGAAGCTGCGACAAGAAGTAGAGAAGAAACTGCCAAATAGAAGTTTTCCAAATACCAAATACCAAAAACTCAACATCAACTCAACAATCCAAAACAATCTTCAATCTGATCGGTAAGCAAAAGATTTGAGCGGCCAAATGACAAAACTGGTCCCCGGATGAGTTTATATGTTTGCATCCCCCAAACATATTAAACGAAAACAGAACTAAACCAAAGTGGGATGGTTTTGTATGTTTGCATCCCCCAAACATACAAACAAAATCAAAACAAAATCAAAAGGGATGGTCAGCATATGTTTGCATCCTCCAAACATATCTGCAGTAACCACCTACCACCTTCAATCAACGTCAATTGCCCTTCTAATAAGGGTTACCGATACAGACATCAAACCAACAACAAACAACTTCAAACTAATGTTACTCTCACCAACACCCTGCTTCTAACCTGCCCTCGCCAACATTCACCAAACAGTGACTCACAAACAAGCACAACCTCTTCAATCTCTTCAGCCTGCACTTTATCACACTACACAAACACTTTTGTCCATCAAAAACTGCTTGCATACTTCATTACCCTACCAAACAATTCAGACCACCATCACCATTCATAACCAAAACAGCCTCCTGCCACACATCCAAGTCCAACAAATCAACTTCACCCGATCATCTACCAAAAAAAAAAAAAAAAAACCCAAAAAATCCATATACCTTACTTCTTCGCATTCACCTCAAAACAGACTGTCCCAAACACCATCTACATTGCACACCCGAAGCCACCTCGTCAAAAAAACACTTCTCCATTCAAACTGTCACTACCCAGTCCCGTCCACACAATTCACCCAATATCCAGTTCTGTCCATCAACCTCGCTGCATCAATAATCTCCACAAACCACATATTACGCCAGTCTCCTACACCAAAACCATTCCACTCCGCTTAGCATTTCTACCCATCATCATTCAGCATGATACGTCCACACTACATATCTCCACGCAATTTACAACTACTCACATATTCATACTTGAAACCATACTGCTACCTCCCCTGCCTCTCTTCATACTCATTAACTCACCAAAACTGCTCATACACAGCAACTCACTAATCATAACACGGTCAAACTCTACCACCGCAACTAACACCTCCTGCACCATAAAATCCTTGCACAAACCCACAACTTGGACAACACTCACTTCACACACAAACCACAATCACAGGTACACACCCACGAACTCCGCCAAACTCAGATCATTCCACACAATAAACAATCTCCGCTCAACTAGCACATCTGCCACCTCGTACCCAACAGCCTCACAAACATCCCCTCACATACAAACCACTCAGCCCCTTACTGATTCATCAACACAGAAGCCATACAACCTCACATGCAACTCTTTTCCTCACAGTCAACTACCAAATCCTTCTCCACAAACGCATGTCTTTCACCAAAAACAACACCGCCCGATCATCATCAAGTGGGTACGGACGAAAGTGACTGGTTATGGTGCAGGGCTCGGCGGTATGGGCAACTTCGGGTCTAGTTATGGTGCAGGGCTCGGTGGAACGTCGGATTTGGGGATCGATGGATTCGGATTTGGGGTTCTGGCTTGCTTTGAACGTCGGATTTGGTGAGGTTTCGGATTTGGATTTCGATCGTCGGATCTGGGATTTGGATTTCGATCGTCGGATCTGGTCAGCAACTTCTCGTTGGATTTAGGGATCGGCTGATTAGGTCTCGGTTTAGGGATTTGGCGATTAGGTGCAGGGTTTGGCTGGGGAAAAGGATTAGAGAAATCATATTAGGGATTGTAACAACCCGCATTTCAACAACATGTTAAAACGAGAATCAAGGCGGAATTTAATTTTAAATTCGGAATCAAGTTAAACGGGCTATGCCATTGCGTTCGTCTCGGAAAAATACGCGAAATAGAGTCCGAGTTTTCGAGAATCGGAGTCCGTATGACCCGTTTAAGGCCCAAAGAAGATTTCTGAAAATTTGAATTTCGGAAACAGTTTTGGAAATCAGAAATGGGGCCAGCCGGGAATTTTCCCGCCAAAGCCCATGTCGACAGGGGAGTCGACAGGGCTGTCGACACCCCTGGACCCCAAGTCGACAGGGCTGTCGACTTGGGTGTCGACTGGGCCCAAAAACACAACGCCGTGTTTTGGTGGCCTGGTGCACCTGGATGCAGTCTTGGTCTGGTCTGATGGGCCTGTGACGATTTCTGTGGTCTAGATTAACCCTGGATCTAATCCTATGGCCTAAAACTATCTTAATCTCTATAAAAAGACCCTAAATCTAATCTAAATCACTAAAAATAAAACCTAGCAACTAAGTGCTGCCAAAATCAACATTGATCATGGCCTCCATCTCAAATCCCTAGAGCCTATGCACTCAAATCAAGTTCAAATCAAAAGGTGCAAGCTTGCTACACCAAATCAAGGCCAAATCAACGTTGCTATGCGAGTTCCATGACGATTCTTCAACAAAGGGGGCACCTTTCTTAGCCAAGATGATTCATGCTTCTTTGCCTAGGCCTAACTATGTAAGTTCTAGCTACTTTTGGGTCAAAACGGTATTTTAATGTTGACATGGGATAAAATGAGGCTAAACATGATTATGCGAATCCATATGAACCTTACCATGCCTCTTGTGTTCATATTTATGATTTTAGGCCATGTGAGTGACTTAATCATGCCTCTCATGCTATGCATAACCTAGTTTAACTTGCAAGTTTGGATCTTTATGCATGAAATGCTAGCATGAACCTTTAGGAACCATTTTACTTGTGAAACATTGGCCAAGACGAGATTTTGGGGCTTATGCATGTTTATGAACTCAAACCCTTTTATGCTATCATGCAAGTTTGTGGCCAAGTCCTTTATGAGACTATGCATGATTATGGCCAAACCCTTTGTGATAATATGCATGTTTGTGGCCAAAATTACCTTATGACACTATGCATGTTTATGGCCAATCCCTTTACGATGTTATGCATGTGGAAGCCAAGCCCTTTTTGGCATCATGCATGGTTTGTGACCAATATGTGGCATAGTATCCTTACTATGTTGACTCGATTTGCTTGCGTTGGGAAAGCACGATTTGGGTAGTTAGATAAACATGAACTTGTCGCAAGGTCTTAACTTGAATAGGACATGCGTTTATACTTGAAAATATGACTTGAAAGATAACATGGAAGATGACATGTAAGTATGCATAAAAACATGAGCTTGGGAATTTACCTATTAAGTTAGGTCTACCCTTTGGGAATTTACCTATTAAGTTAGGTCTACCCAAATGCTCGGAAACTTGTAACATGTTTTGGAAACATGATGAACTTAGATAATATGAGTGTGGCCAACTCGAGGTTGGGTTGAGTTTGCAACGTAAAACTACCCGGAACCGACCGGCCTAACTAGTAGTTGCAAACAATAGGACCCAATGTAAGAAGTTGGTCATGTCGCGCTTAAGACCCGAGGTTAGACTAGGTTGTGGTGTAAATCTACCCGGACCCGCCCGGCTTAACTAGTAACCACAACAAGGTCTAATGTGAGAGGTTGAGGGTGCATTAATTAAATTAATGCCACATAATAGGGTTAAGTTAATTTGATTAATGAGGCTTAACCAAATATAATATGGACAAATGGGTTAAGTAATTTGATTAGGCTAATGATACTTAACAAAACATGATAAGCTTGGGTAGGTTAAGTAACTTGATTTGCCTAATGACACTTGACCATTTTTTTTATATACGACTAGTGGACGAGATTAAGTTAACCAACACTTAATCAATCCAACACGATAACGTGATAGGGTTAAGTAAATTTTCTTAGTGACACTTAACCGTACAATACAGTTGATGGACGGGGTTAAGATTAAGCTTAACTAATCTAAACATGGTAATCGGATGGGGTTAAGTTAGCCTAGACTTAATTAATCCCACTTGGTAATTTAATGGGGTTAAGTTAAACACTTAACTAATTTAACACGAGGAGTTGATGAGGTTAAGTTAACCTATACTTAACCGATCTAACGTGAAAACATGATAAAGCTAAGTCACGAATCGTTTTGAATACGCTTGACCGATTTGACTCGGTAATTTGATAGGGTCAAATTAATATATACTTAACCAATCTAAATTGATAATTAGACGAGGTTAAGTCATGGATTGCTCGATATACTTGACCAACTTGACACATGGTCTGTAGGGTTAAGTCTTGGACTTGGATACTTAGCCAATTTTGACATGATTTGGGGACGGGCTAAGTTATGAACTTAAGTGACATTTAACCCATTAGATAAACCCTAATTCGGAGGATTAGGTAAATAATCATAGTTAACAAGGGCAATGGAAATAAGGCTAAGTGGTAAACCTTAGTTAAGGGAAACTAAGTAATAATTCTTAGTCGAGGAAATCTGGACCACTTCTTAGATAGGTGAGTAACCCGATATGGTAGGTCAACGTTTAAGTATGCGTGAAGGAGCAGGCTATCTGATTTAGATAAAGGCTCCAACGAACTGGGTAACGAAGCAGCGGCTTCGGGGAACGTGAGGATATTCTTGGGATCCCTCTGTGAGCTGTCAGGTCATTATACTAGGCTCACGAGAGGTTGAGGTCTGCGGTAGAAGAACCAAGAATATGCCTTGGTTGCTATGCGAGTGACCTAAAGACTGGGGTGGATAGCAGTGAGTCGGCGAATACATCAGGTGCCCGAGATAGCAAGTTCGTCGATCATCTACCATCTTGAGTCAAGCGTGTACGTACGGAAAGGCAGGGAACACCCAACAGACCATGATTGCTATCTAATTATGGGTGAGGTAGGCCGTAGGATGTGGGCTGGCCGGAGTGTAGTTCTCATGCAAGATTTTCTCTTGTGTTGCCTTTCACTAGTTGAGGGAGGGGTCTCGTGGGACCATAGCCACGTGTAGAAAAGCAGACCTTAGTATCTGCATCGGCAGATAAATCTAAAGCTCCCGACCGAGTCCTGTATTTCTTGTTTTGCCCTGGGACAGGACTCGGATGGCACGATGTGATACATGTGCATACAGTTATAGAAAAACGATTCACGATGAATGCGGGGAAAAGGGCGCGGTCGAGGGTTAACGTAATCCCTAGTGGCCTAGGTGGTTTAACCCAAACCGAAATACGAAAGCGTGCGATAAGTAAGCGTAATCCCTAGTGGTGCTAGGTGGCGTAAGTCCTAGTAGTTTAAACGATGATTCCTATGGAAGAGCCTAGCTAGAACAAGGGTGACAGTCCGAAACGATTTCAAGGATATTACGACATGGGAAAGCCCGTACGAGGTACGGCAAAGGACTGAACTTATATACATGGAAAGAAACATATGATTTGAGTAACCTATATATGCGATCTTAGGTTGACATGGACCATAACACGACTTTGAGCACGGGACATTCATGGTTTACACGTGACGCGGGTAGGGATACTAGTACGAGAGGTGCAGAGCAAGTATACATGTTAGAACTAGGAAGAATATACATAATAGATACCGTGGGATGTTAGACGGGGTAGATACCTTGGGATAATGTACCCGATAGAGATCTGACGATGTGATACTTTGATTTATCATGACACCGTGGTTTACCACGATACCTTAGTTTAGCTTGCTACAGTAGTTCAGCCCGTTACCCCGATTTAGTTTATCTATCTTGTAGTCATCTTTATGTTTACTTTCAGTTTATGCATGTCATGTTACCTTTACCTGTTTTTATACTGGAAGTAGATAGGACTTACTCAGTCTTTTTGACTGACCCGTTTTGTTTCGCCTCTTTTCTTCCGTTTCCCCCCCAGGTTACAGGGAGGAAACAATGCTGTTTAGTTTGGACTTCTTCTGCCTGAAGGTCATCATGGATGGCTTGGACTTCTCTTGGCTATGTCCACTTTACTGTTTTTACTTGGGGAATAATTTATAAAAGGTTTTTATGCTTCTTTATTTTTGCAAGACAGGTTTTGATGTACTCTGATGTAAAAGGCTTTAGACCTTATTTATTCATGTTATGAAAGTTTGATTTTACTTCCGCTATTTATATATGTTCTGTCTTGTGATATTTCTGTGCATGTTTACCAATAATGCCCCTCTAAAGCTAGTGCATTCCTTTGCGAGTGACCCTAGCGGAGGTGGGGTGTTACATTTGGTATCAGAGCAGAAGGTTACCAGACTGGGCAAAAGTTTTTAAAGACCTTCTGAAAATTATTTGAAAAACCGTTTACAAAGAAGCATTTTTCAGGAAAATTTTCTTTTAAAAAGAAAAAGGCTATTCCCCAAAGGCCATTAGCATCATCCTTGTTTCCTTGATTTAATCTCTTTTCCTTTCTTTCCTCCATCTGTAGTCACAGTAGTTTTAACTGCGACTAGTCTTTTCTACCTACGAAAATGTTTTCCTTACGATGGAGGTGGTTCTCGAGAGACCAGTGGCCGCGTTATAAGAAAGGATAGTAAGGAAGAGGATAAAGGATACGAGCTTAAGGATGAGCAACTTGTTGGTATGGCTTAGTCCTCAAGGGAGGGAGGAAGATGAACCATGAAACCCATGGTGAGAGAGTACCTTCGGCATGGTGAAACGGGATGGATAGTTAAGTATCATGGAACAGGGACAAGATCATTCGAAGGGCAATAGTATGCTCTCATTTCTAGGGTACCTCAGAAGGAGGGTAACGATCGTGTCAAAGGTTTAGCTTTTCTTCTCTATCATCCTGTCGGGACTTTGTTTTGATCACCGCATCTTTTAAGTCCGCTTCGATAGTTGAGTCTCTGCACCTTAGTACTAGCGTAGTAGAGAATCCCGCTTTTGTCTCAAGTCCTATTGGAAGATCGGTCCATTTACTCATGGCTTGTTTGGATTTGAGAATGTCTATATCAAGTGTTGAGCTTGGAAATAATGCTTATGTTTATAAGCTATGGATGGATTCTAGGGATGAAGTGGTTATCCAGCAAGGGGTGCCATTCTCGGTTTTGGAAAGAGGGTAGTTAGATTCTCGACTCATCTTGGTCTTGTGTAACCTTTTTGGGCCCTATCATGGCTAGTTACCTAGAATCCCAGGATGCAGTTGTTGGTAATCCGTTTGAATGGAATTCGCCGATAAGACGGACGGTTTACTTCATTTATGCATGGGTTATAGAGATCACCCTAGTAAGTGCGCTTGATAACCTGGTTGGCATCTGTTTACTTTCAAGAGGAAGTTCTTCTACGAGAAATACCCTGTGGTACGAGGTCCGAGATTCACTAGTGAATTTTGGAAAGCTTGCATGAGATCATGAGTACGCAGTCATATTTGCGCCAAGTATTCTAGGAAAAGGATAAGTGCAAGTGGAACGAGAGGCGACGAAGAAATGAGTTCCTGCCCATGTTATGGAAACAGGAATAAGAAGCTACAAAATCGCGAAGTTGAAAGACGACTTTGAGGGTCAAAGACTAGATACACGCATGATATCTCTTTTTGGGAGTATATCGTTGATCCCTGTTTTCTGTAGAGCTTACTTGTAGGCTATCTTTTGTGGGCATCCTCTCGGTCCCATTTTCTGTTACAAACCCCGTAAGGAGTTTGTCCTGTTTATCTTCTCGATCCTGTTTCAGGGAATCTTAGGTAGAACCCTATGGATGTAAACATGTATTTGAAACATGTTATGGTTGATATGGTTGCAAATGGTTGCAAGTGGTTGCTCGTGGATGCGCGAATTTACATTAGATATTAGCTCGACTCGGTCACATTTCATATTGCATATGCACGAGTATTTATACTTGTTATGGATGAAATTGAATGTGTTACCATGTGGACGTTGCATATGGATGAATGTTTGTGCACGCATATAGTATCTATATGACTAGGACTATTTGCATACATGTTGGATTCATGGCACTAAACATATTTTTGCATTCAAAAGATTTTTCAGGCCTGATCATTAGCATTAACTAAGGAACATGTACACACACGTTTTGCATATATTCATATGGCATTAGAAATCATCTAAGGACAATGGTTGCTTGTGGATGATGTTTTGAGTAGATGGATGATGGATGGTAGGATATGTTCTTCCTAACTTGGAGATTTCGGGGACGAAATCCTAAAAGGTGGGGAGAATGTAACAACCCGCATTTCAACAACATGTTAAAACGAGAATCAAGGCGGAATTTAATTTTAAATTCGGAATCAAGTTAAACGGGCTATGCCATTGCGTTCGTCTCGGAAAAATACGCGAAATAGAGTCCGAGTTTTCGAGAATCGGAGTCCGTATGACCCGTTTAAGGCCCAAAGAAGATTTCTGAAAATTTGAATTTCGGAAACAGTTTTGGAAATCAGAAATGGGGCCAGCCGGGAATTTTCCCGCCAAAGCCCATGTCGACAGGGGAGTCGACAGGGCTGTCGACACCCCTGGACCCCAAGTCGACAGGGCTGTCGACTTGGGTGTCGACTGGGCCCAAAAACACAACGCCGTGTTTTGGTGGCCTGGTGCACCTGGATGCAGTCTTGGTCTGGTCTGATGGGCCTGTGACGATTTCTGTGGTCTAGATTAACCCTAGATCTAATCCTATGGCCTAAAACTATCTTAATCTCTATAAAAAGACCCTAAATCTAATCTAAATCACTAAAAATAAAACCTAGCAACTAAGTGCTGCCAAAATCAACATTGATCATGGCCTCCATCTCAAATCCCTAGAGCCTATGCACTCAAATCAAGTTCAAATCAAAAGGTGCAAGCTTGCTACACCAAATCAAGGCCAAATCAACGTTGCTATGCGAGTTCCATGACGATTCTTCAACAAAGGGGGCACCTTTCTTAGCCAAGATGATTCATGCTTCTTTGCCTAGGCCTAACTATGTAAGTTCTAGCTACTTTTGGGTCAAAACGGTATTTTAATGTTGACATGGGATAAAATGAGGCTAAACATGATTATGCGAATCCATATGAACCTTACCATGCCTCTTGTGTTCATATTTATGATTTTAGGCCATGTGAGTGACTTAATCATGCCTCTCATGCTATGCATAACCTAGTTTAACTTGCAAGTTTGGATCTTTATGCATGAAATGCTAGCATGAACCTTTAGGAACCATTTTACTTGTGAAACATTGGCCAAGACGAGATTTTGGGGCTTATGCATGTTTATGAACTCAAACCCTTTTATGCTATCATGCAAGTTTGTGGCCAAGTCCTTTATGAGACTATGCATGATTATGGCCAAACCCTTTGTGATAATATGCATGTTTGTGGCCAAAATTACCTTATGACACTATGCATGTTTATGGCCAATCCCTTTACGATGTTATGCATGTGGAAGCCAAGCCCTTTTTGGCATCATGCATGGTTTGTGACCAATATGTGGCATAGTATCCTTACTATGTTGACTCGATTTGCTTGCGTTGGGAAAGCACGATTTGGGTAGTTAGATAAACATGAACTTGTCGCAAGGTCTTAACTTGAATAGGACATGCGTTTATACTTGAAAATATGACTTGAAAGATAACATGGAAGATGACATGTAAGTATGCATAAAAACATGAGCTTGGGAATTTACCTATTAAGTTAGGTCTACCCTTTGGGAATTTACCTATTAAGTTAGGTCTACCCAAATGCTCGGAAACTTGTAACATGTTTTGGAAACATGATGAACTTAGATAATATGAGTGTGGCCAACTCGAGGTTGGGTTGAGTTTGCAACGTAAAACTACCCGGAACCGACCGGCCTAACTAGTAGTTGCAAACAATAGGACCCAATGTAAGAAGTTGGTCATGTCGCGCTTAAGACCCGAGGTTAGACTAGGTTGTGGTGTAAATCTACCCGGACCCGCCCGGCTTAACTAGTAACCACAACAAGGTCTAATGTGAGAGGTTGAGGGTGCATTAATTAAATTAATGCCACATAATAGGGTTAAGTTAATTTGATTAATGAGGCTTAACCAAATATGATATGGACAAATGGGTTAAGTAATTTGATTAGGCTAATGATACTTAACAAAACATGATAAGCTTGGGTAGGTTAAGTAACTTGATTTGCCTAATGACACTTGACCATTTTTTTTATATACGACTAGTGGACGAGATTAAGTTAACCAACACTTAATCAATCCAACACGATAACGTGATAGGGTTAAGTAAATTTTCTTAGTGACACTTAACCGTACAATACAGTTGATGGACGGGGTTAAGATTAAGCTTAACTAATCTAAACATGGTAATCGGATGGGGTTAAGTTAGCCTAGACTTAATTAATCCCACTTGGTAATTTAATGGGGTTAAGTTAAACACTTAACTAATTTAACACGAGGAGTTGATGAGGTTAAGTTAACCTATACTTAACCGATCTAACGTGAAAACATGATAAAGCTAAGTCACGAATCGTTTTGAATACGCTTGACCGATTTGACTCGGTAATTTGATAGGGTCAAATTAATATATACTTAACCAATCTAAATTGATAATTTGACGAGGTTAAGTCATGGATTGCTCGATATACTTGACCAACTTGACACATGGTCTGTAGGGTTAAGTCTTGGACTTGGATACTTAGCCAATTTTGACATGATTTGGGGACGGGCTAAGTTATGAACTTAAGTGACATTTAACCCATTAGATAAACCCTAATTCGGAGGATTAGGTAAATAACCATAGTTAACAAGGGCAATGGAAATAAGGCTAAGTGGTAAACCTTAGTTAAGGGAAACTAAGTAATAATTCTTAGTCGAGGAAATCTGGACCACTTCTTAGATAGGTGAGTAACCCGATATGGTAGGTCAACGTTTAAGTATGCGTGAAGGAGCAGGCTATCTGATTTAGATAAAGGCTCCAACGAACTGGGTAACGAAGCAGCGGCTTCGGGGAACGTGAGGATATTCTTGGGATCCCTCTGTGAGCTGTCAGGTCATTATACTAGGCTCACGAGAGGTTGAGGTCTGCGGTAGAAGAACCAAGAATATGCCTTGGTTGCTATGCGAGTGACCTAAAGACTGGGGTGGATAGCAGTGAGTCGGCGAATACATCAGGTGCCCGAGATAGCAAGTTCGTCGATCATTTACCATCTTGAGTCAAGCGTGTACGTACGGAAAGGCAGGGAACACCCAACAGACCATGATTGCTATCTAATTATGGGTGAGGTAGGCCGTAGGATGTGGGCTGGCCGGAGTGTAGTTCTCATGCAAGATTTTCTCTTGTGTTGCCTTTCACTAGTTGAGGGAGGGGTCTCGTGGGACCATAGCCACGTGTAGAAAAGCAGACCTTAGTATCTGCATCGGCAGATAAATCTAAAGCTCCCGACCGAGTCCTGTATTTCTTGTTTTGCCCTGGGACAGGACTCGGATGGCACGATGTGATACATGTGCATACAGTTATAGAAAAACGATTCACGATGAATGCGGGGAAAAGGGCGCGGTCGAGGGTTAACGTAATCCCTAGTGGCCTAGGTGGTTTAACCCAAACCGAAATACGAAAGCGTGCGATAAGTAAGCGTAATCCCTAGTGGTGCTAGGTGGCGTAAGTCCTAGTAGTTTAAACGATGATTCCTATGGAAGAGCCTAGCTAGAACAAGGGTGACAGTCCGAAACGATTTCAAGGATATTACGACATGGGAAAGCCCGTACGAGGTACGGCAAAGGACTGAACTTATATACATGGAAAGAAACATATGATTTGAGTAACCTATATATGCGATCTTAGGTTGACATGGACCATAACACGACTTTGAGCACGGGACATTCATGGTTTACACGTGACGCGGGTAGGGATACTAGTACGAGAGGTGCAGAGCAAGTATACATGTTAGAACTAGGAAGAATATACATAATAGATACCGTGGGATGTTAGACGGGGTAGATACCTTGGGATAATGTACCCGATAGAGATCTGACGATGTGATACTTTGATTTATCATGACACCGTGGTTTACCACGATACCTTAGTTTAGCTTGCTACAGTAGTTCAGCCCGTTACCCCGATTTAGTTTATCTATCTTGTAGTCATCTTTATGTTTACTTTCAGTTTATGCATGTCATGTTACCTTTACCTGTTTTTATACTGGAAGTAGATAGGACTTACTCAGTCTTTTTGACTGACCCGTTTTGTTTCGCCTCTTTTCTTCCGTTTCCCCCCCAGGTTACAGGGAGGAAACAATGCTGTTTAGTTTGGACTTCTTCTGCCTGAAGGTCATCATGGATGGCTTGGACTTCTCTTGGCTATGTCCACTTTACTGTTTTTACTTGGGGAATAATTTATAAAAGGTTTTTATGCTTCTTTATTTTTGCAAGACAGGTTTTGATGTACTCTGATGTAAAAGGCTTTAGACCTTATTTATTCATGTTATGAAAGTTTGATTTTACTTCCGCTATTTATATATGTTCTGTTTTGTGATATTTCTGTGCATGTTTACCAATAATGCCCCTCTAAAGCTAGTGCATTCCTTTGCGAGTGACCCTAGCGGAGGTGGGGTGTTACAGGGATTTGGTGAGGTTTTGTGCTAGTGACAACGAATTTATCAGACTTGGTTAATCAGATTAGGGATCGATGGATTTGGGAAACAACGAAGAATAATAGCGGATTAGAGAAATCAACCAACAGAGAAGAATAGGCTCTGATACCATGTTAGAATTCAGATCCAGGGAGAAGATAGATGAAACGGTAAACAATAAAGGGACTACATTTTTATAGATTTATTAATTGCTATTACAAAAAAGATAATTGATTTTCTGAATACAATGCTAAATCATATATTTATAGGCTACATTTATTCTCTAGAATATTCCTAGCATATTCTTTATTCTGTAGCATATTCCCTAGCATATCTCTTGGCATATACTCTAACACTAATTGAAGTCTAAACTTTCTAAATGCCTAATTGAAGTCTAATCATGAAATAATTCTTTTAATGTGTTCATACCATTTAGCTATATCTTTTTGTTCATAGACTATCTATTACGTATTTACTTTAAATAACATTGTCGTATGTTTATGTTTTTTTTTTCCAGACTCCCCTTCCATCCCAATCTAGTTCTCTGAAAGGTTCCCTTCTCAAATTGTAACTATCATTGGAGAAGGGAAAACCCACATACATTTAATTCATTCGAAGTTTGCGGATAATCCACTTGCTTTTGAATGGTTCGAAAAGTTTTAGGTGCAAAGGGTTATCATACATAGTTCTGGGAAGGGAGGAGGGAGCTGGAAGGGAATCTCGTTCAACAGGAAAGGACCTGGTTGCTGTAAAGGACCTAGTGAAGGAAAAGCCTTCAGCGGATTCTGATAAAAACATGGATTTTCTTCAGACGCAGGTTTATGATTTGACTTTCCAGTTAAAGAACAGCCAGGCTTCTTGCAAATCCATGGAACTTATTATGAATGATAGTTTTCTCGACTTTTTGATGTCTTCTCCTGCAGCTTCATCCAATCTTGTCGAAGCTACGAGGCATCAAAGAGAAGTAGCAGAACATTTTTATCATTTAATTAACCCTGTAAAGGCCTTAGTGGAGAACTTGTGAAAGAATGGGTTAAAAGGTGGTACAAATTTGGAAATACTTTAAACAGAAGGGAAAAGACAATGTTAATGACCATGTTTTTGTGTATTTTACCATGGGAAAAATCTTAAAAAAGGAGATATACAATATGAAGAAGATTAATGTCAAATATGAAAAGGAAAATAAGCTTCTTTCAAGAAAAAATGAAGCTTATGATAATGCCCTTATAACTCATATTAGCTCGATTGATGACGTCAAAAGCTCCAGAGAAAAAATTGAGTAGTTGATTTGAAAATTATATTTTTCTTTCTTCTTTTCATCTTATTGAATAGGTCTCATGTATGTTGTCCTCATGTTTTTATTTTAACAAATAAACATAACGTGTTGGAACTAAGTATTAGAATGCCATAATTATTGAGTGTTTGAAAAACTCCCTTTTTGAGACGGATGAGATAATCGAAGTCCTCATTGACTTACAAAAGGTCTAGAACTCAAGGTCTAGGCAATGGAAATATTTCTTTAATTTCGATTCTAGAAATAATAATAGACACGAAACCTTTTTCAACTTATTAGAAAATTTCAATCAGTACAAAAGAATTCTGAATTCCCTATGCCGATTTGCGGTAGGGATTAAAGTTTACATACGTCATCCCTACATCAAGAAAGTCGGAAAATAGCTCGTCGCAAAAATTTCCCTATGAATTCCCTACGCCTGGATCTCTACGTTTTCCCTATGTCAAATTCCATACGCCTTCCTTACACTACATTCCTTACGCATTCCCTACGCCAAATTTCATACGTCTTCGCTACGCCGTATTTCTTACGCATTCCCTACGTCAAGTTTCATACGCCTTCCCTACATCATATCCTTACGCATTCCCTACATCTGCATTCTTACGCTTTCCCTACGTCCAAAATTTGGATTTTCCTTAACCATTCCCTACACCGCTATACAACAAAATTCAATATGGCTCTTTTATGTTTAACTTCATTTACCACACATCATACTAAAACCAAACACACGCAAAATCGTAACAATATATATCAATAAAAACATTGATATAGAATGAATATCATAGCCAAATTACCATAAACTTGCTATAAATGTATTTAAAACAAATCATGTCCAACAAACAATAAAATAAAGTTGCTACATAACTCAAACGTGGTCATTTCATCTAATTCAAACATCATATAATGTACCTTACACAAATAGAACATCAAATCCATGCCAAAATAAGAATAACTCATAAAATATGTCATATCTCCGATTCTTGGTCCTGCCTCAACCCTCGTATAAACTCTTGCACAGAACTCATCTGTTCCTTCATGGAATCTAAATCCTTTGTAGTTTGTTAATCGTGACAATCATTTCTTGATTTTTACTCCTTAGCTCTCCTACTTCTTTCAGAAGCTTCTCTGTCATCTGAAACTTCAAACCTAACCGTGTATGTATTGTCTTTATATAGCTACACATAAATTTATTAATCCAATCAGCATGAACAAATTTAATATAATACACTTAGCATAATACAATAAATAAAACGAGCATTTCGACTCAGTTTAACCGAGCCAATAGACTTGTTTTACTGAGCCGAATGGCTCAGTTCACTGAGTTGAACGGCTCGGCTCGGTTTAAACTCGGCTCAGTTAGAAGTGAGCGGTAAGGCTCGGTTTTAAGCCTCAGGCTCAGTTCACTAAACTTAATAGCCAATGCTCGCAGAAAATATGTACCTTTTTTATTAGGCAGATCGGTCCGCTAAACTTAATAGCCAATTCTATTTCCATCCCGCTTTTCTCCTTTCCCACCCCATTCATCTTTAAAAAACTATCGCATCCCAGTTTTTCCTCTTCACACCCCGATTTATACCCAAAATACCATCATAATTTTTGAATCACGTACAAATATGACGTGGTTGATTCACAAACATCGCTTACTCCAAACTAGGTTATCATACAAACCTCACTCGACCCTAACTAGGTTATAATACAAACCTAGTTTGATGGTAGCGAGGTTAGCATGCAAACCTCACTCAGACCGAGTGAGGATTTTACATAAACCTAGTTACATTCAAGCTTATTTGCACAATTATTTATTTTAAATGTGTTATTTTGTGATCTGGAGGGAGAGCAATTTCGGAATATTAAAATTTTATAAATTAGCGGGGTGTGAAAGGGAACAAGAGGGGTGCAAATAGAACCAGTCTAATAAAATATGCCTATATGCTTCACAATTCAGGTTTTATAAAAGCCACAATAGTGAGCATTTGCAGTCAAAGTCTATGTATCATATACAACGTACATAATAAATACAATGAAAACAACGCCTAATTGAGGCCTTGGTCTATAAATTTCCAATGAATAACCAATATTAAAAAAAATTTCAAAACTAACATGAAATAAAAGGAGACCATTCTTACATGGAGTTGAAAAAAATATTGCCATCTCAGTGGACAGTAATATTTATAAAATATGCACATAGGTTTCATATTTATAAAATATACAGCAATGGTAAAACCAAAATTATTGTGTACCATCACATACATTTAAGGAAAAAGATTCAAAATTAGGATGTAACTCATGTGGCATCCCTAATGCCACAGAGGATGGTGGTAAAAAAAAAAAAAAAAAAAAAAAAAAAAAAGTTTTCCTGCAGTTTAAAATGCATGATTAAGGTATTGTGCCACTGTATCCATGCTGCATATAATATAGCTTGCTTAGCACAACTGATTTTGGCATGCTACTTCATATGGTTTTGTATTCCAATATGCTTATTTACAACGTAAAATAAGTAATATTGAAAATGAACAAAATATTGCACTTTTTTTTAACAGTGGCACCGAGCATATTTTAACTTCAGTAAAGAAAAAATCTTACTATGCTCAAATCAACACAGGCTTTTCTTTACTATGCTCTATAGGTGTTCTTTTTTTTCAGAAAATTAAGACTACTAAATTTAGGATTATCAGTTTTTTTGCTAACAAAAATAAAGCATACAACGTTATGTTCCAAAGTACAATATTTAATACATCATTTTTGGTGAAGATAAGTTGTACTGTCCTTCTTTATACAAACGACCAAACATAAAGATAAAAAATAAATATATACATAGAACAAAATAATTAAACGGCTTCTTTATATCACGAAAGTTTGAGCCATTAGAACAAAATAATCAGCATGATGCCTAAATTATAAATATATACATGAACAACCTTTCCCAGATCACACCCTCATTTCAAATCTCTGGTTACAAAAAAAAAAAAAAAAAAAAAAAAAAAAAAAAAAAGAAAAAAAAAAAGGGTATTCAGAAATTAAATCTGAACATCAGTCGTATGTTCCTACGACTAACACAATCCTTTATAAAAACAAATTAAAATTGCAATGTTATAAAGTTCTCCACAAAAACTTCCAGTGTTTGCATATTTTCATGCAAATGTTTGCTGATGTCTTTATATTTGCACAGTTTTAGGCCAATATTCTAAACCAAAAATTTAAGTTTATTTTAACTTGTTCTTGAGAAAGGATGACTACATATTTTGAAATTTGAGAAGAACGTTTTTAGGATGTCCCCAAAAGCCAAACAATAATTTAAAAGATGGTTTATTCAGAAATCCATGTAAATTTCAAATTTTCCACTTCTGGAACAATACTTTATATAATGTCACAACAATAGTGATTAGGCAAATTCTATTTGAACCTCCAAATATGCCGAGTTGCCCCCCTCCCCCTGCTCCTTTATTTTATTTTCATAGGTCAAAATACACCTCCTCTCTCTCGATCATTTCTAGAACCTACGTTGTAAGAAACAAAACTACGGAGAAACTCAACGTGGAAATAATTCAAACCACGTTGGTCTCCTCCGTGGTCAGGTGATCTACCACGTATCCTTTTCACGTGGTATCCATTTCTACCTCGTTCTTCATTCCCATGGCGAATTGAATTAAGGGAAAAAAAAAAAAAAAAAAAGGTCTTCAAACACGCAATTCACTGACATATCGCTTTTGTTCCCCAATTCACTTAACCAAAATCACAGTACATCAAGAATCACACTGTTCCCCGATTTGATTTAACCCAAAATCACACTACATGCTGCAATTAACTTCTTCATTATGTTGATGGAAGTTTACCTTGTCACCCGTAAGCTTGAGATTGGAGCTGCTTTGTTGGACGAGAGTGCGGAAGGAGATCGACAGCAGGAATGTAAGGAGGAGATCGGCAGGAGGAAGAAGAAAGAACACGAGAAATGTTTTCGTGTTTATGGTTAGGTTTAATTTTGAAACGCAACGGTAGTTTTGGAATGTGTGGGGCTACTCAGTCAAAATGAGAGGATATCAATTTTTTATGAAAGGAGGGAGCAACTCAGCATATTTGGTGGTTTAAATAAAATTTGTCTAGTGATTATAGCACAGAAAAAAGAATGCCAGGAAACACAAATCAAAATGTGTATATTATACTTTCGAAAATGCATTAGAAAGATAGAAAATGTGTATTTTTCGTGGTCCTCTCCGACCTCATCAAAGTCAACATAAACACCAATTTCAACAGGAACATGCCAAAATTATTGGGTGTTGTTATTGACACTCCAACTATTGTTTAAGGGGGGGGGGGGGGGTCATTTATTAAAAATACTCCAGTGTTTGAAAAATTGTTAAGGGACTACACAAACATATTAACTTACATTACTCAATATTCTTGTATTGCCCCTTTAAATTAGATTAAAAAAAAACTTATTCAATAAGGAAAACCGAATTAAAATAAGCACTTCATCACCACTGCACCGAATGCAACACGTAATCAGTTATATTTGAATTCGACAGTATGTCGAAAATTAATAATCATTTCAGTGAATTGCCTCCGTAATAATAAAATTCGGCATATTTATGTCAATAATAAAAATAGTCTGATCATATTCCTCCGAGAACGCTTATCCTTTAGGGTAAAAAAAAACCGATATATACGAATTGAAAAAATATTACGGCCCTTGCAATATTTATTAAGGTAAAATTACCTTAATTTGCTATGGGGATAAATGGATTATAAGGTAAAATTACCTTTATTTGTTAAGGGGCTACTTTCCTCATTGGTACTCCCCTTAGCAATTTCTGAAAAGAAAAAAATAATTTGGCCCCCCTAACAATATTTGGAGTGTCAATTACAATGCTCTTTATAAAATTTATTATTAAAAAAATACAGGTATACATGCAAGTAAAGAATCAGTAAGTCACAACCAAAAGCAAAATTAGATTTCCAACAGAGCTATTTTCTTCATAAAGCAAACATCTTTGGTGTTTTATGTACCTGATTTTCAGGCGACGCCGGCTCGTAGGCTCGGCGGATCGGCGGCCCAGCGACCCGTTTGAATACTGCTCAGTGGCGCATCGGCTCGGCGGCGCTGAAGATAATTTAGGGTTATTTTTTAATCTAATGAAACAATGGAATGGAAAAAGGGTTTGAACGGGTTGTGTTTTGATCTGATGAAATGGTCGAATGAAAATTGACGGGCCTGGAGCGGTTTTCTTGAATGGGTGTAGTTATTTTACAAGACCAATTCAATAAATTCCAACCTATTTTGCAGGCGCAGAAATGGGTAGAAAATTCCCTATGTCATCCCTACACCATTCACATATTTTCATGTTTTCCTACGCCGCGGCTACGCGGCGTAAGGATGACATAGGAAATTCTGAGTTGGAAAATTGTACCTTTTTTTAGTGAATTCGTCTAGAAATTCAGAATCTCAATTCTAGGAATAGCATGTACGAAGCCTCCTTTGGTTAATCAGAAATCCTCAGACCCAGATCTGAGCATTAAGAAATTTAAAAAAAATTCAAAAACCTTAACTTTGGCAGACATGAAGCCTTCTTCGGTTTATAGGAAGACACAAAACTCATATTATGGTATTAAGGTAATAGAAGTCAAGAAATCTTGAACCAAATTAGGTGAATCCTCTTTTCGCTTAGAAGATCCGAAACCCAGATTCAGGTATTTAAGATAACAGAAGTCCAGAAATTTTGAGCCAAATTAGATGAAACATCTTTTAGCTTAGAAGACCCGAAACCCAAATTATGGTATTTAAGATAATAGAAGTCCATAAATTCTGTACCAAATCAGACGAATCCTCTTTCAACTTAGAAGACCCGAAACCCAGATTCGAAAATTTAAAATAATAGAAGTCCAAAAATTCTAAACCAAATTAAACGAAGATTCTTTTGGCTTAAAAGACCCACAACCTAGATTTGAGTATCTTTATTAATCCTGGAAACATAATCCTTGGTCCGACCGTGAAATATCAACACTGCCCTTCACTTTATAAATATCACCTAATACTTACGAAATATTATTTTACCTGGGTATTTTAAAAATGCGGCTTGACCTATTCCTGCATATTTCCCTATAATTTTGCGGCTTGACCTATTCTAGCAAGACTCATACAAACTCGATATTAATTCAATATGAAAACGATTAAACTACAAGACTCGTATACAAACCTAGTATTAATTCAATATGAAAACGATTAGGCTACAAGATTCGTATTCTATGCAAGACTCATGTGCAAATATAATGTGTTTTATTCTGGTAAA
This sequence comes from Allium sativum, assembly GCA_030737875.1. Classification (NCBI taxonomy): domain Eukaryota; kingdom Viridiplantae; phylum Streptophyta; class Magnoliopsida; order Asparagales; family Amaryllidaceae; genus Allium; species Allium sativum. The sequence continues at coordinate 770,528,705 of CM060926.1, forward strand.
AGCACTACATGTGGATCACTGCTATTGGCATATTAATTCTTTTGAGTTTTTGAAATTCACGCAAGTTCATCCTACTGCAAGACTCACGTGCTATTGATGGGACAATTACATATCAAATATAAGTATTAAAAGATTATACCCAGTCGAATTTTGATGATGAATTATACACATTCAAGACTAGGCGAAACTTCTAATCAAAATTAAATCTAGGCGCTTAATATTTGACCTAGCTGCAAAAATATATATTTTTAGGGGAATCTGAGAAATAAATACTATCTTTTCGGCCTTGGACCTTTTCAGTCCTTCATACGATATTATCTTACATAACTAGGCATCTAAAAACCACGCCACTACCCTATAAATACAACTCCATATCCACTACAATTCATATATCTCCCCTACAGATTCTCTTCCACTACTCTCGCATACTATCTACATTTGTATCTTTCTGCATCGCTATTTCCTTTGCAGCGGTTTCAGGTAACTAAAATTATATACAACAAATACATACGCTTCAATTGCTTTTGGCTCAGATGTGTGCTTTCAGAAAAAAAAATTTCTAGCTTTACATTATGCTTTGTCATTTGCAGAAACTGTGTAAATTGCAGAAGACGTTGGAATAAAGGACTTCTGCGAGAAAGTGTTTGGTAATTCATGCAATAGCATAGGTATATGCAGTTTTGATTTTCTTTCTCTTTTTTTTTGTTTTTTTTATTTTTTTTATTTTGATACATCATATCTTTTTGATGAAAATCCACATTTTTTTATGTGCAACATTCAATATTATCAACATGCAAACATGCTAATATAAGCAAACCTGATGCTATTAGGACTTATGCAGCTGCACGTTTAGACTAAAACCATGCATAAAATAGTATTATACAGCTTTAGCACTCACATGTATATAAATATAGCTCATAGACAACTATATATGTTAAAAAAGGTAAGATATTGGTGGTAATCTTCATTCAACCAAGAATGCTTGCACTCCAGAACTAGCGCTTTGGCTAGGTTTTTTACAATACTCCAAACCTTGTGAATTATTTCACATACAACTTCACTTTTGATCTCAAAATTTTGCATGCGAATTAGACGTATGAAATTCTTCATATCTTTATAATAATTTAACTCAAAATAAACCTTTTATATCTTCAAAACCTTTGCACACTCATACACACGCTTGAAATTCGCTGTTTAAAACCAATTGATTGAAAATCATGGATGCAAATAATTATATAAAATAAACAATATTTTAGAAATAATAATTCACGCGTGTCATTATTACATTAATATCAGATTTAAATGTGAGTAGATTTTCTACATTCACCTTTTACAAATAAATTATTATCCTTGGATTCTTACTGTGTTTTATGTATTATTCTGGGGTCCTTAATTAGTTTAGTAGTAATTGCTTCTTATATTTGATCCTCTAAACAACCTCTTCATCAATATTTAAATGAATATACTATATTTTTTTGTCATTTTTTATATATCTTGCACCAATATCTTCCAAACCATACGAATAATCTTTGTGAAGAATCTATTCTCACATCAAATTACTGATATAAGATACAAAATTTTAGGGCTAAGAAAATATAACTAGTTATCAGTTCATTTTATATGACTTAATTTTACTGTTGTGATTACTTCTTTCATATATTATTTTTCCTTTTCAATTTCGAGTTTTCTCTCTTCTTTATTAAACTGTTTGTTTTTTGAATTCTGTGCAAAACGGTACTATTAACTCAGTGGCCATGAGTTAAGGCATGGGCATTCAACGATCAATGCGTTAGTTAAAAGATGCACACAGGTCAACATTTGATGAACAAGATACTAACTTAATACAAAACAGAATTATGAAAAATGCTAACAATTTGATGAATTCATCTCAAAGTTGATTTCAACAGACAGGATGATAAAATTCCTCACTTTTACATCCACACATGCATTTCATAATGGAAAAGACGTTTTATTAGCCTCAACCTCTAAAACAGTTGTTAAATTATATTGCTTTTAGTGCTTCATTTGTTTTTCTACTTGAATAGTGTGTGATTTCAGTTGGGATTATTATACTTAATGGTTTGCGTATTGAGTTCCAATGTTATTTTTTACACCATAATTCCCTAATTATAATAAAACTGATATAGACCCTCTATGGTTGCCCCCTTCCAACCTTTTGATATATTTTAGCACATAAATTAAATTCATTTTTAGATGTTCCCTAATGATAGTATAATTGTCGTCATTCCATCAAGTATAGCAAACAACATAAGGTATCGATCAACAATGGATAGTGAACCTTGCGATAAGTAAAGATCGACTCAACAAGATGATACATCTCAAAATCCGTCAACAATGAACGATGGTGTAGAAGTCCGCAAAATGGCAAACAATGCTAAAAAATCTCTCTCAAATGATGATATTATTTGGAACGTTGATTTACTGCAGCAGTGGTATGTAATGACCCGAAAATCCGGACAAATTTGAGCTGACCAAAAACACAAGTCCAACCCCAAATTAAACTGAAAATCAGGAAATTAATAGAAAGAATTGAGAGGGTGAGAAAAGATAAGATAGAAATTTAGAATAGAAGAAGAAGAAGAACACAACATCAGAGTAACACGAACCTCACAGCGGAACGAATAACATATAATAGATAACATATCCTTGAAATAGAAATATGTACTTGAATATACATCACTATCAAAGTACAACACTTACAACACAGCGGAAATAAACTATAGCTACATGATCCTGAAACCTCCTGCTCCAAGCTCTTCCAGTATATCTGTAAAATCCCGACTACTTGACTGCCCGTACAAATTTAGGCACCCAAGAGTTTAGGGAAAACAAAACAAAAAAAACTCCGGGTCAGTCATGGGACAGGTATGAGTAAAACAGTTAAAAACAGTTCGAACAAGTAAGCGATATCTCATAAGACCAAGTCGTATAACGAAACGGGTTTTTCCCTTATGAGAATCCAAAATATCTTTATATCAAAAACCTTTTGATATTATAATAATGTCTATCACCCACAATATAAAAATCATCTAGCAGAAACGCTTTCATCTCACGTTCTACATATATAGTATACAATCAAAATCGCAAGCACGTATTGGGTAATGGATTTCCAACTATGACAAGGTATGGAACCACCTTTTGCTAGTGTACCTCTAGAAAGGAATACGCTGGGTTCAACAAGAACATCTTGCAACCCGGCCACACATGACCGACCACTCATTTCGCTTGAGTGTATCGAATGTATATCACCAACGGTTGGGATCAGCAACCGTTTCCCGAATGCGACAGTATCAACAATAGATTTTTAGAAGTAAATGAAACTCTAGATCAGGTGATTATACACCCTAATAGGTGCGACCTACATAGCCATGCTGCCTGCCCGATTTCTGTCATTTACCGGATTGTTGAGGCCAGAGGTTACGCTTTACTATCACACCAGATTCACTTTGAATGCCACATCGTCAAATCCATCAAATCACTGATTGACGTCCTCAACCATACATTATGTGTTAGCTAAAAGAAGTTTCCTTCTCCGCTTCCACTCTTGGTACGGTCGGAGAAATCAATATACGTGATCGTCTGGAAATACTCTGTCAGACATCCGTCCATACAAGTCATCCAGGAACAGGATGAACCAAAGGCACTATTCAGTATATCCCTCTTAGACACTATTATCTAAGATTCATACAACAGCACTTGCACTTTACTCCGTCTTCAACTTTCTTTGGCATATATGATTCGCAACGCTTATGCCAATACAGAGTGGTTCTTTGGATAATAATCCAACCGGTCTCTCCATATTAACAACGTTAAAATGGTCAAAACTTCGATAGTCTGTGATTTAACCATCAAAGAAAAACAGGTGTGCAAACAATGATATTATTTCCAGGAGGAAATTATATTGATCAATCATCGTTCATATATATATATATATATATATATATATATATATATTTCCTTATTTTCTATGCTTAGAAAATATACGTTATTAACACTGGAAAACATTTCCAAGTCTTCTTTACTTGGATTTAAACAGATGTTTAAATCAACATCGCGACGACAACTCAAACCACTTTACTTATTTACTAAATTCACTTAACCACTTTCACTCTCGAACCTTACCCATTTCTAAATTTAAAACGAAGTCAATTAAGTTGGGGTATAGTTACCTCTCAGACCTTAACTGAACGACATTTCAAATCTCGAAATAGGGTAAGTTCATCTTTTAACTCTTTAACACTTCCTTACGTAACTTCCGGTTATATTTTACGAGTCCAATTACTCCTTTAATTCTATTCGAATAAACTAGATTCGATTAACTCCTTTAATTCTATTCGAATAACTATATTCGATTAACTCTTTTAATTCTATTTGAATAACTATATGCGATTAACTCCTTTCGAATAAACTATATTCGATAACTCACTTCGATTAAACTAATCGATAACTCTTTTCGATTAAACTATATTCGATAACTCCTTTAACTCTATTTATTTAGCAAATAAATATTCTTTTCAATTCTATTTAAAATGTTTTACAAATATTTTCTCTTTGCATTTGTTGAACAAATATTTCCCTTTACATTTGTTTTACCAAACCATTTCCTTTATATTTGTTTGACAAATATATTCTTTTAACCCTTTTGATTCTTATGCTTATTTCCTTTTCTGAAAATCCTTTTTCCTTTTGTATATAAAATCCAGTGATTTTATATAAGTTAATTATTTTCAAAATATTCTTTGAAAATCTCTTTTTCCCATTCCGGTATTTCTATGGTACTTAACACATCAAATCACGATGACCAATATCGTCCAAACACATATAATCAACCACAGATTATAAACTACATCATATATCACAATATATGAAAAACAATAAAATAACTGTTGAGGAACCCAGTTGGATTCCTCCAACCTGTCTCCCTGCATCCACAGATGTTAAACAATCTAGATAACATCACTTTCAGTTCCATATGATATATTCTATTAAACAGAATCAATATAGAAATTCAACTAACTGACTAGCAGTTCAATCAAACAGTGAACACACAGTCAATCAGCCAATATTTAACAGTTCTAAAAATACAACATGAAATTATAAACTGTTTAGAGTTAGTGAGATTTACTCACATTTGCAGTTCATCGTTAAAGAACGATAAACTTTTATTTGATTTGAATCAAACAGTTTAATTCGTCGTAAATTCAAACGAGCCCCACTCCACTCCCAGTCAGTTCCATTGGGTAGTGTCCGTCCATACGATCCCAACGCAACTTACGGTTTGTCAATCTGATACCGTATGATCAAGTTACACAATTTTAAAGTTCTAATACTAAAATTTAAATAAACTTAAGTGAAATAATTACTTTGGGCCTTTACCCTTTAAATCATTGTCGGCCCATTTCAAACGAACCTGCCCCCATATGGATCTCCTTCTTCCACGATACCACACTTGCTTCTCCTCTTCAAAAGCCACCATCCATCCACGTTCAATCCTTCTACACCACACAAATCCAAAAACTACCACCACCTTTGAGCTCCTCTCGAGCTCCTCTACCCAACCGCCCCCTTCAACCACAACTCGCAACCACCTGGGTGGTTCCGTCGTTCCCAATTTCCTCATCGAATCCGAAACCCGCGATGTCTTTAACCACCAAATCCCAAGAAAATCACCACTAGGATGCTAAATGCTCTGCTGAATCCAAAAACAACATCAAATTCGAGAGTTGTTGCTTCGATCTCACCATCACTTCAACCCTAACTCACGCTGTTAAAAACCCATCATCCCAAACAGACGTCGAACTGAATAAAAAGGGTACTGTAATAACCCGGAAAATACGAGCCAATTTAAAATATTTAAATTGGTGATTTCAAAGGAATTTGAACAATTGAAATAGAATATTTCAATAAAATAGTGAATTAGAAATAGTGAGTCAGTTTGAAAATTTGAATTCAAACTTGGACTGACTGTGCAGGGTGGAAAATATAACGGATTTTAGCGAAACCAAAAATATTTAAATCTATTAGTCAATACCTTTCTAATGAATCTGAAAAATTGAAATTTCATAACGGGAATCAAAAGTTATGGCCGAATGAATTTTCAGAAAGGTCGCCATATAGAATATATAGCCCTGGAAAATTGATATTTTGCAAACGACCTCGGAATTCGACGAAACCACTTTTGTTGGGTCCGGGATGTTAAATTATTACTAGGTTTCAAATTTCATAATTTTTGAAGCTAGTATGTGAGCGTGGCAAAAGAAAATGTGTTTGGTCAGTTTCTGTTAAATTGGATCGACCAGAAAATGGCCGTTTTTCAAACGATCCCAGAATTCGACGAAACTAGTTTTGTTGGGACCGTAGCATCAAAACATAGCTAGATTTATTTTTCTGGAATATTTCGAATCAGTTTGTGGCCCTGGCAAATTGAAATGTATGTTCAAAGTTAAAAATTAAATGTTTTATACTTTAATTTGAAAAATAACTGACTGTAACAGTCGAATTGGCCAACGAAACATATCCCATTGTGTCCAGGATGGGGGTATTTAGCTGGGGGCGACAGTCGTTGGGCTTGAAAAGGAGTTCGTTGGTGAAAACCCTAATTTTCTGAAATATATATATTCCGGCGAATCAGAAAATTCCATTCATTATTTAAAAAATAAAAAAAACGTGAAACCCTCGACTTCAACGGCGAAACCCGTTCGATTCTTCTCCGACCGATCGCCGCCGCCTCAGCCCTCTTTCGCCGCCGCCACCACCTGTCGTCGACGCGCCTCCCTCCCCTCGTCAGATCCGACCCACCTACGACCAGAACCTTCACCGCCATCACCTGAATCGAGCGCCCAAAGTCGGCCTCTTTCCAGCGCCACCGCCGCTCCGATCTGCCACCATCCATGACCAAACCACCACTGATAGGAAGCCCGCTCGAAGCTCTTCCACGTCCAACTCCCTGTTCGTCGTCTAGGTCAGCGGATTTTGCGAAAACCTCAAACCTAGTTTCGAACCAAATAGAAAGGTGAGTCCTTTTTGATGTCTGCACTTTGAAAAATCATATCTTTTTGGTGTGTTGACGAAATTCGATGAAACAGGAAACATCGGGACCGCAAGGAAGCTCTCTACCACATAGAAGAAGCCGCGGATTTTTCTGAGTCATCTACGATTTTTAGCACTCCGAAAACCAATGTGAGAAATCTAAATTAAAAGAATTTGAATGGAAAATGTCGTGTATAAATTATATTAGCGAAATATAAATTACACAAGTGTTGTATACCTCATGTACATGCGTGGTGTAAGCTATATAAGCGAAGTATGAATTATACATGCATAGAATAATTGATATATGTGTTGAAATGCAAGTGAAAAATAGCAATAATATATATATATATATATATACTCCCCTCGTCCACAAACCATGGACGATATTTATTGTTGTGAATTGATGTGAAATATTGGATGAAAAATACGAATGGTTGAATAATTGTTTGTGGTTGATATTGTTTGGTTGTGGTTGAAAAATAGCCATTGGTGATTGAAATGAAATGGAAATATTTGTGGAAATAAAAATAAACATGTCGCCTGCGTGCGAATTAGATGCATGAATCCCCATTGTCAAAAATCGCGAGGTTTTAAGGTAGAGCGAGGAGCCGTACTAGGGACGGTGCCGGTTTTAACTACCCTGCCGTTATGCTGCCGAAATTTTGAATAATATTCATGTGTTAGAATTATTTTCATATGTTGAAATTATCTTCATGCGTTGAAATTAAAGTCATGTGTTGAAACTATATCCATGTGTGGAAATGTTCATGTGTTGAAAAGTGATGTGTGAAAATTAAATTCATTTGTGAATGAATGAAGTGTCTAAACAATAAAAATCACCTTTTTATAATATATATGAAGTATGAAAAATATTCGCCTTATATATAAATAGTTTCAACAATAAAAATTCTATCTTTCTTATATGAACAACATAAATAAAATATCCATGTGTGGAAATGCTCATGTGTTGAGAAGTGTGTGTGGTAGAAAAATCATGTGTTGAATAAAAAGATTGAACAATAAAAATTACATTTAATGAAACTATGAAGTGTTGAAAACATCCATTTGTCCAATAAATATTTTAAATGATAAAAATATCATTTTTATCATCTATGTGATATGCTAAAGATATGCGGACGTTGAAATAAATATTTGTGAATGAAATATTATTTTTAACATGCATAGGAACTAAATAAAATAGTCATGTGTTGAAATCTATTTTAGTTCGCCAAATTTATCATCTTTGTAATGTGAAGTGTTAAAAATAGCCACTTGTTCAAATAAATATGCATGAGTTGAAATATACATTAATTAGCTAATGATGTGATTTTAGCCTATGCATGCAACATTAGAATGAATGGTGTTTTTAAACCAAAGTAAATCAAATATGAAGCTGAATGGAAAATGATAAGTGATAAAAATTGTATATACATACATGCATATTTATTGAACATGTTATAGCAAAGGGGCTAGAGAAGAGGAATAAAATTTTGTGCCCGACAAATAGGTACACATTTACTGTTTTGTTTGGGTGATGATTTTATGAGCCTGTTGGCTAGCCGCTTGGCTTTTTCTTTTTCTTTTTGACATGAGACGCCCGTGTGGCTATTTGGGAATTTTCCCAGCCCCTCCCGTACAAAGGAGGTTATGGCGAAATTTTCCAAAATTTAATGGTGTTAGTGAAATAATTGAAGTGAGAACGACATAGGAATTTTTGAATGAACTATATTTATATAAATATAAATAAAATTAAAACGAAACGTGGCCGTGCAATTCGTGTTTTGAAACCGTGATTTCAAACGACTAGTGCGGGAAATCCGACCATTGGATTTTCCTGAAACCGCAACCGTTGGGTTCGCCTTGGAAATACCATTCCAACGGCACCAACTTTGTGAAGATCCGACGGTTGGATTGTCTGGAATGTTTAATTCAAATCTGAAGAAAAACAGCGCCAGAAACGATTATATTTATATATATATAATTAAATTAAATCGAATAACGACGCTGCAGTTCGTAAATTGAAATCGTAACTTCAAATGGCTAGTGTGGAAGATCCGACCGTCGGATTTTCCCAAAACTGAAACCATTGGATTCGTTTTGAAATGACCTTCCTAATGATACCAAATTTGTGAAGATCCAACGGTTAGATTTTCAGATATGTGTAAAACAAAATTAGTGAAAAACAGCGCCAGTGCATCGGCACGACCTGAAATGTCGTTTAATTAAATATGGTCATTTTAAATTAAATAAAAATGGTGATATATCGTTATAAAATACTATAGATGACATAGAGTGGAAATAAACCAATTACGTTGTGTTTGCTTGATATGTGATGGTTCAATGTATTTAACATGAGAATTATAACTGAAGAACTGAAATGTGAATGTTGAATAGTCCAACCATGTGATAAATTGATTTGAAAATCTAAATATGTGTAGATTATTTGAAAAGGCCGAGTTCATCTCATTTCAAATAGTCGATCAACGTTGAGAAGTCGAAGAGTCGAAGACGGTTGAAGACCGACGATCTTCACATTGGATGGATGGGCGCTACTGATGCTCGTGATTGGAGTAGCTACCATGAAGGAACTGAAGTAGTAGCCGTCCAAACATACTGTTGATCGTACGGATATGCGAGGAATTGGTGCCTCCGGTTTCGTTCAGACCCAGAACGGACTTGTAAATGGACTGTGTGTCTGACATTGGATTTTGTTCTGTGCTGGTTGATCTCTGTTAAATATATATCTGTTTGGCGGCAGAGAATTTATTCTCTTGCTTAACGCCCTTCTCTGAGACGTACGAGCTCAGAGGTTATGTATTGATAGAAATCAGTCGCATGAAGTGGATTGCCTGTGTGGCACGCCTGAGTGGCATATGATCAAGGCTTCTGTTGCAAAAAAAAGTCTTGTGGTTGATGATCAAAGCATGGTCTGTGTGACGTAGCTTTGTGTATAACGTGAATTCGCGAGCCTCACACCTCGGTATGAGTAAAAAACGGGAGAGTGACTGCAGGGAGAGCACGACGTTTCTTTCTAGCAAAGGTGGTGTCAGTGACCTACCAGCCCTGACATTATATATACTTTTCACCTGTGTGGTTGTTGGAATGCGAGGCGCCTCGATATAGGTCTGTAAGGACCGGGAAACGTGTGTTCAGGAATCCTCAAAAGTAAGAGGGGACCGGCCCTGAAGATCCAAGGATCATAGTGGGGTCCCGGGACATTTGCTAGAGTGTCTCGAATCGGAGAGGAGCTTGCCCCTTGCCTCGACTCATGAAGGAATCCAATTTCCAATACGAAATATGCGGACGTGATTGTATTACTAGTATGGCGACATAGTAGATGGTAGCTATGCCGCCTAGGATTGATATTTATGATTGAATTTGCTTTGGAAACATATATGCACTAGTAATAATATCAAACACTTTTGTTTTATTCGTATGAAGCATTTTTGGCCATGCGTTGCATTGTGTGATGGGACCTGAGTCTTATAATGGCTTCATTTTATAAAAAAGCATTGCGATGATTTAATCATTTACGTTATTTCATGCACTAGCACTCATTGGAGTAAACCCGTTCCGCGAAAGTGGCGTGGTCCTTTGATTTGCCTTATTATTGTTGTTAATAAGTTAAGTAGATTTCTCATACCAGTCCCATGACTGACTCGTAGTTTGTTTCACCTTGCAAACTCGGGTGCCCTCATTTTCACACGGGCATCCTAGTTACAGGTTTCTGACGCACTTTTGGCTCATGGCGAGGCTTGACTACACCGTGCTGACTTGGATTTTCTCCGCCATTATTGTATCTATATTATGATTCCGCCATCGGCGATCTAGACTGATATTTATTTTGTGTACTCTTTATGTATGATTCCGCCTCAGGCGATAGTGACTAACTATGTATCATTATGCACTAAGTTGTATCCTGCACTGTGCTTCTCTGATGTGATGATATCTATATGATTCCGCTGTCATATGTGTGTAGATTATTCTATTTTCTGTTTATGCTATTATCTGTGATCTGCTAATGATGATTAGTGTGTTATATTCCAATGATTATTCTTAACACCGTGTAACGGGGTTTTGGGATCGTCACAGCTACTGGGCTGAAGGAAATTACTCCAGGAACTGATATATAGAGGTTTCGGAATTTAGAAGAATTTATGTGATTTTACTTTGAGTTTCTTTGAAGTGGTTTTTCTGCGTTTTGTTTGAGGATGAACGAAATGAGCTGCGGCTACAACTTTGACCAGAGAATGAATACTTTAGGGTTAGGTTGGAGTGGGGTGTATTTATAGTGGATTTTTAAATATGTTAAATATTCAATTAAATATCAATTTTTAATGGACTGCTGATTTTGTCTGTCCTTAAAAATTCCTGTAACTACATACAGTACCCAAAAATCACCAAATTGGACATGTGGCTAGAGTTCGACATTACGGTCCCAATGAAACTGGTTTCATCGAATTCCGACTTCGTATGCTCACACAGCGTATTTTTATAGGTCAATTTATCGACTGTTTCTCACTCTAAAAATCGTACGGCCACACAGTGACTCTAAAAATCACGGAACTTGACATCTAGCAATAATTTAATATTGCGGATCCAACAAAATTGGTTTCATTGAATTCTGAGGTCGTATGAAAAACTGGCTATTTTTAAAGCTCTGGATGACCCATTTAAATATATACATATATTTAAATATAATTAAATTAAATATTTAAAAATAAATATTATTGTCTATATTCAAAGTGGAATACCATATAACTCTAGAATATTCCTATATGAATTTCCAGCTCGAAATTCACTTCTGGGTCAACCCGATATTCGATTTATATTGAAATTCCTTTTTGAAATATAAATAATTCCTTTATAAATTATAAGGAATTCCACAGCGACTTTTCTAGAATTTGATTTCGACATATCTCAAAATTTACACGATGAAATCCAGGTTTTTCTCTTCCACTAGAAAGATATACTCCACCAGCTCCACACGTTTCTTGTTTCACAGAAATCCGACTTAAAACGGCTTCTGTACATTCAGTTGAAGTTTGAATCGCCAATTTACGAACTGTAGCGCCATTTCGAGCTCGATTTTAATTATATTATAACTCTACGTTCAAACTGTCATTTATATAATATATTCGTTATTCAAATTCAATTCTAAACTAAATTACATATCACAGATGATCCAGTTCATACCATATCGCCATTTCAGCCAATTCTGATTATTTCAGAATTAAATATATTATTTAATTTATTATTTAATTAAATATTTACCATTATTTAATTCCACGACCATTATACTCACTATATCACTATTTATATAATTAAATAAATTAATGATAATACCTCTGCCAATGCGGGTCATTACAATCTTCCCCACTTAAAATAATTTCTTCCTCGAAATTGCTAAGGTAGAGAATGACCCTATCGACTGGTTAGAACATAATTGTTCACTTCTTAACTTCAGTTTTCAACTGAACCAATTTAATTTCAGTTAAATTATTAATTAATTCTTATCAACGAAAATTTCCAAAAATCCTGAAAATTTTCTAACGCCTTAACTCTTCGAAAAATTTCGCCAGCACCTCCTTTGTACTGGTCAATACGTCAAACTCCAACTTGCCTCTCTGGGCTATCTCCAACCCAAAAGAAAATCAAACAGCCAAGCGGCTTGCCAATTCGGTTCATACTCATGCTTATATCGAATATAAACTTGTACCTTTTGTCGGGCATATCAACTCTATCACTTCCATATGCTATCAACTCAGCATATACCAATGTTATCCCAATCAAATTCCAATCTGCTTTTATCCACAACACCACCATTCGCTTATATCCGAGCCAAATATCATTTTAACTCGAGTTTCTTCTCGATTCCCAACTCTTAACTTGATTATCACATTACACTTCAAATTTGAATCTCACAATCCAATTTGTCTTGATACCATTCTAATTCAATCTCAGTTACCACTTTACTGGCTTTACTTTAATTCAAATTTTGCTTTCACAAATTTCTATTAAATTTGTTTTTAATTCAAACAGTCTTTCTGGGAGTTTTCAAGCAGTTTACTCTTTTTCAAAAATCAAATTTTCCTTTTGAACATGTCACTGAGCCTTTAATTAATATTCCATTAGTTAAATCACTTCTCTATTTCTTTATCAATATTTGTTAACCAAATATTTTCAATAACCATATTGGTCTTTTATGTTATTTGGAAAACATTTTCGAATATCGCCTTCCTTTATTTTCTAAACTTTAGAAAATATATGCTATTTATAATTGGAAAATATTCCAATTACTTATCTCTTTTTCGATCTCGTTTATTTCTATACTTGGGAAATATTCTTTATTATATTTCCAAGCTTACACTTATTTGGGTTAAAACGGATGTTGTGTAAAACATCGTTACGACAACCCAAATACTATATTCAACTAACTATTATTCAACATTGATCTTCTAGCCTGAAATCTTACTATTTATTTGTTAATAATGAAATCAATCAAGTTGGGGTATAACTACCTCTCAGACCTTGACTGAATAACATTTATAACATCAAAACAGATATGACTACTTACTCGAATAATCAATACCATACAACTACTTATTCACTTTTAAACACGTATACGCTTCCCCTTTCTATTCTTACTAGATTTTATTCTTAGTCTTCCTTTTTGATTTTACTATTCTATTTCTAAGTTCGTTTCCTTATCGACTTCTATATATATATCGATACGTTGATTTCTAACTGTCAAATTATCTTAAAAATATTCTAACTCCTTAAATTCCCGGAAAAATTCGCCATAACCTCCTTTGTACTAGGAGCATCGGGATATTTCAAATAGCCTCCCATGGCCCTTACCAATCCAAAAAAAAAGCCAAGCGGCTAGCTGATACGGCGCATAAAATCTCATATATGAATTAAATACATACCTTTTCGTCGAGCATTCTATCTATATACCTTCATACCTTATCCATACCTATCTCCTGTATATTTATACCTACCCAATCTATTTTAACTATACTTGATCATTTTAACTCAATTCGTTAATTAATTTGTTAATTAACTCTTTAGTCTATTTCACTTTTATATTTGAACATGACATGTTCAAATATATTTTAACTTGCTTATTAACTAATTTGAATCCAAATTTCAAATTTAAGTTCTATATTCGATTTCGAATATCCAATTCACCTTTCAAAGTTCAACTTCAAATTCAAAACTCGATTAACTAATTCCTCTTCGACTTAGTTAATTCTATTCAATTTCTATTCAAATTTTATATCATTTCTATTATTCAAATCTATATATCAAATTCTATTATTCAAATTCTATATATCAAATTCTATTCAGATTCTATATTATAAATCCCATTTGAATTTCTATATTCAAATTCTATATATTCAAATTCTATATATCAAATTCTATATTGTAAATCCCATTTTGAAATTCAACACAACTTGTCTTTCCCAAAACAAATTCAAAACAGTATCTCTGGTAGTAATTCGTCACTTACAACTCGAAAATGAATATTGATGATGCAGCTGTCATCATCGAAATCTATTTTCCAGCGATCGAAGTGAGTTCAATGCTATAAAACCATTTCTAAACATTTCCACTTTGAAATTCAATTCAAAATATAATTCACATTACTTGTAAAACAATTTAAAATCTCCCAGGATCTTGAATTTTCCTTATTTTTAACCCAAATTCATTTACAAACACTTATCCAATTCTCCAGAGTTTTAACTCAATTTCTGGTTTAAAATTTCATATTCAACTCATCTGATTTCACGTATTTCACTTATATGAATTCTGATTGGTTATTTACATAACCATTTAATTTATAATCTTACTCGATTATAATAACAACCAATATATCCACTATATTCAAATTTTGATACATATATATATCTTCTCTATATCAAGATATACTTTGGGTAAACTTATTTTAATTTACCCTCTTTTCAAAATATATCGTGTCGACCCATCGTATTCGAGTGTTTATATACTCCTACCGATACAGTGGATCAAACTGATCGACCAGAACCCATAAACTACTCAACCAATAAATCTCCACAGTATAAAACAAATTTTTATATATCAATAACAAATACGCTCACTCGTATATATACACTCAACTCAATCTAGGGTATTGCTTACCCCATCTCTACTGAGTCACGCCACAGAGCCAAGGTAATTCACTTAACTTAAGCTCTGATACCGACTGTAATGACCCGAAAATCTGGTCCAATTTGAGCTGACCAAAAACACAAGTCCAACCCCAAATTAAACTGAAAATCAGGAAATAAATAGAAAGAATTGAGAGGGTGAGGAAAGATAAGATAGAAACTTAGAATAGAAGAAGAAGTAGAACACAACATCAGAGTAACACGAACCTCACAGCGGAACGAATAACATATAATAGATAACATATCCTTGAAATAGAAATCTGTACTTGAATATACATCATTATCAAAGTACAACACTTACAACACAGCTGAAATAAACTATAGCTACATGATCCTGAAACCTCATGCTCCAAGCTCTTCCAGTATATCTGTAAAATCCCGACTACTTGACTGCCCGTACAAATTTAGGCACCCAAGAGTTTAGGGAAAACAAAACAAATAAACTCCGGGTCAGTCATGGGACTGGTATGAGTAAAACAGTTAAAAACAGTTCGAACAAGTAAACGATATCTCATAAGACCACGCCGTATAACGGAATGGGTTTTTCCCTTATGAGAATCCAAAATATCTTTATATCAAAAACCTTTTGATATTATAATAATGTCTATCACCCACAATATAAAAATCATCTAGCAGAAACGCTTTCATCTCACGTTCTACATATATAGTAAACAATCAAAATCGCAAGCACGTATTGGGTAATGGATTTCCAACTATGACAAGGTATGGAACCACCTTTCGCTAGTGTACCTCTAGAAAGGAATACACTGGGTTCAACAAGAACATCTTGCAACCCGGCCACACATGACTGACCACTCATTTCGCTTGAGTGTATCGAATGTATATAACCAACGGTTGGGATCAGCAACCGTTTCCCGAATGGGACAGTATCAACAATAGTTTTTTAGAAGTAAATTAAACTATAGATCAGGTGATTATACCCCCTAATAGGTGCGACCTACATAGCCATGCTGCCTGCCCGATTTCTGTCATTAACCGGATTGTTGAGGCCAGAGGTTACACTTTACCATCACACCAGATTCAATTTGAATGCCACATCGTCAAATCCATCAAATCACCGACTGACGTCCTCAACCATACATTATGTGTTAGCTAAAAGAAGTTTCCTTCTCCGCTTCCACTCTTGGTACGGTCGGAGAAATCAATATACGTGATCGTCTGGAAATACTCTGTCAGACATCTGTCCATACAAGTCATCCAGGAACAGGATGAACCGAAGGCACTATTCAGTATATCCCTCTTAGACACTGTTATCTAAGATTCATACAACAACACTTGCCCTTTACTCCGTCTTCAATTTTCTTTGGCATATATGATTCGCAACGCTTATGCCAATACAGAGTGGTTCTTTGGATAATAATCCAACCGGTCTCTCCATATTAACAACGTTAAAATGGTCAAAACTTTGATAGTTTGTGATTTAACCATCAAAGAAAAACAGGTGTGCAAACAACGATATTATTTCTAGGAGGAAATTATATCGATCAATCATCATTCATATATATATATATATACATATATATATATATCCTTATTTTCTATGTTTAGAAAATATACGTTATTAACACTGGAATACATTTCCAAATCTTCTTTACTTGGATTTAAACAATTGTTTAAATCAACATCGCGACGACAACTCAAACCACTTTACTTATTTACTAAATTCACTTAAACACTTTCACTCTCGAACCTTACCCATTTCTAAATTTAAAACGAAGTCAATTAAGTTGGGGTATAATTACCTCTCAGACCTTAACTGAACATATATATTTTACGAGTCCAACTCCTTTAATTCTATTCGAATAAACTAGATTCGATTAACTCCTTTAATTCTATTCGAATAACTATATTCGATTAACTCTTTTAATTCTATTCGAATAACTATATGCGATTAACTCCTTTCGAATAAACTATATTCGATAACTCACTTCGATTAAACTAATCGATAACTCTTTTCGATTAAACTATATTCGATAACTCCTTTAACTCTATTTATTTAGCAAATAAATATTCTTTTCAATTCTATTTAAATTGTTTTACAAATATTTTCTCTTTGCATTTGTTAAACAAATATTTCCCTTTACATTTGTTTTACCAAACCATTTCCTTTATATTTGTTTGACAAATATATTCTTTTAACCCTTTTGATTCTTATACTTATTTCCTTTTCTAAAAATCCTTTTTCCTTTTGTATATAAAATCCAGTGATTTTATGTAAGTAAATTTGTTTCAAAATATTCTTTGAAAATCTCTTTTTCCCATTCCGGTGTTTCTATGGTACTTAACACATCAAATCACGATGACCAATATCGTCCAAACACATATAATCAACCACAGATTATAAACTACATCATATATCACAATATATGAAAAACAATAAAATAACTGTTGAGGAACCCAGTTGGATTCCTCCAACCTGTCTCCCTGCATCCACAGATGTTAAACAATATAGATAACACCACTTTCAGTTCCATATGATATATTCTGTTGAACAGAATCAATATAGAAATTCAACTAACTGACTAGCAATTCAATCAAACAGTGAACACACAGTCAATCAGCCAATATTTAACTGTTCTAAAAATACAACATGAAATTATAAACTGTTCAGAGTTAGTGAGATTTACTCACATTTGCAGTTCATCGTTAAAGAATGATAAACTATAATTTGATTTGAATCGAACAGTTTAATTCGTCGTAAATTCAAACGAGCTCCACTCCACTCCCAGTCAGTTCCATTGGGTAGTGTCCGTCCATACGATCCCAAAGCAACTTACGGTTTGTCAATCTGATACCGTATGATCAAGTTACACAATTTTAAAGTTCTAATACTAAAATTTAAATAAACTTAAGTGAAATAATTACTTTGGGCCTTTACCCTTTAAATCATTGTCGACCCATTTCAAACGAACCCGCCCCCATATGGATCTCCTTCTTCCACGATACCACACTTGCTTCTCCTCTTCAAAAGCCACCATCCATCCACATTCAATCCTTCTACACCACACGAATCCGAAAACTACCACCACCTTTGAGCTCCTCTCGAGCTACTCTACCCAACCGCGCCCTTCAACCACAACTCGCAACCCCCTGGGTGGTTCCGTTGTTCCCAATTTCCTCATCATATCCGAAACCTGCGACGTCTTTAACCACCGAATCCCAAGAAAATCACCACTAGGATGCTAAACGCCCCACTGAATCCAAAAACAACATCAAATTTGAGAGTTGTTGCTTCGATCTCACCATCACTTCAAGCCTAACTCACGCTGTTAAAAACCCATCATCCCAAACAGACGTCGAACTGAATAAAAAGGGTACTGGGCTGAAGGAAATTACTCCAGGAACTGATATATAGAGGTTTCGGAATTTAGAAGAATTTATGTGATTTTACTTTGAGTTTCTTTGAAGTGGTTTTTCTGCGTTTTGTTTGGGGATGAACGAAATGAGCTGCGGCTACAATTTTGACCAGAGAATGAATACTTTAGGGTTAGGTTGTAGTGGGGTGTATATATAGTAGATTTTTAAATATTTTAAATATTCAATTAAATATCAATTTTTAATGGACTGCTGATTTTATCTGTCCTTAAAAA
The DNA here is from genome assembly GCA_030737875.1 of Allium sativum. NCBI lineage: Eukaryota > Viridiplantae > Streptophyta > Magnoliopsida > Asparagales > Amaryllidaceae > Allium > Allium sativum. The sequence continues at coordinate 770,547,561 of CM060926.1, forward strand.
TTCCTGTAACTACATACAATACCCAAAAATCACCAAATTGGACATGTGGCTAGAGTTCGACATTACGGTCCCAACGAAACTGGTTTCATCGAATTCCGACTTCATATGCTCACACAGCGTATTTTTGAAGGTCAATTTATCGACTGTTTCTCACTCTAAAAATCATACGGCCACACAGTGACTCTAAAAATCGCGGAACTTGACATCTAGCAATAATTTAATATTGCGGATCCAACAAAATTGGTTTCGTTGAATTCTGAGGTCGTATGGAAAACTGGCTATTTTTAAAGCTCTGGATGACCCATTTAAATATATAAATATATTTAAATATAATTAAATTAAATATTTAAAAATAAATGTTATCGTACAGCTCGAGAATATTCCTATATGAATTTCCAGCTCGATATTCACTTCTGGGTCAACCCGATATTCGATTTATATTGAAATTCCTTTTTGAAATATAAATAATTCCTTTATAAATTATAAAGGAATTCCACAGCGACTTTTCTAGAATTTGATTTGGACATATCTCAAAATTTACACGACGAAATCCAGGTTTTTCTCTTCCACTAGAAAGATATACTCCACCAGCTCCACACGTTTCTTGTTTCACAGAAATCCGACTTAAAACGGCTTCTGTACATTCAGTTGAAGTTCGAATCGCCAATTTACGAACTGCAGCATCATTTCGAGCTCGATTTTAATTATATTATAACTCTACGTTCAAACTGTCGTTTATATAATATATTCGTTATTCAAATTCAATTCTAAACTAAATTACATATCACAGATGATCCAATTCACACCATATCGCCATTTCAGCCAATTCTGATTATTTCAGAATTAAATATATTATTTAATTAAACATTTACCATTATTTAATTCCACGACCATTATATTCACTATATCACTATTTATATAATTAAATAAATTATAATACCTCTGCCAATGCGGGTCATTACATGGTATGTGATATATCAAGTAAAAAATTTAGCTAAAATTTTATATTTAATTTTCTTATCTTACGAGTTTTCTCCTCTTATTTTTGCTGGTGGATTTTATGGAGAAAAATGGATGGTGAAGAATATGGCGACAAAATTCGTTATGTACAAATAAACCATTACCATTTGTTATTTATAATAAAAAAATAATTAACGTTAATGATTGTTTTTCTTTCATTTAAATCTTTATTACTAATAAGGGAATTCATTGTTATATAGTCTTTATTGTTATTTTTTTCGATATTTGAAATTAATTTATATTATTGTTTGTAGATTGTCTTATTACTCTGTCATTTATGCGGTATTACTATACGGTTTTGTTCTGTTTTGTCATTATAATTATCACTCGCTTAACAACTATTACCAACTGCTATGTGAAATTATGTTGTTCATTATTACAAAATAAACCAACGATATTCATTTTTAGACAGTAATACACAAAAGATGAATAATCGAAGAAGGAAAAATAGAGGTTCTAACAATTGAACTTATGAACAAAGAGAAATGCGTCGCATGAGGGATAGAGAACGAAGAAGGGCTATGAGTCAAGAACAACGAGAAAATTATCTAGCTCGCGTCATGAAATGTATCGACAAAGAAGAGAAGGATCCCAACATGCATCTTTAGAAGCACAAAAAAATGCTAAAGCCGATGAATCTCTTGCTTACCAATAACAAGGAACCCAAGAATAGAGATTAAACGAACTAAAACTACATCTGTTGAGGAAAGACAACATATTTTAAATGATAGTTCACAGTTAGCCCAAGGACATATACAGTCATCACAAGTTAATAATCAACTATAGGGGCTTCAAGCAACACGAAGAAATGTTAGAACTCATAATGTTGCAAAAAATTTCGTAGATTGCATTGAATTTTAGAGATATTTATTAAAACAACCAAAATTTTACAACATTGTTCAGCAAAATTATTTCAGCATGAAAGTGGATCATTATGTTGTTTAAATGGAAGAACTAAACTTCCTCCAGTGCATTCACCTAATGAATTCTTGGAGTTTTTCAATGATACAACTACTGAAGGTGTACAGTTTAAAAGAAATATTTGATCGTATAACCATGTATTTTCCTTCACTTCAATGGAAGTGCATGTCGATGATAACCTAGCAAGTGGAAGATCTGGTATTTACACGTTTCATGCTCAATGTTGTATATATCACAATATTGGAAGCCTACTTCCTAAAGAAGGAGATAGACCAAGATTTTTGCAACTATATATATATGATACAGATCATGAAATTGAAAATCGAATGACTGAAAATGAAGATTTGAATAGAAGAATACTGGAAAGGATACGACATATATTAGACGAGAATAATGATTTTGTCCAATATTTTCGTCGAGTTTCACAACTTTATAACATTAACAAATATAAATTTATCATTAAAGAAAAACCCTCACAGCGACAGTATGAACTACCTACATCTTCACAAGTTTCTACAATGTTAGTTGGTCAAAATGAGACAAGTCATATAAACGGTAGAGATATTATTCTACATACAACGACAGGTCAGCTTATGAGAATTCCATAAACACATGGTTGTTATGACCCTCTACAGTATCCTCCCCTGCAACCTTATGGCAATTATGGTTGGGATCTTAACAACCACAATGTTAATAGAACTCCTATTACATGTCATGAGTATTATGCTTATATTTTGCAGGTACTAATAAATTTATCTTCATACAAATATCTATAAGTTCATATCTAGCATCATCATATAATAATAAGTAATTGACTAAAGAATTCGATTTTATATTTCTAATCAACTTAAATTTCAGATTCGACCCGAAAATACTTCTGTTTTTCTTACATGGAGGATGTTTATTGCAACAATACGTCATGGATAATTAAGTGAAAATCGAAAGTGGTAGAATGATATGGTTTCTTCAATAACAACATCATATTAGATCACAATTGTATGTGGGACTTCAAGATGCATTAAACGCTGGAGAAAATAAAGCAAGTATGACACATTTATCTTCTTTTTTGTATATTTATATAATATATACAAATACATATACACTATGTTATTTTTTTTCTAATATAGATAACATAGGCAAAAGAGTAATATTACCCTCTTAGTTCTACGAAAGTCCCCGTAATATGCACCAACGTTATCAAGATGCAATGTGTAACAAACCAATTTTTAACGTTTAAAATATAAAATTTATTTGGATTGAGTAATTAAGAATTTAATATTTGTTTATAATTTTGAATTCTAGTCTATTAAGATGGATTTTGGGTTGACTTTATAAGTGTAAATTTAAAAATTGAATAATTATCTAAGTTGTTTTGTTAAACTTAAACATTAGCAGTGTTTTAAATCAAATTTACATATATTATTAAGGAAATTATAAAATTTAAATTTTCCCTTTTACTTAAGAATCATAATTTAATTTGAATAAAATTTGTTGGGTAAATTTGGTTTAAATTAAAGTTAGAATAGTTTTGATAAATTTAACGATTGCAGTATTTTAAAATTTATTGAAATACTTTAGTTGTGTTTTAAATTTGAAATTTAATCTATTTTATTTTGGTTTTAAATCAATTTTGTGAGTATAAATTAAAATTTTCTTTTATATTCGATTTGAAAATTCAGTTAAATTAAACATTTGTGATATTCTAAACTAATTGATATATATATATATAGTGTTTGAGAATTTATTTAAATAAATTTATATGTTTTGAAATTTTATTCGTTTTGAATTTTGAATTTTATTAAGCTTGAAAGTTGTTTATAATTTATTCTAAATTTGAATGGAATATTAAAATAATAATTTGAGTTTTATTTGGAAATATTGAGTGGTCCAGTATGGGTTGTATATTCATATTATTCAAGTGGTATATATATACTCTTTTATATTTATTTGTTAAGTTTTCCATTGTTTAAACTGGAAAAAAAACAAAAGAGGAGAGAAACTTTTAAAACAACGGTGTGTATTACTGAAAATATCCAACACGTGTTTAATATTGTCTTAGATCGCTACCACGCGTCTGCCCCCTTTCATTAGTTTTCCACCATCCCCTTTTATTCTTCAGCCAAATGAAATTTCATTTGTCCCCAAACCGAAAATCTAAGGCCTCCTTAAAAATCGAAATTCCTCCCCAAAAATCCGATCCATGGTTGCCTCTGCCATCTCTCCGCTTCACCCCCCTTCGTGAATTCGATTAGGCCCGTCGCCTCCTCCTCTAGTTGAAGCCCTACGCAACTCGCTTCACCCTCTGTCTCCATCGCCATACGGAACCGCGAGAAGCCATCACCTTTGAAAGCCGTTGCCTTTCCCTGTCCACCGCCTGCTCCGTTGCCTTCCAATCTCGCACTCCACCAGTCTCAGCCAAGCGATGCCTGCCGACACTCGCGACCGCCCCTCTCTCTCTCTCCTGCATGCGTAGGTTTCAGAAATAAAAGGAGGAAAAAAGGGAAGCAATGGACAGCGGTGACGCTCAATGGCAACAGTGCGGTAGCAACACCAAGCCTCTTTGGATCGCTATTTTTTCACCTGCCCGCTTCTTAGCAACGTCGTCTGTAGTTTTCTACCATATTAAAGGTGAGTTTACCCACACCTGACTAATATTTCCCATTTAATGAATTAACATTTTTAAATTGGTATATTTATTGTTAGAATATATTTAGGAACTTCATGTGTAACAGCCCGGAAAATCAGAACCAATTTAAAAATTTTATATTAGCAATTTTAATGAATTTTGAGTATTTAAAATGAATTATTTTAAATAATAACGACTGGAAATTTATTTTGAATAGAATTAGAACGTATAAATTATTTGAATCGAAGTTAGAACATAAAATTTTATTTTAATTATAAAAGGAATTGAAAAGGGCGCGGTAGTTTAGAAATTTGATTTCAATTTTCAAATGAATGTACAGGATTCAAAATAAACCGAATTTTAGTGAAACTAAAAACATTTGAATCTATTTGAAAATATCTTTCCAACGAATCCGAAAAATTGAAATTTCATAGCGGGAATAAAAAGTTATGTCCAGTTGAAAGTTCAGAATAGTCACTATGGAATTATAGCCCTTAAAATTAGCAATTTTGCAAATGAACTCCTTTTTTGACGAAACCACTTTTGTTGGATCCAGGATGTCAAATTATTACTGGATTCCAATTTTCATGATTTTTGCAATCAATAAGTGAGCGTGGAAAAGGAAAACGTGTTTTGATAGTTTCAGTCAATTTGGATCGACTAAAAAATGGTCATTTTTCAAATGGTCTTCAAATTTGACAAAATTAATTTTGTTAGGACCGTATCATCAAAACATAGCCATATTTATTTTCCTGGAATTTTTGGGGTCTGTATGTGTCCCCGATATATTATAATGTGCGTTTGAATTTAAAATATACTTATTTATATTTTAAATTTAATAGAAATGGATTGTAACAGCCGATATGGGTTGCGAAACATATCCTTTTTTTTAGAAAAATTGTTTTTTTACATAGTATAATGTATATTACAAAAGGAGGAATCCAGCCATTCCCCAAGGCTCACAAAAACGGTTTCTACAGAGGAGAAACCGTGCACACAATGACAAAACAGATACTGAATCATAATACAACAAAAATAGAATAAAGGCTAATGCAATTGTAAAGCTCAGCAGCTGGCAAGGCCATAGAGGCCATGCCATAATATCGGCTAAGTGAACGGCGGCGCTGGAAACCCAACCACCTCAACAAGCGACCAAGGAGCTACAGCAGGTGAAGAGCCACCGAAGAAACTGACCACCCTCTTCCTGCTGTATCCCCCAGGTATTGAGTCTCCAGCAAATCCAACGAGACCAATGTAGATAGCAGTCCTCCAATCTCTTGAATCATAATAAGCTTCCACGATACCTGCTCCTTCAAATCCTCCTGTGATGAATAACAGGAAGCACCAAGCTGCTCTTGTCTGATTAATCCGATAACCTGCCATCCAATATCTGCACACTAGCAAACGAAATAAGATCTAATTTGGGGGGGGGGGAGTGATGGGATGGGTATACAACAGAAGTAAAAACAAAGATAAAGAGAAAGCACATAACCAATCATCAACCGATACCTGCCCTAGGAGTGGTCGATATCGACGCAATACCAAAGGTCGTAGCCCACCTCCTAGATCGGGAGCTGATGACACCCCGGAAAGGTCTACCACGAAATGCGAGGAAAACATCGTTCCTCACTTTTCGTATAATGGTGGTCGGGTCCATAGCAACTTCATCAAAAATTTCCTTATTCCACGAGCACCAGATGTGCCAGCAGATAAGACAAGGAATCATACGAAGAAGAATCGATCGAAAAGATTTTCCGGAGATACCTGACCACCAGAAACTCAGAAAAGCTTCAAGCGAGATTGCATTCCCTCGGTAACCCATCAGATTCTCGAAGTAATTCCAGACAGACCTAGCACAAGAACCGAAGAGCAACAAGTAAGTAGAGGATTCAGAGTTACCAGAAGTGCAGCACCTGCACCTGGACATAAGAGGGATGCCGATTCTCTGAAGGTTCTCATCTATTTGTAAGCCCTTATGCAAGGATTTCCACATAAATAAAGAAACCTTCGGTGGGATACGGACATTCCAAACGCAGGAGAAAAGATGGAGACGAGGGCCTGGAGATCTAACAGAATTCCATGCCGCCTTCAGCAAGAAGGTATTACTGTCCCACATAGTGCCACCTCCATGTGCATCCGACAAGGCCTTCACGGACTGCATCCGTTTCCACGTCTCACTAGCGTAAGACGGGACACCGGTGAAATTCGTACCTTCCAATCTATGATACTTGGCGTGGAGGAACGTCGCCCATAAGGAGTTGTTCTCTCCCAACCTCACCCATAGCTTGCAAGCAAAGGCCATGCAGATGTCCTTAGGGTTTCGCATGCCAAGACCTCCCTCACTTTTCGGACAATGGATTGAGTTCCAAGAAATCCAGTGGTGGCGGGAAGCGTTGTCCTTGTTTCCCCAAAAGAAGGAAGAAGCTAAGGAGTGGTAAGAGCGAAAGAAAGATTCAATGGGAGTCATAGCAGCGAAAATATGAGATCCCATAGAGTCCAGAACATACTTTATGAGAACCATTCTGCCAGCCTGGGAGAGTAGTGTAGCGTTCCACCGAATGATCTTCCCCCTGACTTTGTCAGTAAAGGGATCGAAAATGGCGTTGAGCATCCTACCTCGATATAACACTATGCCGAGATAAGGTAGGGGAAGAGAGGTCGCCTTGAAACCAGAATAAGACTCAATCCAGGATGATCAAACCTCAGAAAGGTCTCTCGCGTACACGAAGCAGCTTTTAAAAGAGTTAACGAGTTGCCCAGAGTTTCTTTCGTACTGCCGTATAAAACTCAGAAGGATCCTAATAGACCGACGACAACCATTAGTAAAAATGATGATATGTTCTGCGAAGGACAAAGAAGAGAAAAGAGGGCATCCCCTAGGAATGCCGAACCTATGAATCTGGCCAGCAATCGTAAGAAAGTGTAACCCTCGAACGAATGCCTCGGCCGCAATGACAAACAAAGAGGGGTAGAGAGGGTCTCCCTGTCTAAGACCCCTCCCAGATCTGAAGAAACCGGTGGTCGGTCCGTTGATGAGAACGGAAAACCAGCAGTTGGAGATAAGTCTCCACACAATGTCGATGAGGGGTTCTGGGAACCCGAAAGCCCTCAGGACCTTGATTATGAAGAACCATGACATGCGGTCATATGCCTTAGCCATATCTAGCTTTACGACCACATTAGAGCCTCGAACTTTGTTGTCGATATGAGAAATCAGCTCCTAGGCTAAAATGATGTTATCAGTGATCAAACGTCCTTTTACAAAACCAGCCTGCGAAGAAGAAATAACACGCTCGAGAAACGGAGCTAACCTGGAGGTTAGAACCTTAGAAATGACCTTGTTAGAGAAATTACATAAGCTGATTGGACGGAAATCCGAACAGGAGATCGGTTGGTCGCATTTAGAGATTAGGATCAAGTTGGTGGAGGTCCAGCCCGTAAGAAGCTATCTACCGGAAAAGAAGGATTAAACGGCAAAGCAGAAGTCCACTTGAATAATCGGCCATACACTCCTGTAGAACACCCCGTTGAAGCCATCCGGCCCACTTGCACTGTCCTTGCTCAACGCAAATACGCACGCACGTATTTCATCCGAAGATGGGGGAGCAGCAAGGTCAGCGTTATCCGAGGGGAGAACAAGACTAGGGATGAACGCAAGCAGGGAAGGGTCGGAGACAGACACAGAGGGAGAGCTCAGAAAAGACTAGAAATGAGACAGAATGGAATCTTTGACCTCAGCCAGAGTAGAAGCCAAAGACAGATCAGGGCGTTGGATCTGAAGAATCGTAAGAAGTCTATTCTTCTTACGAATGGTAGAATGAAAAATTTGGAGTTCGTATCTCCATCAACATTCCTTTTGATCCTAGCCTTCTGACGGAGGTGGTCTTGTTCAATATGAAGCTCCGAAGAAAAGGCTAACTGGGCCAAAACCCAAGATTCCTTCTTAGTAGCAGATGGATCCTCATCGAATGACGATTCTGCTAGCACAAGATTTTCTTCGGCCATCGTATTACGGTCGAAGATATTCTTGAAAACCAGAGTATTCCACTCCTTGAGGCAAGCCTTCAGCCTCTTCAACTTATGGGAGAATACCATACACGGAGATCCACTAATAGGGGAGCTCCAGGAATCTTCCACCACACTAAGAAACGTATGGTGAGATCTCCACATACTCTGAAACCTAACAGCGGAAGGGCCAGATAAAGAATGGCGGTGGAGGTGGGAGACCGAGAAAGAAAAAGGGAGGCTGAACCAGCCTTCGGAGGCGAAGACTCGGTCTAGCCTGGAAAGAATGCGGTTAGGCCCGTCTTGGTTGTTACACGAAGTAAAGGCAGATCCGACGAGAGACACCTCAGAGAGACCCGAACTAAGGATAAAATCATTGAAATTAGCAACTGCTAGATGATTAACTGCAATGCCCCCTCGTTTTTCGCTTGGCTTGCGACAACATTAAAGTCGCCTCCCAACACAGAAACAGGGAATCCCATTGCGGATAGCGATATAATATCGGACCAAAGAGACAATCTTTCTAACCTGTCGCACTTAGCATAGACATCGGAGAAGAGAAAGGAAGAACATAAAGAAGAGCTCGAGCAAGCAACCGACAAAAGTTGATCTGAGTCGAATACCGGGTGGACGACAACTTCCTTGGACCAAAGAATCCAGATCTTGTCGGAGGTGTTGGCTAAAGCACTGCCAAATCCAAGAGATAAAATAGCGTTAGTGACCACCTTCGGTCCCACTAATGGTTCCAGAAGCGCCACCAGGCAGATAGAGCGTTTCCTAACAATCCGATTGAGTCTAGCTAGCGACTCATCATTACCTATCCCGCGAAAGTTCCAGATTAGAAAGTTCGCCATCAAAAAACCAAAAAACTAGGCCCAAATAGAAAAGACACCCAGATCAGACAAGATAAAGGGTGTGGCACGTAGATCTAACGATCTGCTCGGACGCCGCCATAGAGCGTGTGCGAATGGTACGAGGGGTGCATGGGCCAGGCCTTTGCCTCCTGCGAGAGGCCCGAGCCGACGACCTAACGGGAGACTCGACAGAAACAGAAAAATCAAGAGAGTGAAGGGCCTCTCTGGCTGGTGCACAAGCCGAGCTACCGAGCTTAGACGGACAAGAATTCTTAGTAAGACGATATAGGCGATCATTAATGATCGCTATCTCGTCCTTGCTAAGAAGGGGAATGGGTACAGAGGCATCAGACGGAGGACCAGATGAAACATGGGGAACTAAAGCAGACACAGAAACCGGACAAAGAAATGTAGGGTTGCCCAAAGGAGACAACACCAACCGCTGAAGGAACTCTATCAAAGATGATCTATCTTTAGATTGATAGACCCGCAATAATGGTATAGTTGCCAGAAAGGGACGAATGGAGCTAGCGGAAGGGGTGGTCAGACATGATAGGCTGCCTTTCTTATACACCGTATAGAGGCACACACTAGTGTCCTCTATACGCCTACGACAGAGAGGCCCCCCATCCCATGAAGACACGCTCCTGGAAAACCGCCAAAACAAGATCCTAGCCGATCTAGTCTCTGACGATGCTGAGTAGGCCTCGCCAAGACTTAAAGCTACGAAAACACAAACCGCCGACAAAGAGACAAAAGCAGCCGAATGAAAGAAAAGCACAAAGAAATGCCAATCATGGCCGTGAAGCTAAGACAATAAGATAACAGTCACAACAAAAGGTCGGAAAACCACAAACAGACCCCAGAAAAGCAAAAAAACCCCAAAAAAAGCCAGCCGAACAATGAGGTGCTGGAAAAATGCCAAAAGCCATTCTGACCACCAAACTCACTTGCCCATGCCAAGATAATAAGGACAGAAGGGACCAAAACAACAGGCAACTCAACCCAATAGACAACAACCCACTTAACGCAGAAAGAGAAAAGTGGCAAGAACAAAACAACCACACACACGGACCTAACACACCCATGACCTACCCTTGCCACTTCCTAAGAAGGAAGAGTGACGATAGGGAGCTCACATGAACGTGTGACTTGGCTCATGTTACCACACACGACACCACCCAAACACACCACAAGAATGGAAATCTCAGATGAACAGCTTATAAAGCAGGAGTATAAAGATGAAACCCGAACCTGAGGGAATGGCGAGCACAAAGAATAACCTGCATTTGAGAAACCAAGATGAGCAGGCCCAAGCCAGGACCCACTCTGATGACCAAACCTAAGCGCAGGCTCCTCAGCCTGAACCCCATTCACAATGGCAATGCTGCACGAAGGAGGAATATGGTCCAAAAATAACGTAGCCGCCATCCCGATAGAACCAACCTTGATAACATCCCCACTCAAGCTAAGAGAGTTACCCCTTCAAGAACAGGGGAGAACAACCAATTTAGAGCCAAGATAGGCTTCCTTGAACGGCGAGGCCTACGTCTTCGATGTCGAGGTCTAGCCTTCTTAGCCATCGAGGCAACATCAGAACGCTTCACAACACCTAAGCACATAGCAAGCCTTGCAGGGGTGTTCAATTCCCCTTCTTCCGGCAAATCTGCAACAATAACACATCCAAAACCCAGCCCAAATACACCTCCGCAAGCCAAAGACCCCACAACAAATCCACGGACAGCCGCAATAGGAGATGAGCTCATCGACTTAAAGCTCAAGCGAGGAGCAAAGGGGTGATGAAATCCCGCCTTTCACGACAGTGAGCAGGTCGACAATTTAACTCCTCTGACAAAGGCAAACTCCAACATCCAGAAACTTGGTATGCTACAGGGGAAGGTATGCTACGAGGCAGAAGTTTGGTTACCAGCTCCGAACTGTAAATGGGGAATAGCTCAAGAAAGCAACCTCCAACATCCAGAAACTTGAATCTCAGCAGCCCTGAAAAAGATTCCAAAGAGTAGAGACAAATCTCTATCGATGAAATTCCTGAAACAACCAGAGAAACTGGACCTTGTGAAACAGCCAAGATCGCTTCCGCAATCACATCAAAAAGGGGACACGGTTGTAAGAATGAGCCAGCAACGATGAACTCGCTCGTGACCATAACCGATTTTACAAAAAGAAATAAACCAGAATATACGTGATAGGTCGAGAAGCAAGGGGAAGTAGAAATTAGGGATCTGAAGAGCTAAATCGCAGAGGAGAAAACAGAGAACCAATTGAGAAAGAGAGCAAGGGAGAAGATCGCTTAAGGGAATCGCTCGAGAAAAGAAACAGTCAGAACTTGCTCGCCATTTTTTTACTGTTATGAACATAGATGTTTTCCTGATCTTCTTTTTATGAAACAAATCCCATTGTATTCGGAACGGGGGTAATTAGCTAGAGGCGACAATCCGTGGGTTCGATTTGGAGGTTGAATAAAAAGGTTGCCATATTTGGAATATATATATATATAAAGTACTCTCTCTCCCTTATTAAACCCTAGCCCCAATTTAAACCCGTCGTTCCCCGATCCAAATCCGCCGCCCCCATCGTAGCTCCGCCCATGCCTCCGCCGCCACGGCTCAGGCGGCCGCAACCCCCCCAAGACAACGTCGATCTCTCCCCCTCCTGCTCCTTCTTCCTCCCTTCACTCTACTCTTTCCTCGATGCAAAATCGCCCAAAACCGCACCCCATCCGCCCTTCCAGACCCCACCACCATCGGTGAACACCCACAGCCACCTCCAATTCCGACGACGACCACCCGCCACCCCATCTCCGACCCTGAGGCCCCCTCTTCAATAAAAATATAATTTTTATATTTCCTAAGCATGAAAGCCACTGAAACTCTCCGGCACCACCACCACCATTTCACTGCTGCGGACCAACTGAGAATCCCCCGAGCCTCCATCGACCACCTCATCCGCCGGTGAGCATTTAATTATCGTTTTATTTGTTTTTGTAATAAAAAATGCGATTTTTAAGTAGTGTAGGATATGAAAATATTTTTAGTAAGATAAAAATCTGATTTTTATTGCATGTATGTAATTTAGAAAATGGTCATGCAAAGAAATAGTATGATAGATTTGATTTTTATAACAATATGAAAAGGAATGATTTTTATTATAGAAAAGAAATGATTTTTATGTTATGAAAAGATTTGATTTTGAATATGATAAAGATTCAATTTTTAACATAGCAAAGATTTGATTTTTAATTTGAAAAAGAATATATTTTTATGATAGAAAAGAATTGCTTTTTGGTTATATAAATTTTTTTGATTTTTAGCGCTATAAAAATTTGATTTTTATAAATATGGCGAAGTGATAAAAATGTGATTTTTACCCATGTAGCGGTGAAATAAAAATGTGATTTTTATTTATGAACAGCGTGGAAATATGGAGTTGGAATGTCGAGTAAATCCAAACCATCGTCCGCTAAAGAATGACGGAGTGGAACCCAAAGGTGAGAACTTCTCACTTTAATTTATTTCCTAGTTAAAATATATACTAGGATGCAGACAGTGCTTAGCAGCACATGACACCCGTCGTCCACAAACCATGGACGACTTGCTTGATTTGTTGTGTAAATTGATTGTGATGTCGAATGGAATAAATAAAATATTCACGTGTTGAAACAAATATTTTATCGTTAAAAATATAATTTTTAATGTGTATATGAATAAAATAAATATTCATTTACAAATTGAATGATTTGTTTATGTACACTGATTTGACTGATATTGGTTGGCACGATAAATTTTACACATCGCCCAACTGCACAAATAAAATCTGTGTTTGTTGATTGAAACACCACATGGGTGTTGGGATGATATTTGACGTACACTAATCCCAATTTTTTAGTGGTATGTCGATTGTTTGGTTGACAAACTGTGTAAGCGTGAATCTTTAATATTTAACGCTTATGCAGTGTAGAATACACTCTGGATGATGGTTGATTATTTATGGTTGTTGTGATACACATGTGTGTATGAAATCCATATAAATAACATTATATGGTAATTGACTGTGTCTAATTCCAGTTCAGAAAGAATGAATATTTTAAAATAACGAATATTTTAAAATAATGAATATTTTAATATAATATTCAGTAAAAGATCAAAATCTGATTTTGATGTCCGATTTGGGATGGACACGGAAATATTTAAATATATAAAGCCGTGTTGATTAGATTAACGCCATTTTGCGTGAACGATATTTATATCGATTTTATTCATTTTTATAATGTATATTGAAAAGGAAGTGATTTCAAAATCTAATGTTTTGAAAATACTGCCATTTATATATCGATGATATGGAATATTCAATTTTGATTTGAAATTGAATATGAAGTTGAAATCGTTTCGAAAATGAATTTAAAACGATTTATAAAATACGTTTTGAATGGAAATCGGTGATATATATATATATATATATATATATATATATATAATGGCCTGAATAGAACGCGCCGCGGCAGTTCGCGAATTTCGACCATTGACTTCGAACGGACATTACGGGAGATCCGACCGTCGGATTCTCCTAAAATCAGAACTGTTGGGTTCGTATAGAAAAGAGCTTTCCAAAAAATATATGGGATTTGAAATCTAACGGTTGGATTTGGAATTATGTCCAAATCAAATTTGGAAAAGGTCGTTGTAAGTGCAGTTTGATGACCGTTTATGGAAATCGACTGTACGGGCCTTGATAAAATTATTAAAAATATCATTAATTAGTGTAAAATCATAATAAATGATTTGGAAAAATTGGGATGAAAAATTGCATATTTGAAAGGATAAAAATATATTTTTATTGAAATGAACTAGTTATGAACTAGAATTATAATCCAATATTTTTAAATAAATAAATTGAATTTGAAATGGTTTTAAAAATAACCAGAATTTCCAATATATGAATTAGAATGGACTTGAATCGAAATTATCTTCAGAATATTTCGATATTGGATTCCGTGATTATACGGACATTGCGGAGGAATTTGGAAGATATATGTATATATATATATATATATCGTTATTCCAATACGATATTTGTTGATTTCAGAATTTGATATTGAATATAAGCCGATATATTTTCTATTCAGAGCCTTGTATTTAATATCAAATGTGATTTGGGTTTGTCGTGAATGGTGTCTTAAATAACACTGTTCTTGAACCCCGTTTGAATAGAATAAATCTTTTAATCAAGATTTGAAGAAGAATTACCAATTAATTAACATTTAATTGGAACTGAAAATGGAAAGTGAATTGGGTTTATTATGAACTGTGTTTTTAACGACATTCGTTCTTTAACTCGATTTACGGTGAAATGTGATTTGGAATTTATAAATCTTATTATTAAGATTTAACAGGAATTTTCCAAAGTAACGTTTTTCAATTTAATATATTAAATTGGAATTGAATGGAATTCGATTGATAATAATCAAAGTGAACTTCTGAGGAGGAAGACTGTTAATACATATGGAATTTAAAAGGCTTTGCCATTATTCCATTTATATTATTAGTCGGATACGGAAATTGATATCGATTATATATTGATTTGTTTTTCCATGAAGATTCCATAATTAATGGAATGTGATTTGGGTTTATCGTGAACTGTGTTTTAAATGACGTTAGTTCTTTAACCCAGTTAAAGATAAGATTAATTTCTTAGCTTTGAATAATCATTAATATTGATTTTTGGGAAGATTAAAACTAATGATTCTTTGATTCGATTGAAAGGTGAATGTGATAATTAAAATTATCAATTCAAGAAAATGATGGAGAATGGAGTATCACCAGTTTTTCTCCAAGCGATAGCTAAATCTTTAATTAGATTTGAATGTGAAATGGTAATTAATATTTACCGATAACACCATGGTGTTAGATATGAAGTATTACCAGTTTTACTTCATGGGATGAATAGGTTGGGATTGGGAAATATAATAAATGATTACTTCGGTGTGGTTCGCTAATCCCGACTAGTTTAAATAAACCTTAATATGGTTTGAGTTGATATTCAAAGGAAGATTAAAGAATAAATTTGAAAGAATTTATCTTTGATAAAATTAATGGGAACCTTTCCCAAAGTATAAGAATATTTGAATAAAAGAATATTCTGGACTGGAATGAGGCGTATGTTGTGTTTTTATAACACTTGTTTATAAGATACGCTCAGAAAGACCGGGTTTATCCCATTCTGAATAACTGATTCGACGATATGTCGACGATGAAGATGGTGGTTGAAGACCGGAGGTCTTCACATCGTCTGGATGATTACTGATGTCTTGATTGGGCTGTACACCCAAGACGAGATAATAAGTGGTGACCGTCCAGACGTACTTGGAGATCGACCGAATATGCGAGGGTCTCTCTCCTGTATTGGACATATGAGACGAGCAATAAGGTGCCTCGGGTTTCGTTCAGACCCAGAACGAACTTGTAAATGGACTGTGTGTCTGACATTGGATTTTATTCTGTGCTGATTGATCTCTATTTAATATACATCTGCCTGGTAAAGGAGAATTTATTCTCTTACTTCACCCTTCTCTGAGACGTACGTGATCAAAGGTTGTATATCAATAGGCATCAGTCGCATGATATAAATTTCCTGTATGGCATGCTGAGTTGCATGGATCAAGGCTTCTGTTGGAAAGCAAAGTCTTGTGGTTGATGATCAAAGCATCGCTATAATATAGCGCCGCTTTGTGTATAGCGTTAATTCGCGAGCCTCACACCCTGGTGTGAACCAGAAACGGGAGAAGGATCCAGGGAGGGCATGCGTCTCTTTCTAGCTAGAGGTAGCGTCAGCGTTTACACGACCTGACATTATATATTTTTACCTATATGGTTGTTGGAATGCGAGGCGCCTCGGTTATATCGGTCACTTCGGTGTCGATGGATGGTTTGGTCGGTATATGACAAGTTTACGCCCCATAGGCGTGGAGACGTATTGTTTAGGGAATTATTAATCCACTTCGTATGGACCGGCCCTGTGGCTCCTAAGGCTTGACAGAGTACTTGCCTAAGACATGGGCTAAATTGTCTCGAAGCGGTGAGGACGATCCCTTGCCTCGGTTCATAGACGGAAATCCAACTTCCAATACGACATTGTTTGGTTTTAGTCGTAATCCTATATATGGCGACATAGTGGGATGGGGTGCTCATGCCGCCTATGATTGATACATTTATATTTGAAGTTGATTTCTTCACTTATATTAATAATAAAAGATCAAACTTCGCGTATCAAGCATTATTTGGCTATTATAAGGTAAAACCCTATCCTCTGGCTTGCGTTGCATTGTGTGATGGGACCTGGGTTTTATAATAGCTTCATTGTTCTTTATTTAGCATTGCGCTGTTTGTTTTATGCAGTGGTATTCTTGAGAGGAAACCTGTTCCGTGTTATATGGCATGGTCCCATGATTTACCAAACTTTAAAATAAAGATTAATAACTGTTTTAGTTCTTACACCAGTCACAAGACTGGCCTGGAGTTTATTGTTTTAAGCTAAACTCTGGGTGCCCTTATTTTCCACACGGGCAGCTAGTAGCTAGGTTTTGCAGATATTATATTCACAGGATCTTGGCTTACGACTGGAACGATATTCGAAAAGCTCTGTATCCGTGTATCTCTTTCTGTTGTGTTTTGTATTTCCACTGCATTGTAATGTATTTAAATATCTGGTATTTATCACATGTATATTATTTATTCATACTCTGTAATATTCTTGTACACTAATGTAAATTGTTGTAATAAGAAATGAAATGTTCTGCTGTCTTTGTTCTGATTTGTCATGTTCTCAACTCAATCCGGCTTTCCTTCATGGGGAAGTTCGGGTCATTATATCATGAATGTTCGTTAATGACATGTTCACGAATCACATATATATAACCCGAAAACTGTGCAAGTTGTTGTTTATTATGCTCTTATTTTGTGTGATATCTGGAAGATCTTTGGACTTAAATATTATTTTGTAAATTATTTGAAACTTAAATAAAATAAGTTATAAGTAATAGAATATATACCTATAAATATAGATTTTGTAAATACAACTCTAGATTCCAAGTATTTCTAATTTTAAGGTAAGTGGTGACAGAAGTTGCAACTCAATTTATACGAATGAAATGAGTAAGGATACTTAATGGGAAAAAATTTGATGTTAATGTATAAAAATTTACATTAAAAGTCAAATTCTGTTATTAAGATTTAATGTTAAAATTTTAATATAAGATTCAAAACTTCGCAACTATAATGTAGTGAAATTTAATGATAAAGTTAAGCTAACAATTTGTTAAGTTATCGTTAAGCTGATTAAGATATGACATCGTGAAACATTTATAGAAATTGAGTTAAGTAATAAGTAATAATTTGACTAAAAAGATAATATAGGTTATATATGAGTTGAATTGCTTTAAGTTAAACTGACTTCAAATTTTATTTGAAGTTGGCAATGTGAAGGTGATTGGAATGACATAATTCTATTGACATATAATAAATTAAGTCAAATTGTTTTGAGAAAAATATGTGTAAATAAATTGATTGGATATGAATATAGCTTCTTAAACTTATTTGGTCTTCGTAACTTGGAATATATGGTTTGTTCTAAAGTAAATTAAATCGTTTGGCTTGGTTAAAATAGAAACGAATGGGATCGTTTAAGTCAAATGAATGTCAAAATATATTTGAAATAAATTTTGAATTTGAAGTTGAATTAATTGTTGAATTAGAGTTCATCAAGCCGAATTAAAGAGAATTTATAGGCATTAAATAAATAGCGTGAGATGATTTATTAGTCTATGATTCAAATCGAATGTAAGTGGAATAGTGTTTGAACTAATCTAAATGTGTTTCAAATATAAATTTATTTTTTTCGTTTATGTTATTGTTCACTTCTGTGAGCATTTTACTTGTGTTAATTTACTTAAATGAGAATGCTAGTCCTGATCCGAGTGTTTTGTATTTTTTAGGCATGATACTCGGGTCGGATTGAGTACATAGCTTGAGATTGCATCTGGCGGGGCTGGAGATTCAGGAAGGACTCTTGCTTGTTCGTTATTTCTGTCATTTTATTCGTATTAATAAAATTTATGTATTAGCTTTCCGTTGTGTTAAATTCCTATAACTCTGATGTATTATATTATTTTATTAGTTGTGAGACATTGTCTTATTATGTGTTTGTGAATCTGTTTAAACCCCATAAGCAATAACAATTCACTGTTTTGAGCATTTCGAGTTGGTTTAAGTATTAATTTGAGATGTTAAAAAGGGTGAGCCGTTTCATGTGGTATTAGAGCCAGGTTTGACAAAGCTTAGCTTATCAGGTTTAAAAACTCATTAGAGATAGAGTAGAAATACTCTAGAATGAGTGGAATTGACACAAGAATTGCTATAGAGAGCGTATTTTAAAAATAAAAAATTATTTTGAAATTTAAATAGATCGTTTTGAAAAGTGTAACTATTTTGAAATATAATTTTTAATAAAGGTTTTCAAGTATTTTATTGACGTCGAGAGTGGACTATTTAGTATGTACGAATTTTTGAATATACGCCTGATCAGCGTATATATGAAGTCCAATATATACTAGATAGATATAGAATCACATTCTAATCACTTGAAGATGGTTCTGTTGATGACTGCAGCATCATCAGTAATTATTTTCGAGTTTCGAAAATGGGACGATTGTATGGTTACGATTTAAACGTCGAGAAAAACTTGAAACCGTATAGATAAGTGTTTGAAAATGTTTTGATAAATTTTAATAAAGTATTTTGACAAAATGGATATGAATGGGAATTGATAAGCGAAATTTAAATAAACAACATTTTCATTGTTTGTGAAGAATAAATTGAACTGGAAATGAATTAAGATGGAAACTGGAATAATTTGAGTAAAATTGGAATAATAATGAATGTTTTGAAAATATAATACTGCCACTTCACGAGTTATCATTGCATGTTGAGATATATGAATATAATTCTGGCAAATTAATAAAATTTGTTACTCAAAATATCCATTTCAAGAAAATGGTTGTGTAAGACGATTTGCGGCCGATAACAAATAAATGATGTATGATGAATGAATAAATAAATATAAGAATGGTGAACTAATAAAATTAAAAAAAATAAGAAGTGTAATTCGAATAAAGATAAATTGTGAATTAAAATTAATTTAGTTGTAACAAAAGATATTGTTTTGACTAAAATTTGAGAATTCGATTCCGGAAATTTTGATAGTGATTCTAAAGTTTTGAAAAAAAAACTAGTGGTATATACTAGTATTTCTGAAAAATGTTAGAAGTAACTTTCTGAAATATTTTCAAAAAGGGAATTATATGAACGGAGAACCCACTTTGTCGCTAGGAAATAATTTCAATGATAATTTTAAATCATCAGAATTTATTTTCGAGTCTCAAAGTGGGGAGACCGCTTTGGTAGCTTTATTCAAACGAAGTTTGATTTGTGAACATGATGCGATATGTAAATATGTATATTTTCGAATAATCGAAAGAGAAAAAAAACCCCGGAATTGAATCTTGTGTATGAGTTGAATGATATCCATCCTATTGTATTGAGATAATATAATATGTATACCTCGGAATGAATATCTCGAAGAAAACGACCAAATTTAAATTTCCAATGAATTGAGTAGAAGTTCGATTTTACGACTTGTTGAATAAATTTGATTATTTCAAGTGAAATTTAAAGTATTGAGTTATATCTTTATAACTTGAAGGAAATCGAATATGAAAGGGAATGTAACGACCCGCATTCTACGCATCATAGGATCGTAGGATATTTATTTCTTTCACATACGAAGTCGTATGGTCATGTAACTTTGGGAGGCGACTATTGGGGCCATTTCCCATGTTCATGATTTTTCTCAATTTTAAATGACCATTTTACCCCTAGTTGGCACTGTTTTGGCCATAACTTTTGACTGGAAGGGAATTTTGACCTGAAACCACTTCCATTGGCTTCGGATGATGGTTTCTCTTTCCGTAGAGTGGTCACATTAGCCAAACGGACTTACCGTTTGGGAGATATGGCTGAAACAAGTTTCAGATGGTGAAAAACAGCTTAATTGGGCTTAAACGGGTGATTAGCAGCTAGGCCCAAGGGGAATTTCGGGTTTAGGGAGATATAGGTGCTGATTAGGGTTAGAAAACATTTCTTTAGACATTTCCCAGCCGCCACTTTCATTTCTCTTGACATAGCCATGGCCTCCACTCTCTAAATCTCTCTAAAACACCCAAAAATCACTTTCTAATTGAAGATTAGGCTTAGCAAACATCAAATCAAGGAGTATTGACACGAGAACCGAGGTAGAGCTGCTGTGTAAGATTGGGAACAGCACCAAATCAGAGAATATTTCAGTTTTGGGGTTTTAGTTGTGGCCAAGGTGAGTGATAGCATCATTTTGACACTAATTACAGTTAATTAAGGGTAATTAGTGAAGATTAGCGAATTTATACGTAAATAAATTCTGGAAAAATTCTTAAAATTCAAAAATAATGTTTTAAGGCTCTATTAGAAATTTGGGTTAATTTCGATGTGTTTTGCTAATCGTATGCTTAAACATGATTAAGAGGGATTATAGGCAAATGTGAGGTTTTAGCCACTTTTGATCCATTTTGGTTCATTTGAATTGTTGTTTGCTGTTTGTGGTTGCTATTATATGTTGCTATGACTCTATGGTATGTTTCATGATTGATTAGAATAGTTAAATTGCTCGAAAACGTCGTCGAATGGCGTAGAAAGCTCGCTGGAAAGTTGCAGAAGTGTGCAGGTTCCGAACCGGTTCGGATCGGAGAAAGGGGTCGGATCGGACTAGGGAACTGACCAAGGGAATCCGAACTGGATGGGGACTTGCCACTGGAAGAAGTTTGGCAGGAAGGAAGGCCATTGCTTAGAGTTGGAGTTGGACAGAAGATCGGATCGGAGCGATGGAGCAGATTGGATCGGAGTAAGGGAGCAGACCGGATCGGAGGAAGAGAACAGGACGGATCGGAGCAGGCAAACAAGTCAAACAGGAAGAATCAGATCGGATGAACTACCTCCGAACCGAACTCAAGCAGAGGCACCCGAACCGAACCGATATCTGAAGGGGGAGAATCACTGAGCCGACCCGACCCGGAGGGAGACACCGACCCGACCCGAAGTGGACTACCGACCCGACCCGATGATGGTGATGACTACCGAACCGAACATAACTCTAGGACTGTTAATGCGCGACAACTCTTCTGAAGACCCACTCCAATTCGACCAAACCCGAGATGCAAAGGAAGTCCAAATGAGAAGTTAGAGCTCAAGATTCAGAAGGGAATCAACGAGTTCGCTTCATGGTTGGGCTCTGCTGCGGGACGCGTGTTAAGGAGCTATCGACGTCTATAGCTTTGGACCACTATGGTAGGAGGTGCGAAGGCGGATCCAGGGCCATTATGGCATAGGTAGAACCAAGGGCTACGACCAATGAAGTGGGTCATTGAAATGTTTGGTCATGACTCCAAGTGTTTGGCTTGGTCACAGCAGGGTTTCTACAAGTCGGGATTCGTCGTTACCTCAGTTTGTCTAGTGTTCCAAAGTGGTAGATGTCGTACGCTTTACGCACTGAGTGAGAGATGTGAGGATGGTTGCTATGGATGATTTGTTTGCTATCATTGTGACATGCACACCCCACCCCCGTATTCTTACACTATTTATTATGGCACCTTGGGGTATTGTACGGTATGTGGTACTAACTCTTTGGTTGCAGGTCCAGGTTCAGGTATGGTTTAGTATACCTGTTATTATTCTGTTTAGATGCTTATCGCTCATACCAGGCTTTATGTCTGACCCAGAGTTTTATGTCTCTTCTTATTACTCTGGGTGCTCACACGAGCAGACTAGAGACAGGTTAGCTGGTGATGCACGGGTAGATGATCCGGAGACGAGCAGGAGGCTTCCACGTAATATACATATATAGTATTCTCCCTGTATTGTTGAAGATCACTGCTTGGGCATTGTTGGTGTATCTTCTATTTCAGCTTTCTTTTGTTTAGAGACAGTAAATTTGGAAAATTGTAATAAGCTGTATTTGGATTTCCGCTGCTTTGAGATTGGTGTTGGTTTTAGTTATCAGCTTATACACTGTCTCGCCTGTTTTATGTCAAGTATGTTATTATTATATTTTATTCCATGCGCTGTGAGACATTCTACAGGTTCTTTGATTAGTTAGTTCCCTTCTTTCCTTTCTTCTGACGACCGTCTTGTGCTAGTCGGGCATGTGTACAGCGCACTTTTGGAGGAAATGCAGGCTGGTGCGAGGCGGGCCGCCACAGGGAATTTTGAAAATTTTCGATATACGAATATTTATGATACGAAATTTTGAAACTTATATACAAACTATATAAGTATGAGATTCGAAAACTATCGAATTGGAAGGTAATCAATTTTAATAAAATCTTATATAATGTAATTTATATAAGAATGATATGTTCGAGAACTTGATTCGGAAAAGGGAAATCTTATGTAAATTAACACTTACATTAGTGCGATATATGCCAAATAAAATTAAGTACGATATGTATATAGTATCTTATGTTTTCAAAAACTAAAGATATGCAGAAGTACCTTCCAGTGCGTGCCTACTCGGTAGGTAATGATCGGGACCTCGGGTCCGTTGAAAACCGCAGTTGCATTGGAGCTCCAATGTTTGGAACCTCCATCGAAATCGGTGCTCGTGCGATGCAGACATGTATTATATATTATGATTGATTTTCTAGCATAATTCGAGGGGCGAGATGTCTACAATTACAAGCGATTCCACTGGGATAGTGGCGTAACCACCGCGTAACTGCAATCTAGATGCCATAGCGAAATTTGTTGGGGTGCGATGCCTTCAGTACAAGCGACTCCACTGGGATAGTGGCGCAACCGCCGCGTAACTACGATCTATGGCAGACAACCATGGCGAAATTAGAGGGGTGTGATACCCATAGGAACAAGCGATTCCACTGGGATAGTGGCGTAACCGCTGCGTGTCTGCGATCCATGGGGGAAGTGAAGTACTTTCCATATCTGTTTAAAAAAAAAGGAGTTTTTAGTATTTCATTGGAAGTTGAAACAAGTATATATTTAGTACTTGGAGATTTTTAGTCATGTGTCGGTACCACGTATGCCTAAATTTCTGTAAGAACAAAAATGAACTTGTTAAACTTTGAATTATCAAATATTTTCATACTTTAAATAACAAATCAATAATCGAAAATTTAATCTTATAACTTCAACAAATAGATTAAGAAAGAGGATTTTAAATGTTTTACGACTCCACGGCTTTGGAATATAACAAAATACCATTTTCCCTTGTTCTTTCAAAAATAAATTCCAACACGAGAATTGCGAGTTTAAATTTATGTTATTACTGAATTGAAGTTTTAATATAAGAAGAGTATTTGGTATGTAAATAAAGTTGTGAAGATTTAATAAATTTAATGGTAAGTGAGTAGTGCAAATTCTATATAATTGTAAGAATGTGAAATGAGACGATTCCCTAATGAATTCAACATTTAATGGAATTAAATGTAGACAACGAAGAAGAAAATAAAATAGATGTAATTTACAAATGAATATTTAATTATTCAACGTAAGTAGATATGAATTTAAGGAATGTGAATCCTTTTAGCGACTAACATTGATAACTTAATCATTTGCAAGTAAGTTGAATTAATCGACAAGTAAATGAATTGTATGAAAATCTATTTAGCACCAGCAAATTTGATGTGAATGACATAAAAGATAAACATATTCGAGCAATAAGAATAAAACTAGCTTTTGTATGGATTTGAATGTGGATTATAAGTGTGCTTTTGTGTATAAATTTTGTTGCATGTACATGAAAATTTGCATATCATGATCATTATATCCTGTTTATGTTTTGTGTATTAAATTTAACTTTTTATGCATGAGTCTCATACATTTGTTAAGTGTTTTAGTAGGAAGTCATGACGTGCACTTTGCATGAGAGCTCATTTTTGCGCTACATATTAAAATTAAGCAAATATGCTTATAAAACGCTAATAAAAGGTACGCATCTCGAATCTAATACCATATTTGGGTTTTTGTGTTGTTTTCCCCTGATTAGCGATGCCTCATCGTAAGATGAGATGTATGTTTCGTTTTTTTGTTGTTTTTGTATACGGGAAAATTTTCCCGGTCGAATCGTGCAGGGGAGGTGCTATCGAAATTTTCCGTAAATCCGGATGTTAGAAAATTTTCAAATTCTAAATTCTATAACTTTGTTCCAATAAGTCGTAATAAGGAATAATTTGAATAAAATTTAAATAGAACAAATGTTCAAAAATAATTTTGTCCCTTCGCTCGTTGACGCATTTAAGTTTTTCCTTGACCTGCCATCACCTTTCGCTTGTCATTCGATCTATTCGTGCTTGAATTGTTAACTGTCTAGTTCGTATTCTTGAATCTCTCCTTTTGCCTTACATCGATCAATCTGAGGGCAAGTTGTATTAATAATTTGAAATTGATGGAACTCGGTATGACTTGAAATTTTAAATGGTTTATAGAGTAGTTTATAAATGTATAAAAGTCGATGACCTGGATCCCGAGATTTTGAAATATTTGAAAAATAAAATAATAGTTGATTTGGGAATTAATATTTCGAAATTAATTATAACCTCGGGATATAAAAAAATGATTTATTACCGAGATTCGAGAAACCGTGACTAAAGAAAGGTATATACCCGTGCTTTGTATTCGGTGTCCGATGTCTGGATGTTAATCAGAAAATACTTAGTGTTATATCGATACGTGCATAGGTCGTGCCTAGTGGCCTTGTCATTGGGAGAATCCTCTCGACTCGAGGCATAAATATTTTACGCCGTTTATCGTGAAATATTTGAAGTTTTCGAAATGATTTTTGGTTTTACAAATCCCGAAGCGAGTATAATTCGATATGAAAAGAAAATGTAGTAATTCAAATGATTTGAAAATAAAACCGGGATTTTTCGTCAAAAAAATTATTACATACTTTGATTTTCATGTTTATATCCTATTGTTGGTCTATTTATTTTGTTTAAAATCTAATCTGGTATTGGTAAATGTTTTGTTTTACAAACCAAGATTTTTAACATTTAAAATATAAAATTTATTTGGATTGAGTAATTAAGAATTTTTTATTTGTTTATAATTTTGAATTCTAGTCTATTTAGATGGATTTTTGAGTTGACTTTATAAGTGTAAATTTAAAAATTGAATAATTATCTAAGTTGTTTTGTTAAACTTAAACGTTAGTAGTGTTTTAAATCAAATTTACATATATTATTAAGGAAATTATAAAATTTAAAATTTCCCTTTTACTTGAGAATCATAATTTAATTTGAATAAAATTTGTTGGTTAAATTTGGTTTAAATTAAAGCTAGAATAGTTTTGATACATTTAACGATTGTAGTATTTTAAAATTTATTGAAATATTTTAGTTGTGTTTTAAATTTTAAATTTAATCTATTTTATTTTGGTTTTAAATCAATTTTGTAAGTATAAATTAAAATTTTCTTTTATATTCTATTTGAAAATTCGGTTAAATTAAACATCTATGATATTCTAAACTAATTGATGTACATATATTGTTTGAGAATTTAGTTAAATAAATTTATATATTTTGAAATTTTATTCGTTTTGAATTTTGAATTTATTAAGCTTGAAAATTGTTTATAATTTGTTCTAAATTTGACTGGGATTTTAAAATAATTAATTTAAGTTTTATTTGGAAATATTGAGTGGCCCAGTATGGGTTGTATATACATATTACTCAAGTGGTACATACATACTCTTTAATATTTATTTGTTAAGTTTGCCAATATTTAAATTTAAAAAAAAAAACAAAAGAGGAGAGAAACTTTTAAAACAATCATGTGTATTGCTGAAAATATCCAACACGTGTTCAATATTGTTTGAGATCGCTACCACGCGTCTGCCCCCTTTCATTAGTGTTCCTCTGTTCCCTTTTATTCTTCAGCCAAATAAAATTTCGTTTGTCCCCAAACCGAAAATCTGAGGCCTCCTCAAAAAATCGAAATTCCTCCCCAAAAATCCGATCCATGGATGCCTCCGCCATCTCTCCGCTTCACCCCCTTTGTGAATTCGATTAGGCCTATCGCCTCCTCCTTTGGTTGAAGCCCAACCCAGCTCGCTCCACCCTCTGTCTCCATCGCCATCCGGAACCGCTAGAAGCCATAAACCTTTGAAAGCCGTTGCATTTCCCTATCCACCGCCTGCTCCGTTGCCTTCCAATCTCGTGCTCCACCAGTCTTAGCCAAGCGATGCCAGCCGACACTCGCGACGCCCCCTCTCTCTCTCCTGCATGCGCAGGTTTCAAAAATAAGGGGGGAGGGAAGCAAAGGACAGTGGTGACGCAAGATGGCGGCAGTGCGGAAGCAACACCAAGCCTCTTTGGATCGTTGTTTTGTCACCTCCGCGCTTCTTAGCAGTGTCGTCTACAGTTTTCTACCATATTAAAAGCGAGTTTACTCACACCCGACTAATATTTCCCTCTTAATAAATTTACATTTTTAAAATGGTATTTGTAGTGTTAGAATATATTTAGGAACTTCATGAATTTTCCTTAATGACATGCTCACGAATCACATATATATGACGCGAAAACTGTGCAAGTAGTTGTTTGTTATGTGCTTATTTTGTGTGATATCTAAAGATTTTTGGAATTAAATATTATTTTGTAAATTATTTGAAATTTAAATAAAGTAATTTATAAGTAATAGAATATATACCAATAAATTTAGATTTTGTAAATACAACTCTAGATTCTAAGTACTTCTAATTTTAAGGTAAGTGGAGACTGAAGTTGCAACTCAATTTATATGAATGAAAAGAGTAAGGATACTTAATAGGAAAAAAAATTGATGTTAATTTATAAAAATTTGCATTAAAAGTCAAATTTTGTTATTAAGATTTAATATTAAAACTTTAATATAAGATTCAAAACTTCGCAACTATAATGTAGTGAAATTTAATGATAAAGTTAAGTTAACAATTTGTTAAGTTATCGTTAAGCTGATTAAGATATGACATCATGAAACATTTATAGAAATTGAGTTAAGTGATAAGTAATAATTTGAATAATGAGATAATATAGGTTATATATGAGTTGAATTGCTTTAAGTTAAACCGACTTCAAATTTTATTTGAAGTTGGCAATGTGAAGGTGATTGGAATGACATAATTCTATTAACATATAATAAATTAAGCCAAATTGTTTTGAGAAAAATATGTGTAAATAAATTGATTGGATATGAATATAGCTTGTTAAACTTATTTGGTCTTTGTAACTTGGAATATATGGTTTGTTCCAAAGTAAATTAAATAGTTTGGCTTGGTTAAAATAGAAATGAATGGGATCGTTTAAGTCAAATGAATGTCAAAATATATTTGAAATAAATTTTGAATTTGAAGTTTATTTAATTATCGAACCAGAGTTCATCAAGCTGGATTAATGAGAATTTATAGGCATTAAATAAATAGTGTGAGATGATTTATTAGTCTATGATTCAAATCGAATGTAAGTGGAATAGTGTTTAAACTATTCTAAATGTATTTTGAATATAAAGTTCGATTGATCGTTTATGTTATCGTGCACTTCTGTGAGCATTTTACTTGTGTTAATTTACTTAAATGAGAATGTTAGTCCTAATCCGAGTGTTTTGTATTTTTTTATGCATGATACTCGGGTCAGATTGAGTACATAGCTTGAGATTAAATCTAGCAGAGCTGGAGATTTGGGAAGGACTCTTGCTTGTTCGTTATTTCTGTCATTTTATTCATATTGATAAAATTTATGTATTAGCTTTCCGCTGTATTAAATTCCTGTAACTCTGATGTATTATATTATTTTATTCCGTTGTGAGATATTGTCGTATAATGTGTTTGTGATTCTATTTAAACCCCATAAGAAATAACAATTCGTTGTTTTGAGCATTTCGAGTTGGTTTAATTACTAATTCGAGACGTTAAAAAGGGGGAGTCGTTACACAGTGGCTTTAGTACAAAAGTTTGGAAAACCTGATTTGTTCATTATAATGACATACAATCCAACATGGGACGAAATTACGTCTGAACTATCACATGGACAAACTTCACAAGATCACCCTGATCTTACTACTAGAATTTTTCATACCAAATATGAAGAACTAAAGCATGATATATACAAAAAACAAGTTCTTGGATTGTCTAGCAACCCAGAAAATCAGAACCAATTAATTTTTTTTTAGCTATTTTAATGGATTTTGAATATTTAAAATGATTTATTTTAAATAATAACAACTAAAAATTTCTTTAAATCGAAGTTAGAACGAATAAATTTATTTTAATTATATAACGAGCCTGAAATGGTGCGACAGTTTGAAAATTTGATTTCAAATTTCAAATGAATGTTTAGGATTCAAAATAATCTGGATTTCACGAAAACAAGAAATATTTGAATCTGTTTGAAAATATCTTTCTAACGAATGTGAAAAATCCAGATTTCATAATGGGAAAAAAAAGTTATGCCCAGTTGAAAATTCTGAATAGTCGCTATGGAATTTATATAATATATATCCCTTAAAAATAGCCATTTTGCAAACGAATTCTATTTTCGACGAGACCACTTTTGTTGTATCCGGAATGTCAAATTATTGTTAGATTCCAATTTTCATAATTTTTGGAATTAATATGTGAGCGTAGTGAATTAAAATGCATTTGGTAATTTCAGTTTGAATTTAATCGACTGGAAAATGACCGTTTTTCAAACGGTCTCCAAATTCGACGAAATTAGTTTCGTTAGGACCGTATCGTCAAAACATAGTTAGATTTATTTTTTTGGATTTTTTTGGAGTCGGTATGTGACCCTGGTAAATTAAAATGTGTGTTCAAATTCAATACATATTGATTTATATTTAAATTTAAAGAAAAACTGACCGAAACGATAGAATTGGTCTACAAAACATATCCCATTGTGTCCAGAATGGGGGTATTTGGCTAAGGGCGATAGTCGTTGGGTTTGATTTGGAGTTCTTAGTGGTAAACCATAAATTCATGAATTTAATATTATTATATTTATATATATTCTATTTTGGCCAAACCCTAACCCCCACGCTCAAAATTCTGCACCGTCGTTCCCTCTGGAAATCAATGGCCTTTGTCTTCAAAAATTCGATTCCACTTTTCCCTAAATCCACGAAGATATAACTAGAACTCCCAATGGAGAAACTGTTCTACTCCTAGAGATCTTCCATTACACTGGTCAAGATCGTTTATAATTCAACGAGAGGGCTGATTTCTCTTCCCAAATCAGCGTCGTTCGGGTGGAATTTCCGGAGGGAGGGGGGTCGCGAGTGGGTCGCCGTCACTGGTGATGGAGGGGGGCACTTTGGCGCAGGATGTGGTGAGGCTTGATCTTGCTCCGACGTGGCGGCATGGTAGTTATTCAAAACCCTAGTTCTAAAGGGGTTGCGCCTGTTTTCCTATATCGTGAAACAGGGAAGATGATGGGATTAGAGGGGGGTGATTAACCAAAGGTTTACGAAATAATTAATTATTTTAACTACTTGTTAATTATTTAAATGTGTTATAAATTGTAATCGCAAGTTCTTGTACATACAATGTCAGAAAACAGCAATAAAGGGCTCGTTGGAACCGTAAATGCGAGTTCTACAACAAGGACTGACTAGAAGAAGATTGGAAGTAGTT
This sequence comes from Allium sativum, assembly GCA_030737875.1. Lineage (NCBI taxonomy): Eukaryota > Viridiplantae > Streptophyta > Magnoliopsida > Asparagales > Amaryllidaceae > Allium > Allium sativum. Next base: position 770,577,765 of record CM060926.1, read on the forward strand.
GCAAATTTTGATTAAATTAAAAATATGGTTTAATTTAATTAAAATAATCATTTTAATAATGATTTCGAAACCGACCACTGTGAGAAATCCTTCTCACTCTAATTACTTTACAGTCAAATAAATATTAGGATGCAGACGGTGCTTAGCAGCACCCGACACTATTTATTGTACAAACCGTGATTGTTTGTTTAGACTGTTGTAATGACCCGGATTTTCAGCCGTTGAATTCTGAATATTTAAATTTGTTATTTGAATTTTATATAGGAATTTATAAGAAATTATTTAATAAAACGATATTCAAACAATATAATTTAAAACGAGCTTGAAATAGTCACGGTAGTTTGTAATTTATGATTTAAACTTCAACTGAATATACAAGATCCAAAATAAGTCGGATTTCTGTGAAACAAGAAATGTGTGAATCTATTAAACTATAGCTTTCTAATGGAAGAGAAAATTCGATTTTTCATATTGTAGATTTTGTTTTATGTCCAAATCAAATTTAGAAATAGTCGCTATGAAGTCGTGCATACGCCATAACGGTTTATTTAATATATTTAAATATCGATCTTGAATATGGACAAGCCCTTTTAGACGTAGTGATGATTTAATTTTTAGAATTTTACTATAATTTTTAATTAATTAAATACGCAAATTTTTATTTGGAGTATTTTGCACCCTATATCAATATTTTGGGGCTTCATAATATAAGTTAAACTACCTTTATTATTATATTTTTGGAACCATGACACATCACTCGACACGACCATACCTTTATTTCTGTCCATAGCGGCTAGTAAAAAAATAGAATTTTATAAAACCACGTACTCTACATTTTTTTAACATGAAAACACAACAAATGGAAAACATTCACTGATTCAATGGCGATAAATTTAAAGCAAAGAAATAAACAGAATACCACCTTACCCCATATGCTTCAACAACATGATCTCCACACTTTAAAAGCCGTGTCTGTTAAGGTATTTTATATATACATATAAAATAAAATAATAGGAAACGTGACTGCCAATCCATTTCAGCACCCTGGGTATCAAGCTATTGCGAACTGTGTGTCCCAAGCCAATTCAGTTTCGTGATCTTCAAGCTGCTTCATTGGTGCCAATATAATAAGGAACCGTGCTTGCCAATCAAACAAAGAGCCGTGATTTGCAAGCTAATATAGGACCGTGCTTGCCAAGCTATTGGACACCGTGGGTGCCAAGCTATTCAAATCCCTTTATAAAACCAACGAGTCGTCCCCTTTTCATTTCGTTCCTCCAGCTAAACGAAGAACTCCTCCCTCAAAAAAAAATCCAAATTGTTCTTTATAGATTCAAAATAAAATCGAGAAAAAATTCCTAAATTCATATAAATTAATTTTTGAGTCCCCATCGTGTCTCTCTTCACTTCTATGTAGCTGGTGCAAGGCGCGATGGTTGTTTTGGTCATTGTATTTCATGCTAGGGTTAGGCGAATTGGGGTCAGCCTCGATAACATCTGGTGGCGTCGAAATGACCAGAGGTTGGTCTGGTGATGTTGGGGGACTGGCGATGTGTAGTTGTTGGGTTAAAGGGCGATAGTAGAATTGTACAGCTGAAGACTATGAGGAGGAAGGTCCTGTATGCTGGTTCGAAAGTTGGTCTGAGGAAGAAAGAGTCAAACGTATTGATTAGGCGATTAGTGGGAGTAAGCATAGTTAGTGTATTGATTGAGTTTGGTAGCAAGGATGAATTTGGCAGTATGTGATTTGCGGTTTGGGTTCAAATTGTCGAACTGGGTTCCTGGAAGTAAACATGGTTCCTGTGTAATCGTGGGTTTTGTACAGGAGAACGGAGAAAAGGAGTAGTGAAGGGTAAGGTACTGATGTAGTTCTTGGATCCAAGAGGTATAGGAGTTGCGTGGATTTGAAACCAGGGTAGATGACTCGAACTGAGAAAAGATGTTCAATAGGAAATTTACGTTCTAGGTAAGCACAGTGGTGTTGAAGGTATAATGTACCTTGATGTTAGAAACTCGGATGTGTTGACAAGTTGAGAATTTAACAATGTGCACTATTGGAGATTAAACCACGCAATGGAAAAGAGTTTGATATGCTCCGTGAGCCGAGCCAGGTTTAACCAGGTTAATAGCGATATTATTTATCAATAAGTATATTAGTTTAATTAATTACTCAATTGAAAAATTAGTAGGTAATTTAAATCGTATAAATTAGAACATGAATAACTTTTATTTCGTGAACAGAATTGAACCAAATTGGTCATGTTGGGATCACCACGACGAAATCTACACAGTAGAACTGATTTCGCTAAGAACAGTGCTATCTGAATTTCATAGGGAAAATCAAACACCCATTTCATTGTAAATGAAACAAAAGCAGAATCATCAACTACGAACAAAGGTGAGTAAATTCACTAACTCTACCTTGTTTATATTTTCATATAAAGGAGTTTTAAATTTATTTATAGTAATTTTGTACTGTGCAATGGTTGATTGGTTGAATAGTTGATGAAATTGGTTGAAATGATTGATATGATTACATCGTTGATTGATTATTAGATCTGATATTTCATATTGATGTGAAATAATATTATTGATGTTGATTGACATCTGTGAATGCAGGGAAACAGGTTGGAGGGATCCAACTGGATCCCTCAATATTTATATTACTGTTTTTCATTTGATTTTAATATACGATGTGATATATAATCGGTGATTGATTATATTGTGTTGAATTATCCTACCCCGAGAATTTGGGATTTAAAAACTGGAAAACATTTTCGAATACAAAAAAAAGAAATTTGGAAGGTAATAAAAAGAATTTAATTTCCAAAATAAAAATTAAATTCCAAATATACTTGACATAAAATATGGTTTAAATAGATAATATAAGAAGTGATGTTATAAATTCAATGAAGTATTTATCTTGGGTAAATTGGAATAAAATTCAAGTTGAAATTATATAGAAAAGTGGAAATCAGGTTTGAAGTCGATAATTGTAACTGGATTTGGAGTTCGCAGTTATAAAGATTTTTTTTAACTAGATTTAAAATACTTGAAGGAAAAAGAGATTTTTTTGTATGGACAATTATAAATAAATAAACGAAATATAAAGAGAAATTAGAGAATTTAGGTTTGAGATATTATCAACCGATTTGATTTTATAAGGAAACACTATTCATGTTTAAAGTGAAGAATGATAAAGTATTTTGCAAATGGGCATATTTTTAAGGAAAATCTGAGGTTTGGAAATATGTTTTCAAAATGGGAATTTGAATAAAACAAAATAGTAAATTCTTATGGATTCAAAAGTATAAATGGATTAGTGATAAATCGATAGAAGAATTTGTAGAATTTCAGTTATATAAGGAAATAATATTTTTACTAATAAACTTGTTGGCTATTAAAGAGCCTTAGAAGTGGGAAATCCTCTCGGGATTTTTAAATCTAAATAAAATTAACAAATGAAATTTTATAAGAGAAATCTTATAAACTAGAATATAAAAGGATAGAGGTTTCAAAAATAGATGAAGTTAAATGTGAATTAAATTTATAAAGTGACTTGATAAACATGAATTTAACTTGTAATGATATTTACAAATGATAATCAAGTGGATCGATAAAACAATTTCAGATGTCTTATTAAGGAATGATATTCATTCTTGAAAATGAATAACGATATGGAAGCAAATGTTGGGCAAATGGGTACAGTCGTAAGGCAAATTTTGAATTAACCTGAAATGGTAGATAAATTTCGAAGTTTGGAATATAATCGAATATAGATTATTTGAGAAAGAGTTATTTATTGGAATTCGATTATAACGAATTTTGGGAAGTAATTATTTATACTTTCCGTTTGAATCAAATATAATTATTTATTTACTTATTAATTGAATTAATAAGTACAAGTTATATTTTTGTATACTCATTATTTGGAAACAACGATTATAACGCTACTGTTATAAATCTAAACAACGATTACAATGCTACTGTTATCATAAATGCTTTGTAAATCAAAACAACGATTTTAGCGCTATTGTTATAATAAATGTTTTGTAAATCAAAACAACGATTTTAGCGCTGTCGTCATAATCAATGTTTTGTAAATCTAAACAGCGATTATAACACTACCGTTATAATCAAAGTTTTTCTGTGAAAAAAGTGTGTTCTTAGATTGGATCCGAAAGTCGCGTAAGCGATGTTTGGTTTAAAGTTGTGAGCTTTGACTATTTTAAAGTTGAGAATGTTGCTCAGTTAGGGTCTAAGAGGTAAATATACCCTAACTTGATTGACTTCATGATTGATGGAGAAATGGTTAAGGTTCAATAGTGAAGATTGGTTAACATTCTGGTTAGTTAATAATTGGTTAATGTTTTAAGTTATAATAACGATGTTTTATAACATCGCGTTAATTTAAAAGAATTTGAAATATTTTTCCCTATAAAATGAGAGATATTTTCTACGTATAGAAAATGAAATGAATTAGTCAATATGTAACAACCCGGAAATGCGAGCAAATATAAAAAATTTATTTTGGCGAATTTAGCGAATTCTGAATAGTTAAAATGAAATATTTTAAATAATATCGCCGAGAAATTTATTTGAATGAAATTCGAATGTATAGTTTTATATACGTCGTCGTTAAAATATATAAATAATTATTTATAATTATAAAGGAATTGAAAATGGCGCGGTAGTTCGATAATTCGATTTCAAACTTCAATTGAATGTACCGGGTGCAAAATAAACCGGATTTTAGCGAAACCAAAAATATTAGAATCTATTTGATAATATCTTTCCAACGAATCCGAAAAATCTAAATTTCATAGCGGGAATCAAAAGATATGTCCAGTTGAAAATTCAGAATAGTCGCTATGGAATTTCGGCCCTTAAAAATGGAAATTTTGCAAACGACCTCGGTTTTCGACGAAACCACTTTTGTTGGATCCGAGATGTTAAGTTATTGCTAGATTCCAATTTTCATAATTTTTCGAATCAATATGTGAGCGTGGCAAAGGAAAATGCGTTTGACCAGTTTCAATCGATTTTAATCGACTGGAAAATGGCCATTTTTCAAACGGTCTCAGAATTCGATGAAATCAGTTTTGTTAGGACCGTATCGTCGATACGAAGCTAGAAAATATTTTTCAGGAATTTTTCGAGTTTGTATGTGACCCCGGTAAATTGAAATGCCCGTTCAAATTCAATATATAGAGTTATATGTTGATTTTGACGGAAACTGATCGTAATAGTCAAATTGGCCTACGATACATATCCCATTGTGTTCGGAATGAGGGTAATTAGCTAGGGACGACAGTCGGTGGGCTTGATTCCGGGTTTAGATGTAAAGTCAACCCTTTGGAGGAATTAATTAATTAAAATATATATATATATATAAATAAACCCTAAACTAACCCTATTTCTCCCAGACCTAAATCAAGCCCCAAATTTCAAAAAAAAAAACCGACGCCTTCGTGGACCCTCGCCCTTCCTCCAACACTTCGCAATCGTCGCCGACCTCCTCCCCGCAAGCGCCACCGCCCCCTCGACGCTCGCCATCCCCTTCTTCTCCTCCGCTACCACTTCTTCCTCTCCTCCTCGACTTCCCCCAATCGAGCCCCACCGTGCCCCCCTAACCTACCAGCGCCGCCACCTGGACGGAGACCCCATTCCCCTCGCCGCGACAGGCACACCCCCTCCGATCTTCCCCGCCTCCTCCTTTCTTCTGGGGCGCCTCGGTGAAGCCCCAAGACCCGAAATCACCCTTTTGCTCCACTGCTCCGGCCGAAGTGGCTCTGCCACTGGCCATTGCGATCCCCCACCGCCCTCCGGCGTGAACAATCCTCCCCAACTCCCGATTCAAACTGTAAGTTTTTCCCTTTTTGATGATCTTCATTTATTTAATGTTTTAAATTATAAAACGCTTGATTTTTTAATAAGTAAAAGTCATGATTTTTTTTATTTAAGAAGTTGTGATTTTTATATGATGAAGTTTATATTTTTCATTATAAAAAAGTTTGATTTCCATTTAAAGAAAGGATAGATTTTTTTTTTATATATAAATATAAAAGGTAAGATTTTTATTATAAAAGATATGATTTTTAAAATATAAAAGGCGAGATTTTTAATGTTGCTCCTTTGATTTTGGTTGTTCTTTTCTTTGTAGAAATATATATGTTATAGCTTAGGAAAAATCGAATTTTTAATCATAAAAAGAAAAGAAATGAAAAGGATTATATTTTTATACAAGGAGGACTATATATCTATATAAGGAAAAAGTTTCGATTTCTTCTAAGGTAAAAATTCGATCTTTTATATTCATGTAGCGGTATAGGAATATAATCTTTTATAAGGGAAGTTCGGGTTATTTCAGTTGGTATCAGAGCTTTGGTTTACAGAGCTCGAGAACAAGACACATTAGAACCATGCGAAAGAATTCATCAGATATTGGATTAGTAATATCCAATTAGAATGACTCGTTAGAGATAGGATCAGTAGTATCCTAGAACGAGTGTGAAGAGTATATTTTTCAAATGAAAACAATTTTGTTTTGAAAATTTAAACCTTATTCAACGTATTTGAATATTTATTTATATTGAATTTGGACGATCGAGTATAAAAAGGGTTTGTATATATGCGTCATGAACGTATATTCGAAGTTTAAATATACTGGATAGATATAGAATCACATTCTAGCCCGGAGATGGTTCTGATGATTGATCGATCATCATCAGAATTTATGTTCGTGTTTCGAAGGTGTGACTTCTATATATTTCCATTAGACTGGTGTGAGAACCAAAACTAGATAGATTTGTTGTTGTGATTTGGCATCAAAAATGTGATTTTTGACAATATATCAAAATTATGAATTTGAAACATTAATCCACTAATTGATTGATGGTTGTGTTGTTTGTCTATTTGTTTGAAACTTTGAACCATTTAGCCTAATTGAACCGAATATTGAATTGTATTGAAAATTAGTCGCATTTGCTTGCATATACATGTGCTTATATTGAACAGGTCATAGCAAGGAGGCTAGAGCAGAAGAATAAAAAAATTTGCCCGATAAATAGGTACATGTTTACCATAATTTACTGTTTTGTTTGGGTGATGATGATTTTATGAGCCGATTGTCTAGCCACTTGGCTTTTTCTTTTTCTTTTGAGTTGAAGAAGGCCATGGGAGGCTATATGAAATATCCCGAAGTCCCCGGTGCAGGGGAGGTTATGGCGAATTTTTTTGGAAAATTAGTGTGTTAACCAAATTTTTGAAAATTTTGAAAAGTTCTTAGAAATTGAAAAGTTGAAGAACTTAAGCCGTAACGAAAATATTGGAAGTTGATTTGATTTCTAAAACAACTTTCGGCTTCGTTCCTTTTCGGGGATGAAAAGTTTTAAGTGGGGGAGAAGGTAACAATCCGGAAATGCGAGCCAATTTAAAATTTTTATTTTGGCGAATTTAGCGAATTTTGAATAGTTAAAATGAATTATTTTAAATAATATCGCCGAGAAATTTATTTTGAATGGAATTCGAACTTATAGTTTTATATACGTCGTCGTTAGAATATATAAATAATTATTTATAATTATAAAGGAATTGAAAATGGCGCGGTAGTTCGATAATTCGATTTCAAACTTCAATTGAATGTACCGGGTGCAAAATAAACCGGATTTTAGCGAAACCAAAAATATTAGAATCTATTTGATAATATCTTTCCAACGAATCTGAAAAATCGAAATTTCATAGCGGGAATCAAAAGATATGTCCAGTTGAAAATTCAGAATAGTCGCTATGGAATTTCGGCCCTTAAAAATGGAAATTTTGCAAACGACCTCGGTTTTCGACGAAGCCACTTTTGTTGGATCCGGGATGTTAAGTTATTGCTAGATTCCAATTTTCATAATTTTTCGAATCAATATGTGAGCCTGGCAAAGGAAAACGCGTTTGACCAGTTTCAATCGATTTTAATCGACTGGAAAATGGCCATTTTTCAAACGGTCTCAGAATTCGATGAAATCAGTTTTGTTAGGACCGTATCGTCGATACGAGCTAGAAAATATTTTTCATGAATTTTTCGAGTTAGTATGTGACCCCGGTAAATTGAAATGCACGTTCAAATTCAATATATAGAGTTATATGTTGATTTTGACGGAAACTGATCGTAACAGTCAAATTGGCCTACGATACATATCCCATTGTGTTCGGAATGGGGGTAATTAGCTAGGGACGACAGTCAGTGGGATTGATTCCGAGTTCAGATGTAAAGTCAACCCTTTGGAGGAATTAATTAATTAAAAAAAATTATATATATAAATAAACCCTAAACTAACCCTATTTCTCCCAGACCTAAATCAAGCCCCAAATTTCAAAAAAAAAAACCGACGCCTTCGTGGACCCTCGCCCTCCCTCCAACACTTCGGCATCGTCGCCAACCTCCTCCCCGCAAGCGCCACCGCCCCCTCGACGCTCGCCCTCCCCTTCTTCTTCTCCTCCGCTACCTCTTCTTCCTCTCCTCCTCGACTTCCCCCAATCGAGCCCCACCGTGCCCCCCCAACCTGCCAGCACCGCCACCTGGACGGAGACCCCATTCCCCTCGCCGCGACAGGCACACCCCCCTCCGATCTTCCCCGCCTCCTTCTTTCTTCTAGAGCGCATCGGTGAAGCCCCAAGACCCGATGTCACCCTTTTGCTCCACCGCTCCGGCCGAAGTGGCGCTGCCACTGGCCATTGCGATCCCCCACCGCACTCCGGCGTGAACAGCCCTCCCCAACTCCCGATTCAAACTGTAAGCTTTTCCCTTTTTGATAATCTTCATTTATTTAACGTTTTAAATTATAAAACGCTTGAATTTTTAATAAGTAAAAGTCATGATTTTTTTATTTAAGAAGTTGTGATTTTTATATGATGAAGTTTATATTTTCGTTATAAAAAAGTTTGATTTCCATTTAAAGAAAGAATAGATTTTTTTTATATAAATATAAAAGGTAAGATTTTTATTATAAAAGATATGATTTTTAAAATATAAAAGGCGAGATTTTTAATGTTGCTCCTTTGATTTTGGTTGTTCTTTTCTTTATAGAAATATATATGTTATAGCTTAGGAAAAATCGAATTTTTAATCATAAAAAGAAATGAAATGAAAAGGATTATATTTTTATACAAGGAGGACTATATATCTATATAAGGAAAAAGTTTCGATTTCTTCTAAGGTAAAAATTCGATCTTTTATATTCATGTAGCGGTATAGGAATATAATCTTTTATAAGGGAAGTTCGGGTTATTTCACAATGAGGAATTAAGAAAGTGGATTTGGAAATATTTTCCAATATTAATGCGGTATATTTTCTGAATATAGAAAATAAGGATTCGTTAATATATATAGAAATGTTTTCTAATTGGAATAAGAGATATTTTCTCGAATAAAGAAATTACTTATTGGAAATGTTTTTCAAAGAATCGAAAGGGAAATAGAGCTTCAAAAGGATACGAAAGATAGGGAAACAGGAATTTGAAATAATAATATAATCAGGAATTGATTTAAAGGGGCCCAGTGTTGTTTGATGCTTGATCGATAGAATTTCCATTTGGAAATAGGACCGTTGATTGTATGGTTGTTTCTTTGATAGTTAAATCACTGACTATCAAGGTTATATTTTATTTTATGCCTCCGTTGTCAATACGAAGAGACCAGGATCAGATTTAATATCTGAAAACCACTCTGTATTGGCATAAGCGTTACGAATCAACTTATGCTAAAGATGATTGAAGATAGAGTAAAATGCAAGGGCTGTTATATTAATCCTAGGTAGAAATTGCCCAAGATGGATTGATGGAATAGTGCCTTTGGTTTGTCCAGTCCTGGGACAACGTATATGGAAGAACCTGATGATGTGGCATTCAAAGGAATGATGGAAATAGGTTCTGAAGGATAATCATGACCTCAAGCGTCATCACCCGGGAAATGACAAAAATCGGGTAGGCATCATGGCTATGTGGGTCGCTCCCATTAGGGTGTATAATCACCTATCTAGAGAGATTCCATTTCCTTCTTTATTATATTTCGATGTTGTCCCTTTCGTGAAATGGTTGCTGATCCCAACCATTGGTGATATACATTCGATACACTCAAGCGAAATGAGTGGTCGGTCATGTGTGGGCCGGGTTGCAAGACGTTCTTGTTAAACCCTAGTGTATCCTCTCTAGAGTACACTGATCGGAAGGTGGTTCCATATCTTGTCATGTTGGAAATCCAATCACCAATAAGCGCCCTGCGGTTTTTGATTTTATATTATATATAGAGCGTGAGATGCAAGCGTTCTGCTAGATTCTATTTATTTGTTGTAGACACTATTATAATATCATCGGATTTGACATCAAAAATATTTTGGTTATCGCAAGGTAAAAACCATCCGTGTTTATGTGTAGATCGGTCTTACGATTATCATTTTTTTTCGAAAGAATTTTGAAAGTTAAACAAATGGTTGGAGTTTACTCACACCTGTCCCATGACTGACCAAGAGTTTATTTTTTTTCTTTTCCCTAAAACTCTTGGGTGCCCAAATTTGTATGGGCAGTCAAGTAGTCGGGATTTTTTAGATTCACTTGGAAGAGCTGGAAGCAGGAGGCTTCACCAGTTAGTTATAGACTATTATATTTCCGCTGTGTACTATGTTGTATCTGGAAACAAGTGTTTATAACTATTCCAGGAATAACCATCGTGCTCTGATAATGGTATGTATATACAGTTACTGATTTATATTTCAAAAGTTATGTTATTTACTATATTATATTCATTCCGCTGTGAGTTTGTGATCTTCATTTTTCTTCTTTTCTAATATTTCTTTCTTTCTATTTCTCATCCCCTAACTTCTTTCTACTAGTGATTCGTAATTCTGTGTCATTTGGGTTGGACATGTGGTGTTATTAGTCGACTCAATGGGTACGGCAATTCAGGCCATTACATTTGGTATCAGAGCCGGGTTGAGTAGTAACCTTGGCTCTGTGGCGTGATTCAATAGAGATGGGGTTAGTAATACCCTAGATTGAATTTGAGTGTATATCACTGTTTCAAATCTCGCAAATATCGCCCGAGATCTCGTTTTGGGCTCCTTCCGAAACGAAACAGCAAATACCACTCTAAATCTCCTTTTGAATATATCGTCCGAGATATTACAATATCAAACGATATATCGACCGAGACGAAATATTGGAATATCGTCCGAGATCTTAGTTTTTTTGGTTAAATTTTAAATTTGTGTCTGAACTAGAACTATATAAAAAAATTCAAATCTAGCCATATCAATCTTTTGTTATTTTACATTTTGCATGTTAAATGACTATTTTGTATGTTCATATATGTATTACAATGCTTATGATTTTCATATTCATCTTTTTACATACATGTTACGTATGAAATTAAGCATTTTATGGTTTATTTATGCTTAATTTTTTAATGTTTTGGATCCTTTTAATGTTTCCTGTCTAACAATATTCCTGTTTTAAGCATATTACGATTTAGAGTATGAGTGATCTTTCGCAAAATAAAGAATAACAAAGTTATTTTGCATTTTAAGTTTAAGTTGCTATGTTTTTTGTAGCATTCATAAAAATCATTTTGTAAAAATATCATTTTTAACATATCATGTACCCCGAGATTGTTCCAATATGAACTTTCAGACCCGAGATGAAAATCCAAGACGAACTCCCGAGTTAGACTCATCTCGTCCGAGATCTCCCCCGATACAAGACCGAGTCTATAAAATCCTCGAGACGAAACGCGATCGATATCCGAGATTTAAAACCTTGGTGTATACATGTGAGCGCATATTTGTAGATTGGATATAAAATTGTTTTATATTGTATTGACTGGTTTGTTGAATTGTTTATGAATTCTGGTCGATACAGGATGTACAACTGTATCGATGGGTGTTTCTAAACTCTCGAACAAAGCAATTTGATACAGTATTGTTTTAAAATGGGTAAATGAAAATTTTTGCCCAAAAATTTATTTTGATATAAAAAGAATAATTTCTGAATTATTACATATGAATGTGTCGATTTTTATTACAATCAAATGAAGTAGATTTGGTGACTTATAATTTAATATGATTTGTATATGGATAATATATACAAATGAGAAAATCTGAAATTGAATCCAACCAGAATATGGAATTTGAATCCCGGAAGTTAAAGAATATTTCTGAAGTGTTTTGAAATTAATTAAGAAATATTTTGAAAGGATTTGAACAAAAATTGTTTTAAACGGATTATGAAATTTTAAATGGATTTTGATATTTTTAAAGCACTATAATCACTTCAGTTGCTAGAAAATAATTCAGATGATGATGGCCACATCATTTGTATCTATTTTCGAGTTTTTAAATGATGAATTGCTACCATAGGAAGATTTTTAACGAAATTGGGTTGAGAAACAAATTACTTTGAGAATTCAAAAGTTTTGAATTATTATGGTTGTATATATGTAGAAATATATATGATTTCAAACTAATTTGAAATAAAACCTGGGAATTTGAATTCTGAAATTTAAATTAAACTTGTATAAGTTGAATAGATTGAAATTGTAAAAATGTATCAAATGAATTGAAATTTAACTCAAGTTAAATAAATATGGGGTGGATTAAAATAATGGCGAACAAAATTAAATAAAGAGAAATGTTGAGATTCAGATTATTATGAATTGGACTTATGAAGAAGCAAGTTGAATATATATTGGATATTGTTGTTTGGAATTAAAATGTGAATGGAAATTGAAACTCAAACGGGGTAGTTGGATTGATTCCTGAAATAAAAATCAGATTTGAATTGATAGAATGGAAGTGAACTAATCAAAAGTTGATTAGAGTGTTAAAAACTGGAAATTGGATTGATTTGAAACCAACTGGAAATGGACATATGTATGCTGAGCAGATATTGAAGGGAAGCAAATGCAAGAGATAGAATTATGCCCGATAAAGGTACATGTTTACAATATTACTTGGGTTTGATGATTTTATGAGCTTATGGGTGAAGCCGCTTGGCTTTTTGATTTTCTTTTGGATTGGAGAAGGCCTAGAAAGGCGAGTTGTGGTTGTACCGATTGAGCCGTGCAAAGAAGATGCTAGCGAAATTTTTCGAAAATTTAAAGAGTTAGAAAATTTCAAGAAATTTTTGATAATATAAAAAAAATCGAGTTGTTAATTTTAATTGAAATAGGAAAACCAGAATTGGTTAATAGAATTTCAAGTGGAACAATGAAATCGATAAATGGATTTAAATCAATTGGGATGAGTGTGGATATGCAGAAGAGCATATGGATTGTAGACGTGAATGTGATGATGGATTGACCAAAGTGGTAGACATATCATTTGGAAAGAAATATGATGGGTCGAGTATGGATATGAGAATTCGAAGTTCGGATAAGAACTAAGTTATGAAGGTATGGAATATAAACTAAGTAGGTTATGAGGAGTTAGAGTTATAGCTTTTTTACTGCTTAGCAATTTTGAGGACGAAATTATTTTAAGGGGGGAAGGAATGTAACGACCCGGATTTTCGGCCGTTGAATTCTGAATATTTAAATTTGTTATTTGAATTATATATAGGAATTTATAATAAATTATTTAATAAAATGATATTCAAACAATATAATTTAAAACAAGCTTGAAATAGTCGCGGTAGTTCGTAATTTACGATTTAAACTTCAACCGAATATACAAGATCCAAAATAAGTCAGATTTCTATGAAACAAGAAACGTGTGAATCTATTAAACTGTAGCTTTCTAATGGAAGAGAAAAATCGAGTTTTCATATTGTATATTTTGTTTTATGTCCAAATCAAATTTAGAAGTAGTCGCTATGAAGTCGTGCATACGCCATAACGGTTTATTTAATATATTTAAATATCGATCTTGAATATGGACAAGCCCTTTTAAACGTAGTGATAATTTAATTTTTAGAATTTTACTGTAATTTTTAATTAATTAAATATGCAACTTTTTATTTGGAGTATTTTGCACCCTATATCAATATTTTGGGGTTTCATAATATAAGTTAAACTACCGATATTATTATATTTCTGGAACCGTGACACATCGCTCGACACGGCCATACCTTTATTTCTGTCCATAGCGGCTCGCACGCAAATAGAATTTTATAAAACCACATACTCTATATTTTTTTAAACTTGAAAACATAACAAATGGAAAACATTCACTGATTCAACAGCGATAAATTTAAAGCAAAGAAATAAACAGAATACCACCTTACCCCATATGCTTCAACAAAATGTTCTCCACACTTTAAAAGCCGTGTCTGTTAAGGTATTTTATATATACATATAAAATAAAATAATAGGAAACGTGACTGCCAATCCATTTCAGCACCCTGGGTATCAAGCTATTGTGAACTGTGTGTCCCAAGCCAATTCAGTTCATGATCTTCAAGCTGCTTCGTTGGTGCCAATATAATAAGGAACCGTGCTTGCCAATCAAACAAAGAGCCGTGATTTGCAAGCTAATATTGGACCGTGCTTGCCAAGCTATTGGACACCGTGGGTGCCAAGCTACTCAAATCCCTTTATAAAACCAACGAGCCGTCCCCTTTTCATTTCGTTCCTCCAGCTAAACGAAGAACTCCTCCCTCGAAAAAAAAATCCAAATTGTTCTTTATAGATTAAAAATAAAATTGAGAAAAAATCCTAAATTCATATAAATTAATTTTTGAGTCCCCATCGTGTCTCTCTTCACTTCTATGTAGCTGGTGCAAGGCGCGATGGTTGTTTTGGTCATTGTATTTCATGCGAGGGTTAGGCGAATTGGGGTCAGCCTCGATAACTTCTGGTGGCGTCGAAATGACCAGAGGTTGGTCTGGTGATGTTGGGGGACTGGCGATGTGTAGTTGTTGGGTTAAAGGGCGATAGTAGAATTGTACAACTGAAGACTATGAGGAGGAAGGTCCTGTATGCAGGTTCGAAAGTTGGTTTGAGGAAGAAAGAGTAAAACGTATTGATTAAGCGATTAGTGGGAGTAAGCATAGTTAGTGTATTGATTGAGTTTGGTAGCAAGGATGAATTTGGCAGTATGTGATTTGCGGTTTGGGTTCAAATTGTCGAACTGGGTTCCTGGAAGTAAACATGGTTCCTGTGTAATCGTGGGTTTTGTACAGGAGAAAGGAGAAAAGGAGTAGTGAAGGGTAAGGTACCGATGTAGTTCTTGGATCCAAGAGGTATAGGAGTTGAGTGGATTTGAAACCAGGGTAGGTGACTCGAACTGAGAAAAGATGTTCAATGGGAAATTTACGTTCTAGGTAAGCACAGTGGTGTTGAAGGTATAATGTACCTTGATGTTAGAAACTAGGATGTGTTGACAAGTTGAGAATTTAAC
This sequence comes from Allium sativum, assembly GCA_030737875.1. Taxonomy (NCBI): domain Eukaryota; kingdom Viridiplantae; phylum Streptophyta; class Magnoliopsida; order Asparagales; family Amaryllidaceae; genus Allium; species Allium sativum. The sequence goes on from CM060926.1 coordinate 770,593,142, forward strand.
AATGTGCACTATTGGAGATTAAACCACGCAATGGAAAAGAGTTTGATATGCTCCGTGAGCCGAGCCAGGTTTAACCAGGTTAATAACGATATTAGTTATCAATAAGTATATTAGTTTAATTAATTATTCAATTGAAAAATTAGTAGGTAATTTAAATCGTATAAATTAGAACATGAATAACTTTTATTTCGTGAACAGAATTGAACCAAATTGGTCATATTGGGATCACCACGACGAAATCTACACGGTAGAACTGATTTCGCTAAGAACAGTGCTATCTGAATTTCATAGGGAAAATCAAACACCCATTTCATTGTAAATGAAACAAAAGCAGAATCATCAACTACGAACAAAGGTGAGTAAACTCACTAACTCTACCTTGTTTATATTTTCATATAAAGGAGTTTTAAATTTATTTATAGTAATTTTATACTGTGCAATGGTTGAATAGTTGATGAAATTGGTTGAAATGATTGATATGATTACATCGTTGATTGATTATTAGATCTGATATTTCATATTGATGTGAAATAATATTATTGATGTTGATTAACATCTGTGAATGCAGGGAAACAGGTTGGAGGGATCCAACTGGATCCCTCAATATTTATATTACTGTTTTTCATTTGATTTTAATATACGATGTGATATATAATCGGTGATTGATTATATTGTGTTGAATTATCCTACCCCGAGAATTTGGGATTTAAAAACTGGAAAACATTTTCAAATACAAAAAAATTGGAATGTAATAAAAAGAATTTAATTTCCAAAATAGAAATTAAATTCCAAATATACTTGACATAAAATATGGTTTAAATAGATAATACAAGAAGTGATGTTATAAATTCAATGAAGTATTTATCTTGGGTAAATTGGAATAAATTCAAGTTGAAATTACATAGAAAAGTGGAAATCAGGTTTGAAGTCGATAATTGTAACTGGATTTGGAGTTAGCAGTTATAAAGAATTTTTTTTAACCAGATTTAAAACACTTGAAGGAAAAAGAGATTTTTTTGTATGGATAATTATAAATAAATAAATGAAATGTAAAAAGAAATTAGAGAATTTAGATTTGAGATATTATCAACCGATTTGATTTTATAAGGAAACACTATTCATGTTTAAAGTGAAGAAGGATAAATATTTTGCGAATTGGTATATTTTTAAGGAAAATCTAAGGTTTGGAAATATGTTTTCAAAATGGGAATTTGAATAAAACGGAATAGTTAATTCTTATGGATTCAAAAGTATAAATAGATTAGTGATAAATCGAGAGAAGAATTTGTAGAATTTCAGTTATATAAGGAAATAATATTTTTACTAATAAACTTGTTGGCCATTAAAGAGCCTTAAAAGTGGGAAATCCTCTCGAGATTTTTAAATCGAAATAAAATTAACAACTGAAATTTTATAAGAGAAATCTTATAAATTAGAATATAAAGGGATAGAGGTTTCAAAAATAGATGAAGTGAAATGTGAAGTAAATTTATAAAGTGACTTGATAAACAAGAATTTAACTTGTAATGATATATACAAATGAAAATCAAGTGGATCGATAAAACAAGTTCAGATGTCTTATTAGGGAATGATATTCATTTTTGAAAATGTATAATGATTTGGAAGCAATTGTTGTGCAAATGGGTACAGTCGTAAGGCAAATTTTGAATTAACCTGAAATGGTAGATAAATTCTGAAGTTTGGAATATAATCGAATATAGATTATTCGAGAGAGAGTTATTTATTGGAATTCGATTATAATAAATTTAGGGAAGTAATTATTTTTACTTTTCGTTTGAATAAAATCTAATTATTTATTTACTTATTAATTGAATTAATAAGTACAAGTTATATTTTTATATACGCATTATTTGGAAACAACAATTATAACGCTACTGTTATAAATCTAAACAGCGATTACAGTGCTACTGTTATCATAAATGTTTTGTAAATCAAAACAGCGATTTTAGCGTTGTTGTTATAATAAATCTTTTGTAAATCAAAACAGGGATTTTGGCGTTGTCGTTATAATCCATGTTTTGTAAATCTAAACCGCGATTATAACGCTACCGTTATAATCAAAGTTTTTCCATGAAAGAAGGTGTTCTTAGATTGGATCCAAAAGTCGCGTAAGCAATGTTTGGTTTAAAGTTGTGAGCTTTGACTATTTTAAACTTAAGAATGTTGCTCAGTTAAGGTCTGAGAGGTAAATATACCCCAACTTGATTGACTTCATGATTGATGGAGAAATGGTTAAGGTTCGATAGTGAAGATTGGTTAACATTCCGGTTAGTTAATAATTGGTTAATGTTTTAAGTTATAATAACGATGTTTTATAACATCGCGTTAATTTAAAAGAATTTGAAATATTTTTCCCTATAAAATGAGAGATATTTTCTACGTATAGAAAATGAAATGAACTAGTCAATGAGGAATTAAGAAAAAGGATTTGGAAATATTTTCCAATATTAATGCGGTATATTTTCTGAATATAGAAAATAAGGATTCGTTAATATATATATATATATATATATATATAGAAATGTTTTCTAATTGGAATAAGAGATATTTTTTCGAATAAATAAATTACTTATTGGAAATATTTTTCAAAGAATCGAGAGGGAAATAGAGCTTCAAAAGGATACGAAAGATAGGGAAACAGGAATTTGAAATAATAATATAATCAGGAATTGATTTAAAGGGGCCCAGTGTTGTTTGATGCTTGATCGATAGAATTTCCATGTGGAAATAGGACCGTTGATTGTATGGATGTTTCTTTGATAGTTAAATCACTGGCTATCAAGGTTTTATTTTATGCCTCCGTTGTCAATACGGAGAGATCGGGATCAGATTTAATATCTGAAAACCACTCTGTATTGGCATAAGCGTTACGAATCAACTTATGCTAAAGATGATTGAAGACAGAGTAAAATGCAAGGGCTGTTCTATTCCTAGGTAGAAATTGCCCAAGATGGATTGATGGAATAGTGCCTTCGGTTTGTCCAGTCCTGGGACAACGTATATGGAAGGACCTGATGATGTGGCATTCAAAGGAATGATGGAAATAGGTTCTGAAAGATAATCATGACCTCAAGCCTCATCACTCGGGAAATGACAAAAATCGGGCAGGCAGCATGACTATGTGGGTCGCTCCTATTAGGGTGTATAATCACCTATCTAGAGAGATTCCATTTCCTTCTTTATGATATTTCGATGCTGACCCTTTCGGGAAACAATTGTTGATCCCAACCGTTGGTGATATACATTCGATACACTCAAGCGAAATGAGTGGTCGGTCATGTGTGGGTCGGGTTGCAAGACATTCTTGTTAAACCCTAGTGTATCCTCTCTAGAGTACATTGATCGGAAGGTGGTTCCATATCTTGTCATGTTGGAAATCCAATCTCCAATAAGCGCCCTGCGGTTTTTGATTTTATATTATATATGGAGCGTGAGATGCAAGCATTCCGCTAGATTCTATTTATTTGTTGTAGACACTATTATAATATCATCGGATTTGATATCAAAAATATTTTGGTTATCGTAAGGTAAAAACCATCCATGTTTATGTGTGGATCAGTCTTACGATTATCATTGTAATGACCCGCATTCTACGCATCGGGGGATCGTAGAATATTTATTTCTTTCCCGTATGAAGTCGTATGGTCATGTAACTTTGGGAAACATCCGTTAGAGTCATTTCCCATGCTTATGATTTTTGTCGATTTTTAAATGACCATTTTGCCCCTAGTTGATTTTGTTTTGGCCATAACTTTTGATTGGAAAGGAATTCTGACCTAAAACCACTTCCATTAGATTTGTTTGATGGTTTACCTTTCCGTAGAGTGGTCATAGTAGTCAAACGGACTTACCGTTTGGGAGATATGGCTGAAATAAGGTTTGGAGGGTGAAAAACTGCTTAACCGGGCCAAATCGGGTGATTAGTGAGTAGGACCATAACCCATTTCGGGATTAAGGTTATGGGGAGGCTGAAATGAGATATAGGATCATTCCATTTCAGTTTTCTAGCCTCCACTGATCACTAAGGAACCCTAAAAATGGCCTCCAACCTCTAAATCACCTCCAAATCATCTTTTGGTCAAGGATTAAGCTTAGCAACCTCTAATCAAGGAAGATCTACACCAAAGCAACATTGGAGCTGCTGTTTAGCATTGAGATTCACATCAAATCAGAGAATTATTTCAGATCTTAGTTTATTTGTGGTTAAGGTGAGTGATTTGCATAGTTTTACACTAATTATGGCTAGTTAAGGGTAATTAGTGCTAATTAGCGAATTTAAGCGTGGTGAAATTCGGGAAAAATGTTCATAAATTCCTAAATGATGTTTTAGACCTCTGATATGAATTTGGGTTAATTTGGTTAAGTTTTGCTAATCCTATCTTTAGTTTCACCTAATCATGCTTAAGGGGAAATATGGGATTTTGGGTATGTTTGATCCATTTTAACCTATCATATTGATGTTTTGATGTTTGTGGTTGACTATGCATGTTGCTATGACTGTATGAAATGCTTTGTGATTGATTTCAATAGTTAGAATGGTCGAAAACGTCGTCGAATGGCATAAACGCTTGCTGGAATAGTTTCAGAAAAACAGTGCAGGGTTCGGATCGGATAGGATATTGGGCTCGGATCGGACATGTTGAACTGAGCAAGGGATTCGATCGGATCGGAACCTAACACGTGGGAAAAGTGGCAAAAAGGAAGGCCACGCTAACTGAACAGGGATCGGATCGGATTAAGGAGGACGGATCAGAGCGGAGGCATGAGGACGGATCAGATAGGAGCATGTGAAGGATGAGGAGACAGATCGGAACAGAGGCACGAGCTGGAGGGGAGATGGAACCCGACCCGACCCGAGGTGAAGCACCCGACCCTAACCGATGGAGGACACCCGACCCGAACCGCACCAGAAGAAGACCCGACCCGAACAGATGGAGGATACCCGACCCGAACCGATGGCTTGAGGAGGAACCCAACCCGACCCAGTATTGACCAATAACCCGAGATGCAAAGGTAGTCCTATATGGGAAGTTAGAGCTCAGGATCCAGTTGGGAACCAATGAGTTCACTTCATGGTTGGACTTTGCTGCGGGACGTGTGCTAAGGAGTTGTCGACGTTCATAACTTCGATTCACCACTAAAAATGAATGATGGCTACTTATCAGTGCAGTAGGGTCATTATGACCTGAGGGGCAAGGTGATGGTAGCAAGACTACGTTATCAGTGCAGTAGGGTCATTATGACCTGAGGGGCAAGGTGATGCGTAGTAAGACTATGAGCCATCGCAGATGGGGTGAACAACTCCATGGGGCAAGTGGACATAGTAAGGATTGGTAAGGCTATGAGCCAGCGCAGATGGGGTGAATAACTCCTTGGGCGAAGTGGACATAGCGAGGAATTAGTGGCTACGTTATCAGTGCAGTGAAGCCATTTATGACTTCATGGGGCAGAGTGATCGTAGCAAGGTATGTTGGGTGATCGAAGTAGTGAACATCGTATGCTTTACGCACTGAGTGAGAGATGTGAGGATGGATGCTATGTTTGATTGTTAGCCACCATTATGACATGCACACCTCCCCCACCTCCGTATCTTTACACCGTTTGATATGATACCTTAGAGCGTTGTACAGTATGTAACAACCCGAATTTTAACAACGTGTTAAGACAAGAATCAAGGCAGAATTAAATTATAAAATCTGAACCAAGATAAACGGGTTGCGCCATTGCGTTCGTCTCGGAAAAATACGCGAAATAGAGTCCGAAATTTCGTAAATCGGAGTCCGTATGACCCAGTTAAGGCCCAACGAAGTTTCACGAAAATTCAAATCGAAAACAGATTTGAAATTCAGCCCAGAAAGAGAAGGCGGAAAAATTCCCGCCAGACACACAGGGTGTCGACCCCTGGGTCGACCCCCCCTCCAGGGGGTCGACATGGGTGTCGACCCCTGGGTCGACCCCTCCCCAGGGGGTCGACATGGATGTCAACCCCTGGGTCGACCCCCCCTGTAGAACCTCGACCGGGTGCACCTGCTTGTCATGTTGGCTCGGTTTTGGAGGCTTGTGACGATTTTTGAGGGTTCAGATCTATCCTAGGGTTTATCCTACGGCCTAAACTACTCCTAATCTCTATAAAAAGACCCCTAAGCCTACCCTAAACCCTCACAAATCACTCATGCCACGAAGTGCTGCCCAAATGCCGAGTGATCATGGCCTCCATCTCCAATTCCTAGAGACTATGCATTCAAATCGGATTCAAATCAAAAGGTGCAAGCTTGCTACACCAAATCGAGGCCAAATCAACGTTGCTACAACGGTTTCATGATGGTTCTTCTTCAAATGAGCCACCTTTCTTCGTCGAGACGATTCATGCTAATTCGCTAAGCCACGCTATGTAAGTTCTAGCTACTTCTAGATCTAAACGGTAGTTTTAATGATGGCATGGAAAAAAACGAGATTAAACTAAGTATGCTAGCCTATACGAACCTTGTTATGCCTCTTTTGCTTGAACCTATGAATTTTGGCTATGCTTAGTGACTAAATCATGCTATTCATGTTATGATTAACCTAGTTTATCTTGCAAGTTTGAATCTTTATCTATGGAATGCTAGCATGAACCTTTGGGAACCATTTGACTTGTGAAACATTGGCAAAGACTTGACTTTGGGGCTTATGCATGTAAATGAACAAAAAACCCTTATGATGCTATGCATATTTTATGGACAAATCCCGTTATGATACTATGCATGTTTGTAGCCAAAAACCCCTTATGATGCTATGCATATTTTGAGGCCAAATCCCGTTATGATACTATGCATGTTTGTGGCCAATCCCTTCTTGGCATCGTGCATGTTTTGAGGCCAATATGTAGCATAGTATCCTTACTATGTGGACTCGCTTTTACTTGGGTTGGAAACACGATTTGGGTAGGATAGACGAGCGTGATTATGACACGAAAATTTGATATGAGATTCCATGAAAATATGACACTCATGATACACCTAAATGGGGACATGACATGTGGGGTAAACATGGGACTTGAAACTAGACACGGGGGTTGTAAGTGTAATATGACACTAGACCAAACATGAAAGTTGCCAACTCGAGGTTGGGTTGAGTTTGTAGCATAAATCTACCCGGACCCGCCCGGCTTAACTAGTGGCTACAAACAATAGGATCCAATGTGAGAAGTTGGTCATGTCGCGCTTAAGACCCGAGGTTAGACTAGGTTGTGGTGTAAAACTACCCGGACCCGCCCGGCTTAACTAGTAACCACAACAAGGTCTAATGTGAGAGGTTGAGAGTGCATTAATTAAATTAATGCCACATGATAAGGTTAAGTAAATTTGACTAATGACACTTAACCGATATGACACGAATGGGTAGGTTAAGTGGGACCGGGCTTGATTTCTTAATGACACTTAACCATACAAGACAATTATGGGATGGGGTCAAGTAATTTACACTTAACTAATCCGACTTGGTAATTAGACGGGGTTAAGTAATTTACACTTAACTAATCCGACTTGGTAATTAGATGGGGTTAAGTAATTTACACTTAACTAATCCGACTTGGTAATTTAATGGGGTTAAGTAACTTATACTTAACCAATTATACATGATGATTTGATGAGGTTAAGTAACCTACACTTAACCAATCTAATATGTGGACCTGGTAGGGTTAAGTCACAAGACCTTTTAAATTAGGCTTAACCATTGTAATACGATTAGTGGATGGGGTTAAGTTAACCTATACTTAACCAATCCGACTCGAAAACCTGATGGGATTAAGATAATCTATGCTTAATCAATCTAACATGATAATCTGATAGGGTTAAGACAAATAAATACTTAACCAATTTGACTTGATAGGGTTAAGTCATGAGCTTCTTGGTATACTTAACCAACTTGTAGGGCTAAACCTTGAACATAAATACTTAGCCAATCTTGACATGATTCGTAGGCGGGCTAAGTCATGAACCGGATTAACAACCACTTCACCAAAACAGGTGATTGCCAACGAGTATAACCGTCACAAACAATTTCAGCAACGCTTATTAGTGTTGCTACGGGGGCGTGGCAATGTAGTACGAACGCTTATAAGCGTTGGTAGATTATCTCTCCCAACGCTTATAAGCGTTGGTATATTTTCATTTGCAACGCTTATAAGCGTTGGTAGTTTTTTGTTTGCAACGCTTATACATGTTGCAATATTTTTGTTTGCAACCCTTATATATGTTGCAAGATTTTCATTCACAATAACTATCATGATTATAATATAGACGATATTTAATATGAATCCAAAATAGATATTATTCTCAATTTAAAAAGTATAATTCAATGAATACCAATAGACAACATTCGTAATTAAATAACGACATAGAATTAATATCAGTTAACAATATACAAGTATAATACATAACTAAGTTGCTAAATTCGATACATAATTAAGTCGCAAAATTCAATAGATAAATGAAATTCTACAAATACCGAATACAAAACATGGTAGTACTTCTCTCGAATTTCTTTTATGTCCAGCCTTCCAAATCGTCGTTCGTGAAATATTTGCTTTTGGATTTGCTAAGGCCTACAAGAAAGATCAAAGTTGACAACAGTAATTAATATAACATTCTATAAACAATTTACAAAAGATAATTTTAATACCGATTATTTGGCTTGGCATTTATTTGTGTTTTTGTTGGGTAAGTTAACTAAATTCTTTTAAGGCATTGAACTATAATGCATCTATCAATGTGACCACATCAAAACTGAGTTTGCAAACTCTGTTTCTAACCGAGATAATGATCAACGGCCAGGAAGACTTAATAACATGCAATCAAAACTTAGGGAATAATTCACTAAAAGGAAAAATTTCAAAACGCGAAAGGCTCGGCGGTTTCAAAACAAAACGGAGCCTCAGCTTCTAAAACTCAGCCTTTCGGCTCCGTTTCGATTCAACCGAGCCGGAAAGGCTCAGTTTAAACTGAGCCTGGCTTGGTTTCGATTCAAAACTAAGCCAGAAAGGCTCAGTTCAAAATTGAGTCTGGCTCGGTTTCTAAACTGAGCCATGCTCAGTTTAACTAAGCCTTTCCATCTCGGTTTCGAATTCGAAACTGAGCCGGATAGGCTCAGTTTCCAAACTGAGTGGCTCAGTTTGGAAACTACGCCTTTCCAGCTCAGTTTCGAATCCAAAACTGAGACAGGCTCAGTTTTGTTCCTTTCAAGTTCACTGATACTTTTCACTACCATGTACACAACATGCTTTTCACTACCATGTACATACCAAAAGCATTTTCACAGCCATGTACACAAGCTGCACATACCAAAAGCAGTTTCGAGGCTCAATCTAATAAATAGAAGTTGGTTGTCATATGTATATACACAAACACTGCACATAACAAAAGCTACTTGCTAAGCGGGTTGACTGAATTTTATGAGCTTCTTCCTAACGAAATCTATAATGATCTTATTTTATTCTCATTAGACCGTAGTTACGGTTACAGAACAAGTATCTAATTATCTGTAAATGTATTCAAACTGAAAACCCCAAATAGAAGTGCCTCTTTCATGCCAAAGAACGAGTATCTAATTATCTGTAAATGTATTCAAAACAATTGCAATCCTGGTGTAAGGTCGTGTATTTACGCATGACAAAGTTGAAATGTTGAACAATACAGAAAATCCCAAAAAAATCAGTGTTACTTCGTTCCTTTTACAGTTATAGATCTGATTATCTCAATTCTAATAATTGCAATCATCTACGAATAGTTGCAAAGAATATCTTCTAATGAAAAATAAGGGGATGAGAAATAAGAATATGAAAATTTTACCTGGATTGATGTCTGAATCGATGTAGTAAAACCTATAATTCCAGCAATAAATTGCATTGTGAATGACCTCCAGACTTTTTAATCAGCACAGCAATCGATGACATGATCCTAGTTGACATGTCATTGCGTGTGGTAGCAAGACTAATTGATGTCTTGACCTGTCATATTCACATTGCTGATCTCTCCATTAAATATTCAAAGTAGCCATCCCAAAACCTGCAAATGACCATTTAATAACTCGCATAAATTATAACCATATGAGAATCATAACTTTCTTCATTTTGAAAAGCAAAGGTAAAATTCACAGTATGCTGCACATAATATGAACATCCGAAGGACAAGTTGAGATATCACATCATCAAAATTAAATGAACATCCCCAGGGACAAGTTGAGATAACAACAATAATAATTTGCATGCTCATCCCCAGCGGCAAGGCTCAGCTAGCTGAGCCTGTGGCTTGGCAAAGCTGAGCGGTAAGGCTCAGCATTTGCTGAGCCAAAACTCAGCAGTTGCTAAGTAGTAAAACCAAAGCATTCAACTAAGTAGTCATATTTCACCATTTTGTATAGTGAGTATCAAGTATAGTCAATGTTTACCCACTACGTGTACAGTTGGGTGTCAAACAGAATATTAATTTTGATTTTACTACAAAGCCTTAACTTTAAAAAATCAATACGTCAAAACAATTAAGCTGTCTAAAACGTAAGTTTATTTATAATGTTTACTTTCAAAAAACATACCAAAAGCATTTTCACTACCATGTACACAAACTGCACATATCAAAAGCAGGGAAATACAAGTGTTCTACACTAGTTTGGACTTGAAACGCTAACCTGTCTTAGACGAAGGAGCTGCAGAATCTTCCGAGACTTTGGATCCATATTGAAAGTCTGCAACTGAATTTGAGACTTGAGTTATAAAATGGGCAGTGGGTTAAATATCAACAATCATTATCTTTTAATGACTGTTATACTGCACTATTACTATCAACAATCATTATCTTTTAAGATGGGCAGTGAGTTATAAATACCAAAGTTTTTACAGTATTTTGTATTGCGGAAGTAATATAAAATGTACACATACTTATAATAAATAGAAGTTTACATTTCAGTCGAGCCTTGCGCGCGCCTGCGTCTCCCCATGCCTCTCCTCTTCAACATACTAAAATCTTGCATTTCCAACATTATGGGCCTTGAATGAAATCCGAATAAAACGGCCAAATATATGATATTGAGGTGTCTGCACGAATTATATTTCTCAGGCCAATAAAAATAGAGGAGAAACTCTAAGCCTTAATTTGCACATGTTAGGATCTGCTAAATGTAGGGAGCATTTTAGGTTAATATCTTCTTCAACCAATAGATTTAAGTTGCACTAAAACCTATTATATCAGCTCGCATGAATATTTGCATGACCATAACAGTGCAAAGAATACACAACAAAAGTGGAAGGTTCTAGCAAGACTACAAAAGTAGCTTTGGTTGTTAATAGCGAATTAGTTGTTATATATAATTTGTTAGTGATGATTCTAATGGGATAGAGAAGTAAATACTTCAGTATTGTCATAAAAAAAACTTCCAACTACAAGATCAAACGCAGGAACTGATGATACACAAAAACGTGGAATAATGGTGCTTCTTCTTTATTTATTTAAGCATAAATAAAAACTTGATTTTGGGATTCTAACGGCTAGTTAGGTCGGTTCTAAATTGTGAGTGACATTATGACTTCCAAATAAGAGATGCTTTATAAATATATATATATATATATATATATATATATATATAATTTTACTCTTTATGACATACAAGCACACTCTCAAGCATTGCTAGTATGAAACAGGCCATAATCGCCTAAGGGCTACATGAGTGTAGTAGAACAGCCGAAAATCATTGCTATATAAGAATGTGGTACACTCCTCTCAGCAAGGCACAAAAGAGCATGTTATGAACCAAACATATTCAACAAGCACGGGGGTTTAATCTAGCTTAGCAAGGTTTGCTAACGTATGCATTAGGCAAGTATGTATATAAATATATTTTTCAAGCATCTTTCAGGTTCAACAAAATAATATAAGCACACAAGTGCATGACAACAACATGATTGGCCTAAAATATCGTCTAATACATATAGTGCATGTCCAGGCGTGGGCCAAATAAGCTAGCAATGGCATACAAAAGTGCAACCTATATATGTATGTTGTGGCCATTATACAAATATGAAACAGGGAGCAGTGCATCGAACATAACATGGCAGCATAAGTAAATCTTACTTTTAGTAGTTCAAGTGCGGGAAGCTGGGCTTCAAGTGGAGGAGTACGTGGCTTTGCAGACTGAGAAATAATAGTATAAAGTACCATTTGTATTGAAGGTGATTACTTGGTCTTCGCTTTCTGTAGAAATAATAGTGATATCGTTCAGCAACTCAAAACAGAAAAACAAAGACAACAAAAATAGCCATAAAAAACTGAAATCACTCACCAGAATTATCTTCATCAAATGTGGCATAGAAGAAAAGTCAAGGAAACATACTATTCTAACATGTACAATCTTCATATTATACCTAACATAATGCTATATGTTAAAAAAATTAAGTAACAAATACAAGGATATTCTTCTCTAGGCGGAGAAGCTCTAACCCACAAAAGCAAACAGTAGCATTTCTTGAGGAGCGGGATAACTCAAACTCTTTCTCAAACAATATATCATACTGTATTTGGGCACATGTATCAACTGAAAGTGATCCTTCAACTGAAAGGATATTCTAAATGCATAACCTGCCCATAGAATCATTTTGAAATGTTACTTGAGATAGATGTATGTATTTTCCTTCATCTGGGTTGCATTTAACAGATGCACCAGGTTTGACTTCAATACCTTAATTTTTCAATACCAGCTGGTAACTGCCAAAAAGATTAATAAACAAGGACATTAAAAATAATACTGTGAGCCACTAAAAAAGGTGATTTAACTAGCATTTTTATCCTAACAGAACAAATTAATGAGATACAGGTTCCAATTAATGTGTTTGTGCAAAGAATAGCAGATTTCATAGCCACTGCCTAATGGAAAACATATTATTTTGTGTTCCAAGTTCAGGAAAATAATGGAAGTTAAAAAAAAACAATCCATCCCCTCCACTAATCCATCATCGTACTAAGATCTTTAAGCATCTAACCTGCCCACTTCTGTATTTTGTAATTTATATTGATGACACAAAACTCAAAATGAGACCAAAAGGACCCTAAATCATTAACACATCACATTTGAGAGCTCTCCACGAAGCTAAAGTATCACTTCAAAAGCACAAAAATGTCAATATATCTGTCAGGCATGGAAAAAATACAACCGAATGAATGAAAGAAGAAGAAAATAGTACCCCAAAATTTCATGGCCATTTGGATTTGTTAAATTTCTGTGAAGCTTTGAAAATCGCTTGGCAAGACTGGGGTTTTAAGGAGGTGAAGATCCTCTTATGTTCGCCTTCAGACAGCCTCCCGTACCAAATTCAATAACTAAAAATATTTTGGCCCGATTAACTACTAAGCCTCAAGCAACCTCCTTTCTGCAAATCACTCCCAATAACCTAAACAAGCTAAGCCTCAAGCACCAAAATCAAAATCGGAAAAGCGACTGCACCCTAAAGCCAAAACAGTCGGAAATAGAAAATAGGAGAACAGTTAATAAAAAGATTCATTTGCGAGAATAGGAAAATAGTGGAAAACCCAAAAACTTGCGGAAATCACCTGAAGCAAACGTCGAACTGGAGGAGAGCAAAGCGAAGTCGATTCTTCAAATTTGCGAGATCTTCAAATTAGTTGCATTGTTGCTCTTTTCTATTTCCAAAGAAGAAGTCGCCCTTTTCTATTTCCAAATAAGCGGCCTTGCAAGTGAAAAGGGTTTAGAAAGGGGATGTGAGAGAAGTTAGGGTTTACAGACTGAAAATAAGTGGGTGTTTACGTTTTTGCCCCCGCGAACCAAGCTTACCAACCCATATAAGCGTTGCCAATAAAAAAATTATAATTATGTATTTTTGGTGACACTTTTTTAATATAGCAACGCTAATTATTGTTATTACCCGGCAACATAAATAAGTGTTGGCGATTGTGAAAAAAAAGGGTTGCCAAATGACCATTATGGTGTAGTGAACACTTAACCCAATAGACAAAACCCTAGTGAGAGGAACTATGTAGAAAATCGTGGTTAATCAAGGGTAACGGGGAAAAGAAGCTAAGTGGTAAACCTTAGTTAAGTATAACTAAGTAATAATTCTTAGCCAAGGACATGGGACTAGTTCATGAATGGATGAGTAACCCGATATGGTAGGTCATCGCTTAAACACACGAGGAGGAGCAAATTATCTGACTTGGATAAGGGCTCCAACGAACTGGGTGACGAAGCGGTAGCTTCGGGGGACGTGAGGGTACTCTTGGTATCCCTCTGTGAGGTGGCAGGTGGTCCATGAAACCCGGCCTCACAGAGGTTAAGGTCTGCGGTTGAAGAGCCAAGAGTATGCCTTGGTTGCTATGCGAGCGACCTAAAGACTGGGATGGATTAGCGTGGAGTCGACGATACTTGATTTTGCCCTGGATAGCACGTCGCCGACTACCTACCATCTTTAGTCAATCGTGTACGAACGGAAAGGCAGAGAACTCCCAACAGACCATGTTCTTGCTATCAAGTCATGGGTGAGGTTGGCCCATAGGAAAGTGGGGCTATAGTGGGGCCAGGATGTAGTTCTCATACATGATTTTTCTTGGATTGCCTTTCAGTAGTTGAGGGAGAGGCCACGTGGGACCATAGCCACGGATACAAAAACAGACCTTGATATCTGCATCAGCAGACGACTTAAAGCTCCCGACCGAGTTCCGTATTTCTTGATTTCCCCTAGCACGGAACTCGGATGGCACATTGAGATACATGTGCGTCTAGACATGGAAAACGATTCACGATATATACGTGGGACAAAGGGCGTGGTTGACGGGTGACATAATCCCTAGTGGTCCTAGGTGGCCAAAACCCAAACCGAGACACGGAAACGTTCATTAGGTAGCATAATCCCTAGTGGTCCTAGGTGGCATAAATCCTAAGTGAGCACGCGATAGTTCATGGTAAGAAAACATAACCAGATCAAGGGTAGCAGTCCAAAATAACCTCAAGAATAAAACGTTTACATGGGAAAGCCCGTATGGCCTACGGCAAAGGACTGAACTTATACATGGAAAGAAACATACGAGTTGGGAAAACCTACATACGCTATATATATTAGATTGACATGGACTATTACATGACATTAGGTAAGGGACATTCATAGTTGACACATGACGCGGGTTGGGATACTAGTACGAGAGGTGCAGAGCAAATATACATGATAAATACCTTGGGATATTGTACATGATAGATACCGTGGGATGATATACATGATAGATACCTTGGGATAGTATACTTGATAGAAACCTGACGATGTGACACCTTGATTTATCTTGACACCATAGTTTATCATGACACCTTAGTTTACCTTGCTACAGTAGTTCATCCAGTTATCTTGGTTTAGCTTATCTATCTTGTCGTCATCCTTATGTTTACTTTCAGTTTATGCATGTCATGTTACCTTTACCTGTTTTTATACTAGAAGTAGATAGGACTTACCAGTCTTTATGACTGACTCCGTTTTCTTTCGCCTCTTTGTCTTCCGTTCCCCCCCAGGTTTTAGGGAGGAAACACTGTTATCTAGTTCGGACTTCTTCTGCTTGAAGGTCATCACGCATGGCTTGGACTTTTCTTGGCTATGGCTACTTTACTGTTTTACTTGGGGAATAATTTATGAAATGGTTTTATGCTTCTTTACTATTACAAGACAGGTTTTGATGTATTCTGTTGTGAAAGGCTTTAGACCTTATTTTATAAGGTAATGAAATTTGTTTTACTTCCGCTGTTTTATATATGTTCTATCTTGTAATATTTCTGTGCATGTTTACCTCGATAATGCTTCACCAAACCTAGTGCATTCCCTTTGTGAGTGACCCTAGCGGAGGTGGGGTGTTACATTTGGTATCAGAGCAGAAGGTTACCAGACTGGGCAAAATTTTTTAAAAACCTTCTGAAAACTATTTGAAAAACCGTTTACAAAGAAGCATTTTTCAAGAAAAGTTTTGTTTTAAAAGGCTATTCCCCAAAGGCCATTAGCACTATCCTTTGATTCCTTGATTGAATCTCTTTTCCTTTCTTTCCTCCATTTGTAGTCACAGTAGTTCTAACTGTGGCTAATCTTTGTCTAGCCACGTAGGTGTTTTCCGTACGATGGAGGTGGTTCTCGAGAGACCTGTTGTCGTGGTACAATGAAGGATAATAAGAGTAAGGATAAAGGATGCGAGCTTAAGGATAAGCAACTTGTTGGTATGGCTTAGTCCATCAAGGAGGACAAGGACAAGATCATCGGAGAGGGCAATTGTACGCTCCCATTTCTAGGGTACCTAAAAGAGATGGTACCGTTTCTGGTAAAGGTTTAGTCGTTCTTTTCTATCATCCCGTCCAGACTTTGTCTTGATCATCGTATCATTTAAGTCTGCTTGGAAAGTTGAGTCTCTGCACCTTAGTACTAGCATGGTAGTGGATCCCAGTTTTTGTCCCAAAAATCTGGTTGGAGAGTTGGTCCATTTCTTCATGACTTGTTTGGATTTGAGAATGACATGTCTCGGCTACGGATGGATTCTAGGGATAAAGTGGTCACCCAATAAGGGGTGCCATTCTCGGTTTTTGAAAGAGGGTAGTTAGACTCTCGACTCACCTTGGTGATACCCTCGAAGTCTCATGTAACCTTTTGGGTTCTGTCATGGTTAGTTACCTAGAATCTCAGGATGCAGTTGTTGGTAATCCGTTCGAATAGAATTCGCCGCTAAGGCGGATGGTTCGTTTCGCTTATGCATGAGTTATGGGAATCACCCTAGTAAGTACTCTTGGCAACATGGATTGGCATCGGCAAACGAGATCCAGAATTCCCTAGTGAATTTTGGAGAGCTTGCATGAGTAAGTGGATACATTTGAGACAAGTATACTAGGGAAAGGATAAGTGAAAGTGGAATAAGAGGCGACAATGAAATGAGTTCTAACTCATATTTTGGAAATAGGAATCAAGGAGCTACGAAATCATGGAGTTAAAAAGATGGTCAAGGCACCGAGGAATTAAGCTCAAGGAAATGCGACTTAGAAGACGTAAGGCTAGACACGCGCATCGTACCTCTTTTTAAAGATTGTATCCTTGATCCCTGGTTTTTCCTGTAGAGCTTGCTCGCATGTTATCTTTTGGTGAATACCCTCTCGGTCTTGTTTCTGTCGCAAACCCCGTAGGGAGTTTACCTTGTTTATCTGCTCGATCCTATCGTGAGAACCTTAGGTAGAATCCTATGGATGTAAACATGTATTTGAAACATGTTATGATTGATATGGTTGCAAATGGTTGCAAGTGGTTGCTCGTGGATGCGCGAATACACATTAGAGACTAGATTGACGCGGTCACGTTTCATGTTGCATATGCACGAGTATTTATACTTGCTTATGGATGAAATTGAATGTGTTATCATGCGGATGTTGCATATGAATGAATGTTTGTGCACGCATATAGTACTTATATGACTAGGACTATTTGCATACATGTTGGACTCATGGCACTAAACATATTTTTCATTAGAAAGATCATTCAGGCCTGATCATTAGCATTAGCTAAGGAGCATATACACACACATTTTGCATATGTTCATATGGCATTAGAAATTGTTTAAGGACAATGTTTGCCTGTGGATGATGTTTTGAGTAGATGGATGATGGATGGTAGGATGCGTTCTTCCTAACTTGGAGATTTCGGGGACGAAATCCTTGAAGGAGGGGAGAATGTAACAACCCGAATTTTAACAACGTGTTAAGATAAGAATCAAGGCAGAATTAAATTATAAAATCTGAACCAGGATAAACGGGTTGCGCCATTGCGTTCGTCTCGGAAAAATACGCGAAATAGAGTCCGAAATTTCGTAAATCAGAGTCCGTATGACCCGGTTAAGGCCCAACGAAGTTTCACGAAAATTCAAATCGAAAACAGATTTGAAATTCAGCCCAGAAAGAGAAGGCGGGAAAATTCCCGCCAGACACACAGGGTGTCGACCCCTGGGTCGACCCCCCCTCCAGGGGGTCTACATGGGTGTCGACCCCTGGGTCGACCCCCCCTGTAGAACCCCGACCTGGTGCACCTGCTTGTCATGTTGGCTCGGTTTTGGAGGCTTGTGACAATTTTTGAGGGTTCAGATCTATCCTAGGGTTTATCCTACGGCCTAAACTACTCCTAATCTCTATAAAAAGACCCCTAGGCCTACCCTAAACCCTCACAAATCACTCATGCCACGAAGTGCTGCCCAAATGCCGAGTGATCATGGCCTCCATCTCCAATTCCTAGAGACTATGCATTCAAATCGGATTCAAATCAAAAGGTGCAAGCTTGCTACACCAAATCGAGGCCAAATCAACGTTGCTATGACGGTTCTTCTTCAAAGGAGCCACCTTTCTTCGTCGAGACGATTCATGCTAATTCACTAAGCCACGCTATGTAAGTTCTAGCTACTTCTAGATCTAAACGGTAGTTTTAATGATGGCATGGAAAAAAACGAGATTAAACTAAGTATGCTAGCCTATACGAACCTTGTCAAGCCTCTTTTGCTTGAACATATGACTTTTGGCTATGCTTAGTGACTAAATCATGCTATTCATGTTATGATTAACCTAGTTTATCTTGCAAGTTTGAATCTTTATCTATGGAATGCTAGCATGAACCTTTGGGAACCATTTGACTTGTGAAACATTGGCAAAGACTTGACTTTGGGGCTTATGCATGTAAATGAACAAAAACCCTTTATGATGCTATGCATATTTTATGGCCAAATCCCATTATGATACTATGCATGTTTGTGGCCAAAAACCCCTTATGATGCTATGCATATTTTGAGGCCAAATCCCGTTATGATACTATGCATGTTTGTGGCCAATCCCTTCTTGGCATCGTGCATGTTTTGAGGTCAATATGTAGCATAGTATCCTTACTATGTGGACTCGCTTTTACTTGGGTTGGAAACACGATTTGGGTAGGATAGACGAGCGTGATTATGACACGAAAATTTGATATGAGATTCCATGAAAATATGACACTCATGATACAACTAAATGGGGACATGACATGTGGGGTAAACATGAGACTTGAAACTAGACACGGGGTTGTAAGTGTAATATGACACTAGACCAAACATGAAAGTGGCTAACTCGAGGTTGGATTGAGTTTGTAGCATAAATCTACCCGGACCCGCCCGGCTTAACTAGTGGCTACAAACAATAGGATCCAATGTGAGAAGTTGGTCATGTCACGCTTAAGACCCGAGGTTAGACTAGGTTGTGGTGTAAAACTACCCGGACCCGCCCGGCTTAACTAGTAACCACAACAAGGTCTAATGTGAGAGGTTGAGAGTGCATTAATTAAATTAATGCCACATGATAAGGTTAAGTAAATTTGACTAATGACACTTAACCGATATGACACGAATGGGTAGGTTAAGTGGGACCGGGCTTGATTTCTTAATGACACTTAACCATACAAGATAATTAGGGGATGGGGTCAAGTAATTTACACTTAACTAATCCGACTTGGTAATTAGATGGGGTTAAGTAATTTACACTTAACTAATTCGACTTGGTAATTAGATGGGGTTAAGTAATTTACACTTAACTAATCCGACTTGGTAATTTAATGGGGTTAAGTAACTTATACTTAACCAATTATACATGATGATTTGATGAGGTTAAGTAACCTACACTTAACCAATCTAATATGTGGACCTGGTAGGGTTAAGTCACAAGACCTTTTAAATTAGGCTTAACCATTGTAATACGATTAGTGGATGGGGTTAAGTTAACCTATACTTAACCAATCCGACTCGAAAACCTGATGGGATTAAGATAATCTATGCTTAATCAATCTAACACGATAATCTGATAGGGTTAAGACAAATAAATACTTAACCAATTTGACTTGATAAGGTTAAGTCATGAGCTTCTTGGTATACTTAACCAACTTGTAGGGCTAAACCTTGAACTTAAATACTTAGCCAATCTTGACATGATTCGTAGGCGGGCTAAATCATGAACCGGATTAACAACACTTAACCCAATAGACAAAACCCTAGTGAGAGGAACTAGGTAGAAAATCGTGGTTAATCAAGGGTAACGGGGAAAAGAAGCTAAGTGGTAAACCTTAGTTAAGTATAACTAAGTAATAATTCTTAGCCAAGGACATGGGACTAGTTCATGAATGGATGAGTATGGTAGGTCATCGCTTAAACACACGAGGAGGAGCAAATTATCCGACTTGGATAAGGGCTCCAACGAACTGGATGACGAAGCGGTAGCTTCGGGGGACGTGAGGGTACTCTTGGTATCCCTCTGTGAGGTGGCAGGTGGTCCATGAAACCCGGCCTCACAGAGGTTAAGGTCTGCGGTAGAAGAGCCAAGAGTATGCCTTGGTTGCTATGCAAGTGACCTAAAGACTGGGATGGATTAGCGTGGAGTCGACGATACTTGATTTTGCCCTGGATAGCACGTCGCCGACTACCTACCATCTTTAGTCAATCGTGTATGAACTGAAAGGCAGAGAACTCCCAATAGACCATGTTCTTGCTATCAAGTCATGGGTGAGGTTGGCCCATAGGAAAGTGGGGCTATTGTGGGGCCGGGATGTAGTTCTCATACATGATTTTTCTTGGATTGCCTTTCAGTAGTTGAGGGAGGGGCCACGTAGGACCATAGCCACGGATACAAAAACAGACCTTGATATCTGCATCAGCAGACGACTTAAAGCTCCCGAACGAGTTCCGTATTTCTTGATTTCCCCTGGCACGGAACTCGGATGGCACATTGAGATACATGTGCGTCTAGACATGGAAAACGATTCACGATATATACGTGGGACAAAGGGCGTGGTTGACGGGTGGCATAATCCCTAGTGGTCCTAGGTGGCCAAAACCCAAACCGAGACACGGAAACGTTCATTAGGTAGCATAATCCCTAGTGGTCCTAGGTGGCATAAATCCTAAGTGAACACGCGATAGTTCATGGTAAGAAAACATAACCAGATCAAGGGTAGCAGTCCAAAATAACCTCAAGGATAAAACGTTTACATGGGAAAGCCCGTATGGCCTACGGCAAAGGACTGAACTTATACATGGAAAGAAACTTACGAGTTGGGAAAACCTACATACGCTATATATATTAGATTGACATGGACCATTGCATGACATTGGGCAAGGGACATTCATAGTTGACACATGACGCGGGTTGGGATACTAGTACGAGAGGTGCAGAGCAAATATACATGATAAATACCTTGGGATGTTGTACATGATAGATACCGTGGGATGATATACATGATAGATACCTTAGGATAGTATACTTGATAGAAACCTGACGATGTGACACCTTGATTTATCTTGACACCGTAGTTTATCATGACACCTTAGTTTACCTTGCTACAGTAGTTCATCCAGTTATCTTGGTTTAGCTTATCTATCTTGTCGTCATCCTTATGTTTACTTTCAGTTTATGCATGTCATGTTACCTTTACCTGTTTTTATACTGGAAGTAGATAGGACTTACCAGTCTTTATGACTGACCCCGTTTTCTTTTGCCTCTTTGTCTTTCGTCCCCCCCCCCCAAGGTTTCAGGGAGGAAACACTGTTATCTAGTTCGGACTTCTTCTGCTTGAAGGTCATCACGCATGGCTTGGACTTTTCTTGGCTATGGCTACTTTACTGTTTTACTTGGGGAATAATTTATGAAATGGTTTTATGCTTCTTTACTATTACAAGACAGGTTTTGATGTATTCTGTTGTGAAAGGCTTTAGACCTTATTTTATAAGGTAATGAAATTTGTTTTACTTCCGCTGTTTTATATATGTTCTATCTTGTAATATTTCTGTGCATGTTTACCTCGATAATGCTTCACCAAACCTAGTGCATTCCCTTTGTGAGTGACCCTAGCGGAGGTGGGGTGTTACACAGTATGTAGTGCTAACTGTTTGGTTGCAGGTCCAGGTTCAGGTATGTTTCTAGTCACTTTAGATGCTTATCGCTCATACCAGGCTTTATGTATGACCCAGAGTTTTATGTCTCCTCTTATTACTCTGGGTGCTCACACGAGCAGACTAGAGACAGGTTAGCTGGTGATGCGCGAGTAGCTGATTCGGAGGCGGGCAGGAGGCTTCCACGTATGATATATATATGCACATTCTCCCTGTGTCGTTGGTGGTCGCTACTTGGGCATTAGTAGTGTACCTCATCTATCTTACTTTTTCTTTGAGACAGTTTGAAAGTTGTAATAAGCTGTATTTTGGATTTCCGCTGCCATGATGTTTAGTTCTGGTTTTCAGCTTATGTACTGTCTCATCTGTTTTATGTCAAGTATGTTATTATTATATTTTATTCTATGCGCTGTGAGACATTCTACAGGTTCTTGTATGTTCATTTTCTTCTTCCTTTTCCTTCTGACGACCCATTCCGTGCTAACGCACCTTTGGAGTAAAAGTCGGTTGGTGCGGGGCGGGCTGTCACAATCATTTTTTTCGAAAGAATTTTGAAAGTTAAACAAATGGTTGGAGTTTACTCACACCAGTCCCATGACTGACCCAGAGTTTATTTTGTTTGTTTTCCCTAAAACTCTTGGGTGCCCAAATTTGTATGGGTAGTCAAGTAGTCGGGATTTTTCAGATTCACTTGGAAGAACTAGAAGCAGGAGGCTTCACCAGTTAGCTATAGACTATCATATTTCCGCTGTGTACTATGTTGTATCTGGAAACATGTGTTTATATATGTTCCAGGAATAATTGTCGTGCTCTGATAATGGTATGTATATACAGTTACTGATTTGTATTTCAAAAGTTATGTTATTTAATATATTTTATTCGTTCCGCTGTGAGTTTGTGATCTTCGTTTTTCTTCTATTCTAATATTTCTTTCTTTCTATTTCTCATCCTCTAACTTCTTTCTGCTAATGATTGCTATTTCTGTGTCATTTGGGTTGGACGTGTGGTGTTATTAGTCGACTCAATGGGTGCGAAAATTCGGGCCATTACAACTGTATTGTGTTTTGATTGTGAAGTGAAATTGAATAAAATATTTGAACTATAAAAATATCATTTTTATTGTATATATGAACTGAATAAAGTATTCGTGTGTTAAATAAAATATTTGAACAATAAAAATATCATTTTTATTGTATATATGAATGGAATAAAATATTCATGTGTTGAAATAAATATTCATTTACAAATCGGATGATTTGTTTATGTACACTCATTTAACTGAGATTGAATGGGACGATAATATTTTACACATCGCCCAACTACACAAATAATAATATATGTTTTTTGTTTGAAAACCCCACACGGGTATTGGGATAATATTTAACATACACTGATCCCAATAATTAGTGTATGTCAATCGATGGGTTGACATACTGTATAAGCGTTATTTATTTATTTATTTTAATGCTTATACAGTTGTAAAATGAACTCTGGATGTTGTATGAATTTGTAATGATTGTTTATCATTATCGTTGTATACATGCGGTGTATGAAATCCATATAATTGAAATTATATGGTAATTGATTGAATCTGAATCTAATTCAGAATTAACGAATATTTTTAAATAATATTCAGTATATAATAAAAATCAGATATTTGAAAATATTATCATTCAAATATTATAATGATAAGGAATATTCAAATTTGATTTGAAATTTGAAATGAAATTGAAATCGTTTTAAAATGAATTTAAAACGAATTTATAAAGGAATATTCAAATTTGATTTGAAATGGAATTGAAATCGTTTTAAAATGAATTTAAAACAATTTTTTTTAAGGATTATTCAAGTTTGATTTGAAATTTGAAATGGAATTGAAATCATTTTAAAATGAATTTAAAACGAATTTATTAGGGAATATTCAAATTTGATTTGAAAATTGAAATGAATTTAATACTGATTTATAAGGGAATATTCAAATTTGATTTGAAAATTGAAATGAATTTAAAACGGATTTATAAAGGAATATTCAAATTTGATTTGAAAATTGAAATGAAATTTAAATCGTTTTAAAAGGAATTTAAAACGAATTTATAATGGAATATTCAAATTTGATTTGAAATTTGAAATGAAATTGAAATCGTTTTAAAATGAATTTAAAACGAATTTATAAAGGAATATTCAAATTTGATTTGAAATTTGAAATGGAATCGAAATCGTTTTAAAATGAATTTAAAACAAATTTATTAAGGAATATTCAAATTTGATTTGAAAAATTGAAATGAAGTTGATATCATTTTTAAAACGAATTTAAACGATTTATAAAATACATTTTAAATGGAAATCGATGAAATATATATAATATTTATTATATATATATATTTAATGGCCTGAATAGAACGCGTTGCGCTGCGACCGTTCGCGAATTTCGACCATTGACTTCGAATTGACATTACAAGAGATCCGACCGTCAGATTCTCCTAAAACCAGAACCAATAGGAGGTCAATCGAGAAAAAAAATGCTATTTGGGTTCGTATCGAAAAGAGGTTTCCAAAGAATATAAGAGATTTGAAATCTAACGGTTGGATTTGGAGTTATGTCCAAATCAAATTTGGAAAAGGTCGCTATGGATGCAGTTCGGTGGCCGTTATTGGAAACCGACTGTATGGGCCTTGATAAAATTATTAAAAATATCACAAATTTATGTAAAATCATAATAAATGAAATGGAAAGAATTGGGATGAAAAATTCCATATTTGAAAAGACAAAATTATATTTTTATCGAAATGAGCAAGTTATTAACTAGAATTATAATCCCATTTATTTTTAAATAAATAAATTGGATTTGAAATGGTTTTAAAAACAACCAGGATTTTCCAATGAATAAATTGGAATGGAAATAATCTTTGGAATATTTCGATATTGGATTCCCTGGTTATATGGATGTTGTTATGAGAATTTGGAAGATACATATATCGTTATTCCCAATACGATATCCGTTAGTTTCAGAATATGATATTGAATATAAGCCGATATAATTTCTATTCAGAGCCTTGTATTTAACATTAAATTGGATTTTGGGTTTGTCATGAACGGTGTCTTAAATAAAACTGTTTTTAAACCAAGTTGAGGAAAGAATAAATCTTTTAATTAAGATTAAGTGAAGTTTTCCAGTCAATTAATATTTAATTAGAATTGAATAAAAGAATTGGATTTCGGGTTTGTCTTGAATGGTGTCTTCAATAACACTGTTCTTAAAACCCCGTGTGAAAAGAATAAATCTTTTAATTAAGATTATTAGAGTTTACAATTATATTTAGTAATTGGAATAAAATGGAATGTGAATTGGGTTTATTGTGAACTGTGTCTTAAACGACATTCGATCTTTAACCCGATTAACAGTGAAATGTGATTTGGAATTTATAAATATTTTTATCAAGATTTATCGGAAATTTTCCAAAGTAAAGTTTTCCAGTTTAATAAATTGGAATGAAATGGAATTCGATTTGGTAATAATCGAAGTGAACTTCTGTGGAGGAAGTTTGTTACTATAAATGGAATTTAAAAGGCTTTGCCGTTATTCCATTTATATTATTGGTTGGATATGGAAGTTTATATCGATTATATATATTGATCCGTTTTCCGTGAAGATTCCATAGTTAATGGAATGTGATTCTGGGTTTATTGTGAACTGTATTTTAAATGACATTAGTTCTTTAACCCAGTTAAAGATAGGATTTATTCCTAAATTTAAATAATCATTGCATAATGATTTTTGGAGATTAAAACTAAGTGTAATTTTAATGAATCTTTAATTAGATTGAAATGGAAATGTGATAATTTAAATTATCGAATTCGAGAAATGATCGAAAATGGAGTATCACCAATTTTACTCCACGCGATACTTAAATCTTTAATTTGATTTGAACGTGAAATGGTAATTAAATTTACCGATAACACCGTGGTGTTAGATGTGGAGTATTACCAGTTTTGCTTCATGGGATGAATAGGCTGGGATTGGGAAATAAAACAAATGATTACTTCGGTAAGGTGCGCTAATCCCGACTAGTTTGGATAAACCTTAATTTGGTTTGAATTGATATCCAAAGGAAGAATAAAGAATAAATTTAAAGAATTTATCTTTGATAAAATTTATGGGAACCTTTCCCCAATGATCAGAATATTTGAATAAAAGAATATTCTGGAATGGAATGAGGCATATGCTGCGTTTTATAGCACTTGTTTATAAAATACGCGAGTTATTCAGAAAGACCGGGTTTATCCCATTCTGAATAATTGATACGACGATAAGTCGACGATGAAGACGGTGGTTGAAGACCGGAGATCCTCACATAATTTGGATGATTACTGAAGTCTTGATTGGGAGGCATCCCAAGATAAGGTAATAAGTGGTGATCGTCCAGACGTACTTGGAGATCGACCAGATATGCAAGGACCTCTCTCCTGTATTGGACATATGGGACGAGGAATAAGGTGCCTCCGATTTCGTTCAGACCCAGAAAGAACTTGTAAATGGATGTGTCTGACATTGGATTTTATTCTGTGTTGATTGATCTCTATTAAATATATATCTGTTTGGTGGCGGAGAATTTATTCTCTTGCTTAACACCCTTCTCTGAGACGTACGAGCTCAGAGGTTATATATCGATAGACATCAATCGCATGACGTGAATTTCCTGTGTGGCATGCTGAGATGCAAATGATCAAGGCTTCTGTTGAAAAGCATAGGCTTGTGGTTGATGATCAAAGCACGGCTTTAAATAGCATAGCTTTGTGCAGCGTTAATTCGTGATCTTCACACCCCGGTATGAACTAGAAATGGCTTGAAGGACGGCAGGGAGGACATGCATTTCTTTATAGCTAGGAGTGGTGTCATGGTATGGAGCCCAGACATTTTTACTTATGTGGTTATTGGAAAGCGAGGTACATTGGGTATATCGGTCATTACGGGGCCGACGGATGATATGGTATACATACTGACCGTTACGCCCCATAGGGCGGAGAAACGTATTTTTCAAGGATTATTAATCCACTTAGGTGGACCGGACCTGCATTTTCCTAGGTGCAGTTGCGGCTGTATCCTGAGGGATGGGCTAGAGTGCCTCAAATTCGGTAAGGATGATCCCTTTCCATGGTTCATAGATGGAATCCAACTTCCAATACGTGACATTTCGGTTTTAATTGTAGAACTAGTATGCCAACATAATATATGGTACCTATGCCGTCTATGATTGATACATTTATATTTGATGTTGTTTTTAACACTATGCACTTATAATAATATCAAATGATTTGTTTTTAAACATACCAAGCATGTTTGGCTATTATAAGGTAAAACTCTATCCTCCAGCTTGCGTTGCATTGTGTGATGGGACCTGAGTCTTATAATAGCTTCATTTTTCAAAAAGCATTGCGTTGTCTATAAACTGTTTAATGCACTGGTATTCTTGGGAGAAAGCCCATTTCGTGTTATACGACGTGGTTCCTTGATTTACCTGATTTTAAAGTAAAGTTTAAAATAACTGTTTTAGTTATCACACCAGTCACATGACTGATCTGGAGTTTATTGTTTTAACCAAAACTCTGGACGCCCCTATTTTCCACACGGGCAACTAGTAGTTTCGGTTTTGCAGATTTATTTATACAGGATCCTAGATCTACAGCTGGAGCTATAATCGAAAAGCTCTGTATCCGTGTATTTCTTTTAGTTGTGCTTTCTATTATTTTTCCATTGCATTTTAATTTGTAAATCTCTGATGTTTATCAAATGTGTAATATTTATTCATACTTTGTTATAGTCTTGTACTCTGATGTAATTGTTGTAATAGCAATGCAATGATCTTTCTGTTTGCGTTCGAATTTGTCGTGTTCTCAACTCAATCCAAGCTTTCCCGTAAGGGCGAATTTGGGTCGCTTCAGATTGGTTGCAGCACATGTTCATGTCATCGAATTTCAAAAAAAGGACTATCACATGCACATATGCTTATCATTTTAGATAACGAAGATTCTGCATAGACCAAATGATTATGATGTCATTGTAAGAGTAGAAATCCCAAATCGTGATGAAGAGCCAGAGTTGTATAATGTTGTTATTAAATGGATGCTTTATGGACCATATGGAAGACAACGACTAAATGCTCAATGTATAAAAGATGAAAATTACGAAAGGAAATATCCAAAGCAATTTTCACCATGTACTGTTCAAGGTAATGATTCACACCCTATTTATCGAAGGTGTGATAATGGCGTAAACATCGCACTGGACAATGATGGTTATATTATAATGGATAATCGATTGGTTGTTCCATATAACCCTTGGCTGCTGAAAAAATATGATTGTCACATAAACGTTGAAGTTTGTAGAAGTATTCAGTCTATTAAATACTTATATAAGTATGTATACAAAGGTCCAGATCGTGTGGCCGTTGAAATTCGTCCAACGTCCAAAAATGATGATATTCAAAAAAAATTAGATGCAAGATGGATATGTCCCTAAGAAGCCTTTTGGAGAATTTTTGAATTCTCATTGCACGTGATTTATCCTTCGGTTCAGCGCCTACAAATACATCTTTCGAACAAGCAACTTATCATGCTAACCAAACATTGTTTGATGTATTATTAGATGAAAGCCTCTCTGCATCAATGTTAATTGAATTCTTCAACACAAAATCTCTAGATCCAGAAGCAAGGAATTTTTTATACCGTGAATTTCAAGAAAACTATACATGGGTATCAAAAAAGTGGAGAAGAAGAGCATCAAATAAGAAGGTCATAGGAAGAATTTACAACATTTCCCCATCTGAAGGAGAATGTTACTTTTTGTTGATTATTGTGAACCATGTAAAAGGACCAACTTCATTTGACTATCTTCTAACCATCGACGGTGTCAAATATCCAACGTTTCAGCAAGCAGCAGAAAAGATGGGATAACTGGAAGAAGACCTAAGTATAAGAGAATATTTGATTGAAGCATCCACCACGCAAATGCCATCGTCTTTACGAAAATTATTCACAACAATCTTAATTTATTATGCACCAACAGGGGTTAGAAAATTATGGGAAGATTTTTTTAATCATATGGTTGAAGATTATCCAAGTTCAAGCACAATGACTCGACCTTTACTTGAAAATCGACTTCTACGTGATCTTAATGATCTATTAATGAACCATTATAAAAAAAAACATAGGATTTTGATCTTCCAAGAATTAGAAATGATATAGATGTTGATTCACTCACTTCAAAATTAATAGAGGAGCAATATTCAATTGTAACTCCTACAGAGGACAATATATTTATTGAAAAGTTAAATGAATGTCAAAAATATGCATATAATACCATTACTAACGGAGTTTATAATAAGGAGAGAAAAAACTATTTCATAAATGGTCCTGGTGGAACGGGAAAGGCCTTTCTTTATTGAGCAATACTTGCAAAACTTAGACGAGATGGTTTAATTGCACTTGCAACAGCTAGATCAGGGATAGCTGCAACAATTTTACCAGGCGGTCGAACACCACATTCGCGGTTTAAAATCCCACTTAATCCAAATTCCAACTCAATGTATACAATATCCAAACAGTCTTAGTTAGCTGAACTTATGCAATTAGTCGATGTTCTTATTTGGGATGAAGCAACAATGACCCATAGATATGCTTTTGAAGCATTGGACAGAACTTTAAAAGGCATATTAGGAAATGACATGCCATTTGGAGGTAAAATTGTAATTATTGGTGGGGATTTCAGGCAAGTTTTACCTGTTACACAAAAGGGTACAATATTAGAAACAATTGATGCATGCATAGTTAAATCATCATTATGGAGACATGTAGAAGTGATCCATCTCACTCAAAATATGAGAGCAAAAGAAGATTCTTTTTATGCAGATTTCCTTCTACAAGTTGGTGATGGAGACGAGCCATATATATTTGAGGACAAGACAAGAATCCTAAACGAAATGATAATACCATAGGAAGATGAAAATTCAATAACCACTCTTATAAATTCAACATTTCCAACCTGCATTCGATGCAAATTATATGATTACCAGAGCTATGATAACCCCACTTAATGAAACCTGGACGTGCTCAATGACCAAATTATTAATTTTTTTCTTGGATGTCATCATGTCTACTATTCTTTTGATTATGTGGAAGATGATAAAATAAATTTGTACCAGCTTGAATATTTGAATTCACTTAATTTAAGTGGTTTACCACCACATATATTGGTATTGAAGAAAGATGCACTAATAATGCTGCTAAGAAACCTTGATCCAAAAAATGGATTATGCAACGGTACACGACTTACATGTCATGAACTTCATAGAATATCATAGATGTAGAGATTGTTGTTGGTCACTTTGCTGGAACTTGGGTTTTGTTACCACGAGTACCTATGAAGCCCTATGAAGATATCCCTTTACCATTTACTTTATTACATAAACAGTTTCCTATAAAATTAAGTTTTGCTTTAACTATTAACAAAGTTCAAGGGAAAACAATTCCGAATGTGGCAATTTACTTACCGCAAGAAGTATTCAGCCATGGTCAACTTTATGTAGCATTGTCCACATGAGTATCAGTTCAAGGGAAATCTGGAACCTATACTAGAAATGTTGTGTACAAAGTTGTGTTGCTATCTTCAAAAGGAGAGATTTGATATATTTTTTGGTTAATTATTTCTTCCTATAATGTTGAAATGTAGTTTAAACAATATTTATTTTCAGTTCCTTTTTTTAATGCATGCCTATAAAATAGCAATCACTAGCAATGAAACAAATCTTAATCCTATTGATTGTTTTATATTTAAAACTTTGCTTTTATGCATGTCATTCATATGTCAATTTACAATTTGGTATTTCAATTGCTTTCTCTTGAGTGGTAGTTTATAAATTATGAAATATTTGTATAATTCATATACAAACATATATAAAATGCATAAAAATTCAAAAACAAAAATTCACGTGCGAAGCACGTGCCACGACCATGCGCAAAGCGCGTGCCATTACACTTTTTTAAGATAATGGAGTTCTAGAAATTTTGAACCAAATTAGACGAAGACCTGAAACCCAAATTCGGGTATTTAAGATAATAGAAGTCCAGACATTGTGGGCTAAAATAGATGAAGCCTCTTTTGGCTTAGAAGATCCGAAACCCCAATTCAAGTATTTTAGATAATAGAAGTCTAGAAATTCTAAACTAAATTAGACGAAGCCTATTTCGGCTTAGAAGACTGAAGCTCATATTCGGGTATTTAAAATAATAGAAATTCAAAAATCCCAATCTTGGAAATATATGTGCGAAGCTTTCTTTGGCTTTTGATAAAGGCTCGGAATGTCCACTTTCAGTTTTGGTCATTACAAAGTCATTTTTTGTCTATATATGAAGATGGTTTTGAAGGAAAATTCACCAATTCAGTACATCGCAAGTTGGTGGTGTAAATTTATAGCGGAGGAAGCTAAACCGGGAGAGTTCCGTTATAAGGTAAGGCAAAATAAGTTCATTATCCTGCAACCCACTGATTTATAAGGGATGTAGTCCTGTAGTCGCCGGATTTTGATAAGTTTTTAGGGTAAAGTATGTTAGGATTGTCTCGCATGTGTTAAGGTAGAAATGACGGTTTGAATTAATAGTTCCACATCACGAAATAAATTGAAGGAGTGGAATACAAATATGAGTTGGTAGACATGTAACATCAGAGATTCTTTTTGTTATAAGAATGTGTGTGCTAAGTCACGTGCAAAAATTAAATTTGTTTGGAATATGATGTATGAGGTTTGTTGTTTACAAGTGGGATGATCTACCCGTTTAAAGAGTTTTGTCTATTAATCAGTTGTACTTATGTTAAATATTTTGTTATTTACCGTATTTTGTTATCTACAATAATTGGGTTTGACAGTTGCTTGTGCTTGATAGTTATAATTTGTTCATTTACAAGTTGTTCAATTATAATTTATGCTTGTAGTTATAATCTGTGCTTGATAGTTATAGTTTGTGTTCGATAGTAATAATTTTTACACTTATAATTTGTGCATGACAGTTATAGTTTGTGTTTGATAGTTATAATGGTTATATCACTTGTTTACTATGTTCGAGTTATAACTTGTTCAGTACAATTTCTGTCTTCCCATTTCAATATCAGATGGTTTAAAGAAACCGAAAAAAAACAGTCGCATCCACTAAACCATATCAGCCAATTTGGCACAGATGGATGCGGACATGTAATACGGATAAAAGCCATATCATATTTGATGGTGCTCAGATACGTATCAAAATACATTTTGCGATCCGCATCACCCCAAATGCCCTAAATCTGGTCGTCCATCAACGAAGCCCTAGATTAGTTATTTTGATACGGCTTTGGGCCAAACTGAATACGTATCATATTATGCATCCCATTGGGCACCCCGAATAAAAGTTTGGGCCACTCCCTTTTCCATTTGTTTTACTTTAATGGTGACCGAAAACCCAAATTAGGGTTTTCGGTCACCAAATCGTGCCTCCACCTTCGACAGGGACGAACAACCCTGTCCTTCACCAGAAACGCAGCAACCCTACGTCTCCCTAGTCCTCCTTCGACAGCGCAGGTATGTGTTTCAATTGAATTTTGGCATGCATGACTGATAGTAGGGAACAAATTGAAATCTTTGTGTGATAGTTGATTGCTACTTTGTGTTAGTACTTCATGTGTTAGCTGTTTCGATTGAATTGTTTTGTGTAAGTGTGTTTGTGTAAGTGTGTTAGGGACAGATCTATGGTTATACCCTAAAATCAGAGAAATCAAATTTGAATCATGTTTTGTGATAATGTAAAAAAACATCTGAATGTTTGTTAGATTGCGGTATAATTTTTATTAGAATTGCCATTGGATGTATGGTATAATTTTAGAATGCGGTATACAGTGGCGGAGCTAGGACCAGAATTTGGCGAGGGAACTATATAAATAGTCGGGGTTTCAAGGGAGGTAGCCTAAAAAAATGGTATTCTATAGGCAGTCTGCAAATCTGGATATAGACTTAATGTTGGGAAATATTCGATATATGTTCCGATACCACATCTCGATGCAAAATACATACTAGCAAAAATCAATTTTTTTTATGGTGATCTATGCATCATCTATATTCTTTAACAAAAGAATTCACTCATTTATAACCCTGTTATCTGATGTTAATTTAGCAGGTTTGTTGAAAAATTTGGTCGATGGATTATTACTAGACTTTCTGGTTAATATTTTAATAGGCGATCCACCAGGTGGATGCATTTTAGCTCACGTGTAGGGTCGGGTATCCACGCTTATTAGCTTTATCCAAATGTCGGATGCTGCTGCACTTAACCTTAGTAAAAAGCTGCTTTCACTAGCAACTTTTCCCTTACTTTGTAGCAGAGACTTTAGTGTAAGTAATCTTACACTACACAGTCTGCTTCAAAGAAACTGAAAGTTGCAAGTGAAAGCAGCTTTTTCCAAAGGTTAAGTGAAGCGGCATTCGATATTTGAATAAAGCTAATAAGCATGGATTACTGACCCTGCATGTGAGCTAAAATGCATCCACCTGGTGGATTGCCCAGTAAATTCTTAATTAGAAAAAGTCGAGTATGTGTGTCATCCTACGATGATGATTTGATATCTTTAAACGTTGGAGCAGGTATATATTATTTTACACTTATCTCTACATAGTATCTTACATAAGAATTGAATGGACATGTACTTGTGTGTACATCTTGAATATTCTTTTCGTTTATTTGTTCCTTTTTGTGTGTATAGGAGGATGTTCTGTATGCTAGGGTACGAACTACCAGTGTTGCACATGGACTACACTTCAGGTGATTCTTCTTTTGGGTTTGCATTTTTAATGACTATCAATTTTCCACTCCTATGTAGTATGTATAGTTAATTTCATTTAAACGATATGGTCACATAGCAAAACCAGTTTACAATGTGTATTCATTAATTTTTGAGACATATACTGATCGACTACACAAACACATGGACGACGCTCGACTAGTCAGCGACTAGTCTACTAATCGAGATCAAACCATCGACATGAAGTATGGACTTGATTTTTGTATGAATTTAGGCCGTATGGGTAGAAATTAGTCGACTAATCGACTAGTCGATTCGACTAGGTTGTTATTGGGCCAGTGAAGTATTTGTACACAAACACACTGATCGACTACCGTTAAATTACACAAACACACTGATCGACTACCGTCAACTATACATCCAACTCTGATTCCCTCAACTATATACCTTGCTACATTGATTTTTCGTTACCATTGTTGTTATCACTTTTTCTACCAGAATTAACATTCAATGGCGCATTCTGAACGTACTCTGCTGAATACAAATCTTGTAAAGAAGAGTTCTTGTATTTCATATTTTGGACTGATTCTACAGCAGGACAAATCTTTGGAAAACAAAACTCAATTAGTTTCATTTTATATTTGTATTAACATATAGTACTTAGCTCTTTATTCATGTTTGCATCTCAGTTACAGTGAATTACAATGTCGATCTACTGTCCAGCTGTGAAGTATTTGTAACTTGTTTCGTGTATTTTATAGGCAGTCCTGTTGGAGAGTATGGTGCTTTTGTGTTGCTGGAACTCAGGCTGTAGGCTATATATCATGATTCAGTTTTGCTGCCAAAGGAAACTTGAACTCCAGGCTGCTGACTATTGCGCTCAATCTTCCCGGTCGCGACTGGAGTTTTATTAGGCTGTTATCTTTTTACCTCATTTTTGTTACTATGTAATGTGATGAAAATCTTTGACGGTTTTCTTTTATTGTATATGTTTGTATGTACATCGTGTTATATGACAAACCATGTAAAGCTTTAAGTATATATATATATATATATATATATAAATTGTGTTGTTCCTGTGTATACTTTGTGGTATGTATGCTCTGTGTTATGAAACATATGGGAAACAGTTTCTGTTTTATATATATACACATATATGATATATATATATATATATACATGGGTATATATATATATATATATATATATGTGTGTGTGTGTGTGTGCACACACACATATAATTAGACACGATCAAAGACCATGTCTTATTAGACTTTAGATACGGCTAAAAGCCATATGATAATATATTGAGATAAGATTGGTAGCCGTATCTAATAATTAGACACGCCACTTTTTGATATGGCTTTTTACCGTGCCCATCAGCTTTAGATACAGCTAAAAACACAACCTAATCAGCATATATGGTGTAGTGATCCATTAAAAAAAACAAGTGTGTTTTAACATGAAACTGGGGTCGGTTTTATGAAACCGTCAGTATGACCTATAACAACACCATTTACGTAAACAGAATTCATAGATTTATCACCTAAGTTAAAATAATCTAAAGATATGAACACAATTCTCTCGGAAGCATTGACATGAACTAACAACCTATTTATAGGAACCCACCAAAACAGAAAAGGAAGATGCTACGTGGCCCGAAAAGTAAGGGTCAAAAAAATTAGGATATGGGCGCAATTCATGGGAAACTGTTAGATTCAAGAAGTGGGGAAAACAGCAAACATCGGATCTGTTTATTAACATTTTACCAAACTAATTTTCGGGCCTTCACCTAAGTTAAAACAATCTAAAGACATGAACACAATCTCTCGGCAATATTGACATGAACAAACAACCTATTTATAGGAACACACCAAAATAGAAAAGGAAGATGCTACAAGGACCAAAAATTAAGGGTCATAAAAGTCAGGATATGGGCGCAATTCATGGGAAACTGTTGGATTCAAGGTGTGGGGAAAAGAACAACCATCAGACCTATTTTCTGATATTTTACTAAACTAATTTTTGGACCTTAAAGCATTTTCGAACAGAAAAAACAAGTGCGTTTTAACATGAAATGGGGGTTGGTTTTATGAAACCGTCAGTATAACCTGTAATAACACCATTAATGTAAACACAATTCATAGATTCATCACCTAAGTTAAAACAATCTAAATATACGAACACAATTCTCTCGGTAGCATTGACATGAACTGACAACCTATTTATAGGAAACCACCAAAATAGAAAAGGAAGATGCTACATAGCCCGAAAATTAAGGTTCAGAAAAATTAGGATATGGGCACAATTCATGGGAAACAGTTGGATTCAAGAAATGGGGAAAACAGCAACCATCAGATCTGTTTTTTTTTTTTTGGCATTTTACCAAACTAATTTTTGGACCTTCACCTAAGTTAAAACAATCTAAAGACATGAACACAATCTCTCGGTAATATTGACATGAACAGACAACCTATTTATAGGAACACACCAAAACAGAAAAGGAAGATGATATAAGGCCCGACAAGTAGGGGTGAGAAAAGTCAGGATATGGGCGCAATTCATGGGAAACTGTTGGATTCAAGGAGTGGGAAAAACAACGACCATCAGACCTGATTTCTGACATTTTACCAAACTAATTTTCGGACCTTAAAGCATTTTCGAACAGAAAAACAAGTGCATTTTAACATGAAACGGGGGTTGGTTTTATGAAACCATCAGTATTGACCTGTAACAGCACCATTTATGTAAAAATAATTCATAGATTCATCACATAAGTTAAAACAATCTAAAGATATGAACACAATTCTCTCGGCAACATTGACATGAACAAGTAACCTATTTTTTATAGGCAAAACAGAAAAGGAAGATGCTAAAAGGTCTGAAAAGTAGAAGTTCACAAAAGTCAGAATATGGCTGCAATTCATGAGAAGCTGTTGGATTCAAGGAGTGGGAGAAACATGAACTATCAAATCTGTTTTCTGACATTTTTCCAAACTAATTTTCGGCCTAAAAGCATACTCGAGCATAAAATACAACTCTCTCAGGATATATACATGAACAGACTTTGTAAGTAACAGCCTTAATATAAAACTACCACAAACAACATCACATACATAAAACATACACCATGAACAACCAAACCATTGACAAGTAAAAGATAAAAACCAAATTACACATTAAAATAGAAGCTGAACACAAAATATAGGCTTCATAAGTAACAACGTATTCACTAAGTACTTGATAAGTGACAGCCTTCATAAATTCGTAGATCAACTTTACACCAAATAGAGATTTAGTTCACGATGCACACACATGGATATCTAAAATACATACAACCATACACAACCCATTACCTAACTTATCCAAAATAAAACTACCACAAACTATCAATTAGTGTATAGTCCTCGATTAATTGAATTCGCTCAACCCACACAACCATCTTCTTACATTTCTGTAAGGGTGGTTTTCCATTAACTTCAATTAACACAACATCCAAAAACTCCTTTTCCCCTTTATCCTGACCTTCCTTCAATTTTGTAGAAAGTCCAGTAATGTTTCAATTCAGTAGAGGTAAAGCCCCTTTTTGCTGCATACACATATACAACCACATATTTACAAAGTAACAACAGGAAAGACTAAATTAAGAAAACACGGTATTGCTACAATACTCACAAGTTTTTTCTCTTAGTTCATGAAGTTTAGTTCTGCTTGAACTCATGTGCACATGGATGTTGTATAATCGGATGGGAAACACTTGTGAACCAGGTCATGTACTTATCGTCACAATCCCAAGGTTAGACGACTGCTGTAAACCTTTACTCCATAGCAAGACCACAATCCTAACAACTCTGACCCACCCAATACTCAATGTAACAGCGAAGTTTGTATTGATTATATTAAGCTACTCTACGATAAGCTAATAGAGCCATTGGTGGTTTTGGTATTGGTTGTCTGTACACAAATTTCCTCATCATGTAGTTTGGGAAGTAAGGCTACACCATGTCAAAGCATACTAAAATTGCAATGTAGGAGGAGTAATCCTCCAATAGGTACCTCTCACAAATACCTGAGTGCAGGTTCCACTTAACTTACGTATCAAATTCGTAAAACAAAATTATCAACTATTGTATACAACAAGTTGTATACTTACATCGCGCTCAATCAATGAATCTAGTTATTCTCGGACGTACCAGAGCGAATCTTGATCACCAGCAAATTGTGTATTTTTTCACTTGCATACTCTGGGATGAGAGATGTCATGTGTAGGATTCGAAATAACGTTTGAAACCATTGGAAAGTGATCATAAATCCATGCCTAAATAACACCGTCTCAACTTATCGTTGTCATAAACTAATGTGTATTGATTCCATGTAAAGTAGTATATGTAAGTATGACAGGCAAAAAAAATTCAACTGCGTACCATCGAAAGGGTCAAACATATGCTTATTTCTTTACGTTTGCACGAGAGGCAAGTCCAAGCTGTCTGTAGTCTTCTCCTTCAATACACTAAAATTACCAACCCAAAGTCTTCTCCTTCAATACATCCATGGATTCCCTTGGTGTATTCAAGTAGTATGCTGGCATCTTAGTATCCGATTTGTCTGGAAAGAAACAGCTTATGATAGTGCACAATAGGTAGCCCCGAGCAACCTTATATGCTATCTCAGCATCACTACCTTTTTCAGCTTTTCCACTAAGTTTTTCTTTCAGCCAATCCAATCTAACCATCCATATATCCATCATCTCTTCCTTCAAGACATCCTCATTGGTGTGCCCAATTGGTCAAACAATAGTAAGATAAGTTCATCTATGTCTATATCCCTATTGCCTCTTTCATACGACAACATACTACCCATTACAAAAATTCTTACACTAATCCATAACAGTCATTTTGTAACACTTATTTTTTTCAGTTGCCAATACATATTTGCATTGGGCTGTGTAATAACTCGGAAATCCGGGCCAATTTAAAAATTTTATTTTGGCAATTTTATTGAATTTTGATTATTTAAAATGGATTATTTTAAATAATAACGACGAAAAATTTAGTTTGAATAGAATTAGAACGTGCATATTTATATACGTCGTCGTTAGAATATAAATAATTATTTATAGTTATAAAAGGAATTGAAAATGGCACGGTAGTTCGATAATTCGATTTCTAATTTCAAATGAATGTACCGGGTGCAAAATAAACCGGATTTTAGTGAAACCAAAAATATTTGAATCTAATTGAGAATATCTTTCCAGCGAATCCGAAGAATCGAAATTTCATAGTGGGAGTCAAAAGTTATGTCCAGTTGAAATTTCAGAATAGTCGCTATGGAATTTCGGCCCTTAGAAAATGGACATTTTGCAAACGACCTCGGTTTTTGACGAAACCACTTTTGTTGGATCCGTGATGTCAAATTATTGCTAGATTCCAAAATTCGTAATTTTTCGAATCAATATGTGAGCGTG
The DNA here is from genome assembly GCA_030737875.1 of Allium sativum. Taxonomy (NCBI): domain Eukaryota; kingdom Viridiplantae; phylum Streptophyta; class Magnoliopsida; order Asparagales; family Amaryllidaceae; genus Allium; species Allium sativum. Next base: position 770,632,384 of record CM060926.1, read on the forward strand.
GCAAAGGAAAACGCGTTTGACCAGTTTTAGTTGATTTTAATCGACTGGAAATTGGTCATTTTTCAAACGATCTCAGAATTTGACGAAACTAGTTTTGTTAGGACCATATAGTTAATACGAAGCTAGAAATAATTTTTTGGGAATTTTTAGAGTTAATATGTGGCCCCGGCAAATTGAAATGTGCGTTAAAAATTCAATATAATGATTTATATTTTATTTTTAACAGAAACAGATCGAAACAGCCGAACTGGCTTACGATACATGTCCCATTGTGTTCGGAATAGGGGTAATTAGATAGGGGCGATAATCGTTGGGTTCGATTTGAAGTCCGAACGAGAAAGTTTCTTTTTGGAAATTTAAAATAAATTAAATATATATTATATAATTCACTCTCTCTCTCTCCCTTATCCCTCTCCCTCCTACCCGTAACTTTCTCAGACCAAATTAAAAAAAAAGAATCGCGCCCCCACGCCCATCCCCCAACCGACGACGCCTCCCCAATCGCCGCGACTGCCGCCCTCTCCTCCTTCTTAACCTCCTCCACCTCGCCCCTCCCTCCAACGCGAAGAACCCCAAATCGAAGGAGCAGCAAACCCTAGCCAGAGAATCCATTTCCACCGCCGCCAATGGAAGACCGCGACACTCTTTCCCCCCTCTAACCTGCGGCGATGCACAACACCCCCCCCCCCCTCGATGACCAGCAGACCTCCCCCTCCTCCCAATTCGATCTGTAAGTTTTATTTTTACTCTTTTTTTTAAATCATTAATCCTAACTGGTTTGTTTAATTAGTAATGTAGCAAAAGAAATGATCTTTATGTAGCAAAAGAAATGATCTTTATGTAGTAAAAGAAATGATCTTTACATAGCAAAAGAAATGATCTTTACATAACAAAAGAAATAATCTTTACATAGAAAAAGAAATGATTTTTACATAGCATAGAAATAAAAATAGGATTTTTATCGTATGAGCGGATCCATAAAGAAAGGATTTTTATAGGGTGTTCACGAAGAGAATATAATCTTTTTATATGAAATGGTTTAGAAGAAAAATTCGATTTTTATACAAGGAGAGTTGAAATTTTTATATTTTATAGAAAGAATAAAAATATGATTTTTATAAAGTAGAAGTATTAAAAATATGATTTTCATATAATAGAGAATATAAAAATTTGATCTTTATATATGTAGCGAAATAAAAATATGATTTTTATATTGGTAGAAGAATAAAAATACGATTTCTATATTATATAGATAGTAAAAATTCGATCTTTATATATAAAGTAGAAATTTAAAAATATAATTTTTATATAGAATGAAGCGTCGAGAGAAATATATATGAAGTAAAAATAAAAATACGATTTTTATTTATTGAAATGAAGTAATAAAAATATAATTTTTATTATGAAGGCAAATTAAAAATATGTGATTTTTATACATGTAGTGAATACGGGTAATGAAAGTGATGAAAGGCGAGCATGACGAAGATTTCTACATAAGAAGAGTCGAGGCGTTTGGATTAGCTAGTCGGTGAGAACTCCTCACCTTTTAATTTTGTTTTCTAGTTATATAAATATATACTAGGATGCAGACTGTGTTTAGTAGCACCCGACACCCGTCGTCCACAGACCATGGACGGCTTGTATGCTTGTTTGTTTGATTTTGATGTGTAGTTGATTGTGTGATGTGATGTGAAACGAAATAAAATATTTTATAGTGGAAAATATTATATAGTTAAAAATAGAATTTTTAACGTGTATATGAAATGAAATAAATTAATATAAACAAATCGGATATTTGTTTATATACACTGATTTGATTGATATTGATTGGGACGATAAATTTTACACATCGCCCAACTACACAAATAAAATCTGTGTTTGATTGTTTGAAACCCCACACGGGTATTGGGATGATATATGACACACACTAATCCCAATAATTAGTTGTATCTCGATCGATTGATTGACAGACTGTTATAAGCGTTAAATATTTATATTTGATGCTTATACAGTGTAGAATGCACTTTGGATGATGGTTGATTATTTGTCATTGTCGATGTATACAGGCATTGTGTGTAAATCCATAGAAGTAAAATCTATGGTAATTGATTGGACCTCGTTCCAGTTTTGAAAAGAAATATTTGAAAAGAAATATTTGAAATAGAATATTTGAAAATAGAAATATATGAAGCCATGTTGATTAGATTGACGCCATTTTGACGTGAACGATATTTATATCGATTTTATTCATTTTATAATGAATATCGAAAGTGATTTCAAAATCTGATATTTTGAATAGAAATGAGTTCGAATTGAAATTGAATAGAAATGAATTCGAATTGAAATTAAATAGAAATGAATTCGAATTGAAATGAATTGAAAACAAACTGAAATTGAATTAAAAATCGATTTGAATTGAAATCAATTTGAAATGAATTTAAAACGAATTTATATTGGAAAATTCATTTTTGATTTGAATTTGAGATGGAAGTTGAAATCGTTTTGAAAACGAATTTAAAACAGTTTTTAAAATACGTTGTGAAAGGAAATCGACGATATATATATTATATATATATATATATATATATATATATATATATATATATATATATATATATATATATAATGGCCTGAATAGAACGCGCCGCGCCGCGGCAGTTCGCGAATTTCGACCATTGACTTCGAATGCATATTGCGGGAGATCCGACCGTCGGATTCTCCTAAAACCGGAACCGTTGGGTTCGTTTCGAAAAGAGCTTTCTAACGAATATTAGAAATTTGAAATCTAACGGTTGGAATTGGAATTATGTCCAAATCAAATTTGAAAAAGGTCGCTGTAAGTGCAGTTCGATGGCCGTTGATGGAAATTGACTGTACGGGCCTTGATAAAATTATTAAAAATAGTAATAATTTGTCTAGAATCATAAGAAATAATGTTGTGAAGAATTGGGATGAAAAACTCCATGTTTGAAAAGATAAAAATAGATTTTTATCGAAATGAACTAGTTTTGAACTAGAAATATAATTCTATTTATTTTTAAATAAATAAATTGAATTTGAAAGAGGTTTTAAAAATAACCAGGATTTCCAATGATTGAATTGGAATGGATTTGAATCGAAATTGTCTTTGGAATATTTCGATGTTGGATTTCGTGATTATACAGATGTTGTTATGGAAATTTGAAAGATATATATATATATATATATATATCGTTATTTCCAATACGATATTTGTTGGTCGTAGAATTTGATATTGAATATAAGTCGGTATATTTTCTATTCAGAGCCTTGTATTTAATATCAAATGTGATTTGGGTTTGTCGTGAATGGTGTCTTCATTAACACTGTTCTTAAGCCCAGTTGAGAAAAAGATTAAATCTTTTTATTTAGATTTAATGAAGTGTACCAATTAAATAATATTTAATTGGAATTGAACTGGTATTGATTTTTGGGTTTATCGTTAACAGTGTTTTAAATAACATTTGTTCTTTAACCCGATAATTAATGAATGTAATTTTGGGTTTATTGTGGGCCGTGTTTTAAATGACATTGGTTCCTTAACCCAGTTAAAGAAAGGATATTGATTTCTGTGAGGATTAAAACTAAGTGGAGTTTTAATGAACCTTTAATTAGATTGAAAAGATCGAGAATGGAGTATCACCAGTTTTTCTCCAGGCGATAATTAAATCTTTAATTAGATTTGAACATGAAATGGTAATTGATTTTACCGATAACACCGTGGTGTTAGATATGAAGTATTACCAGTTTTACTTCATGGGATGAATAGGTTGGGATTGGGAAATAAAATCAATGATTACTTCAGTGTGATTCGCTAATCCCGACTAGTTGAATCGAAATTCAAAGGAAGATTAAAGAATAAATTTAAAAGATTTATTTTTGATAAAATTAATGGGAACCTTTCCCTAAGAATGTGAAATTTAGAAACTAACTGTCGGTTAGCTAAGCAGAATGGTTTTCTGGATATTGATCTGATGTTGGTTTCGGCCTTCGGGGTTAATATTAGGGGAATTATTCTCTTGATTAATTTACGGTTAGTGAATGATGAATTGGAATGAGGCGTATGTTGTGTTTGTGTAACACCTGTTTATTATATACGCGAGTTATTCGGAAAGACCGGGTTTATCCCATTCTGAATAACTGATACGACGATAAGTCGAAGATGAAGACGATGGTCGAAGACGGTGGTCAAAGACCGCAGGTCTTCACGTCGTTTGGGTGGTTACTGATGATCTTGATTGGGCTGTACACCCAAGAAGATGGAAACAGTTAGTGATCATCCAGACGTACTTGGAGATCGATGGATATGCGGGGTACTAGGTGCCTCCGGTTTCATTCAGACCCAGAACGAACGTGTAAATGGACTGTGTGTCTGACATTGGATTTCATTCTGTGTGACTGATATCGGTTAAATAGAGTGGTTTGCCTGTGTGGCATGCTAAGATGCAAATGATCAAGGCTTCTGTTGAAAAGCAGAGTCTTGTGGTTGATGATCAAAGCACGGCCTATGTGGCGTAGCTTTGTGTAGCGTGAATTCGCGAGCCTCACACCCCGGTTGTGAACCAGAAACGGGAGAGGACATCAGGGAGGGCATGCGTTTCCTTCTAGTTAGAAGTGGCGTCAGTGGTTTTACACGCCCTGACGAGTTTGACTTATGTGGTTGTTGCTGTTGCGAGGCGCCTCCGATATATCGGTGACTTTGTGAAGCCGATTGAGTCATTCGTTGGCTCATTGACACCTCAAGGGGTGGGGAAATGTAGTGTTCAGGCATAATAATCCACATCGATGGACAGGCCCTGGCGATCCTAGGGGCAGTTGCGGCTGTTCCTGAGACACGGGCTAGAGCTTCTCGAATCGGTTGAGGACTATCTTTTGCCTCGGTTCACATATGGAAATCCAACTTCCACTACGTGACATTTCGATTTTAGTTGTAATCCTATATATGGCGACATAGTGTGGGATGGGGCGCTTATGCCGTCTATGATTGATACTTATGATTTGAAATTGTTTTGACACTATACACTTATAGTAATAATAAAAGATGAAATTTAGCGTATCAAGCATTCTTTGGCTATTATAAGGTAAACACCCTATCCTCCGGCTTGCGTTGCATTGTGTGATGGGACCCGGGTCTTATAATAGCTTCATTGTTCTTTATTTAGCATTGCGTTGTTGTTTTATGCACCGGTATTCTTGGGAGGAAACCCGTTCCGTGTTATACGGCATGGTCCCTTGATTTACCTAACTTTAAAATAAAGATTAACAACTGTTTTAGTTCTCACACCAGTCCCATGACTGATCTGGAGTTTATTTTTTAACCTGAACTCTGGGTGCCCTTATTTTGACACGGGCAACTAGTAGTTTTGGTTTTGCAGATTTATATTCACAGGAACCTGGTTTACAGCTGGAACGATACTCGGAAAGCTTTGTATCCGCGTATTACTTCTAGTTGGGTATTGTATTATTTTCCGCTGCTATGTAATTTATTGTAATCTCTGATATTTATCGAATGTATCTTATTCATTTATACTCTGTATATTCTTGTATTCTGATGAATTGTTGTAATATACAATGAAATGTTCTTCCGTCTGCGTTCTTCTGTGGCTTGTCCTCGACTCTATCCGGGCTTTCCTTACCGAGGAAGTTCGGGTTGTTTCAGGCTGGAATTCACATGCTTGTTGAACTATTCACATAGTTGTGTGATGAACAATATTACCTGAATTACAGAAGACATGCAGGAAATAAAGACAATTCATTAACGGTTTAGCTTCAATATAGTAGTACATCTTAAACCAAGTTGTGACCAATCAAAATATATACTTCGACCAATCTTTTCAAAGTGCTTCAGGTGGAAGACAAAGAACTAATATAATTTTACAAAAACTACAAAGATGCGAAAATTTTGAAAAATACAGTTAGATTGTAATACTTTTAAAACTTGAATTCATTTCGATGGTTCCAATCCTTTCCAATAATTATTGATCGTTCAAGGCTTGATGTCAGAATCACGGTACACCCTAAATCTTTAAAGTTACAAGGTAGAGGATGCAATTAATATAATATGTTAAACATATCAGAATTTTGGCAAGCTCGTAAAACAAAATGCAAAAAAGTAATTTATATTATATAGTAAGATAAAACTATCTATGAATCATAAGCATTTTAGTTGAAAATAACATTATTAATGGACTCGTATTTTATACGGTAAATGGAGATAATAAATCAAGAAACAAAATCAAGTGGAGTTATGTAAACGCTTAAAATCAAACACGTGAGAATGCATAAATCCAATTTATTATATAAGGGAAACATGAGATAACGCATTGAATACTTTGCTAAAAATAAACAATAAGAATAAAAATAACAATATTAAGCTATGTCTGTTAAAAAAGATATCGCTTGATCAATAAAATATGATAATTATGTGAAAGTTCACCAGTTGGAACCTTCTAGGATTTGTTTATGTAGTTTATGCATTGGTTTAGTCTGGCAAAAAGTCCAGGTTGTTAGAAGTTGAGTATGTTTTAATTGGTCAATCACCATGTGTGCCTGATAATTAGCGTAAGAACTGGTCTTTCCTAGCTTGCAAGTCAAGTAATCAGTCTTAGGTCTATTTAAGTACTTGTATCTCCTTTTATTTTGTATTAAAATAACAATGTAGTCTTTCGGTTGTTTTACGATTGGTCTCTCTCCTTCTCTCTGAACCAAATTTCAAAATGGTATCAAAGCCAATTAAGAGAATAAAGAGATGATGCGGAAAAAATGTGTGGTGCTAAGGGCAACCCAATATCCTTTTCCTAATACCACAACTAGAAAATACCACAAAAAAATTATATTTCCCTCTTCTTAATACCAAACAATAAAAAATAGGAGCTACCACCGTATTTCTTCTAGTTCTCCATCTCGTTGCCATTGCGTTCGAATAACCTAAATTAAACTCAATTGGCAAAAAAAACTTTCATCTCCGACTAACTTTGACTTCGATGATGACGAGAAGAGGCAAGCAAATTGTGTCCAAATCGAGCAGGAAGAAGAAAGAAGAAAAAGAAGTGAGACATTAGAGCTTCAAACGGTAAGAATTCGAATTTTCCTGCGGAAAAGATAAAGTAGACCGCGATTAATATTGTTTAGGGTTTTCAGATTAGAGCTAAGTACGTGATTAGTTAGGCAAATAATGATTGAGTGAGAGATTAAAATAAAAAGGTAATGTGGTATTAGAAATTATACAAAGTTTAATGAGTTTTATTTTTTTAATTGCAACATCAGGAAAAGATACGGGATGTTCTTTGTACTGCGCAAATAAAATACCACCTCGAAAATAAAACACTTTGTGCTCCTTAAAAAATAAAGCCATCACTAGAAAAACATAACCTTCTTCCTAAAATCGATTCGTTTACTTGGCATTTTCCTCTAAGAGCGCCACCACAAAGATTAACGTCACTGCCTTGAAAATTAAATTTTGTGTTGTCTGAATAATCTTGAGAGCTCCAGTTGCAGAGATCTGAAGCCATAGTATGCAAAGCTCAATTCTGCCTGAAGCTTTGTCGTATCAGGGATGATAATCCATTCCTGATGTTTGTTGCCCTTTTTGAATTCAAGAGTGAAGACGCCGATGGATCTAGAAATGATGTGTTTTTCTAAGGTCTATATTCAGATACGAATCATTGTTGGAGTCCTTGAAGAAATAATGCGGCCTCACCGTATCCTGTTCTCAATCCTCTTCCTTCTGCATGTAGTTACGATCTTTAGGATGTCGAGTTGGAGTCGGCGGCAGAGAAGGGGCATCCGCATGCGCAAAGCGTGATTGGGTTTTTTGTACGGTGCTGGGATTGGTAAAAAGGTGGGAAGGATAAAGTTTTTTTTGTTTCATCAGTTCGCGGCTAACGGTGCGAACATGCAGTCAAAGATGGTTCTTGCTTACACATATTACAAGCAGGATATGTATGAAAAATCAGCGAGACTTTATGCTGAGTTAGTAGAAGTGGCTTTAGCAAGCTTTCTGATCTCTAAAGAACCACCTGTTATTGAGCCTGTGCGAATCTATATATAGCGGAATCGAGGAGAATGAAGAAGCCCTACTAAAATCAAGAGGGAAAGATAATGAAGATTTTCAAACGACAGAGTACCGGGCCCTTAAAGACAATTCTTTTTACATGTATGAAATCGGAGTTTTATATCATTATAGGTTTCGATGTGTGAGAAGAGATCATGTTAAAGCTCTACAATGGTTTTCAAAGGCGGCGGAAAAATGGGAGCCACAGGCTACGGAATTGTTGAGGAAATTTATGCAAGAGAGGCTGGTGTTGAGAGATATTATAAAAGGCCCTACACTGCTTAAATTTGCAGCTGATTTGTAACATTACTCAGCATATGATGGATTGGGGTATCTCTATGTGAAAGGTTACGGTGTTGAACAGAAAAGTTTTACCAAGGCAAAGGAATATTTTGAGATAGCAACTGGGAATAAGGATTTCAGTGGAAATTATAACCTGTCAACCAAAGACATTATATCAAATAGCAAAGACGGAGACATCATCAGCAGATGCAGCATCAATGGGAAGCAGTTCAGAAACGAATAGGCCAGGCGAGCTAGTTGTTTCTGCTGCAAGCGTAGCAAGTGATCAGGAAACGGAATGGGTTGATCAGGATGAACCTGGAGTTTGCATTGTATGTTGTGGAGAAATTTTGATTCAAGACCGCTCAAATCAAAAATCCCCAACGTCGCGGAAAACGAGATCGTGGTAATAGTACAAAAACAACCAATCGAACAATCTCAATCTTATCCAAACCAATCACAATCACCAAATAATGGAAATAATAGAGCAATAACGAGAAACTAAATCACACAAGGATTTATAGTGGTTCCACTGACGTCTTGTCAGTGTACGTCCACTTTGAGAGAGAAACCTTTATTAGTATCAATAGAAGAATACAAGAGATTGATAACAATGATCAAATTTACTAGAAAAATTTGATTTTGTGGAGAAAAGAATTGAAGAAGATTAGGATTGCCAAAACCCTAATTAGAATAAATCTTGATCTAATCTTTTAATTTTTTCATATCTCCTTTTGGATTTGATGTAGCTTATATAGGCATAGAGAAGTATATGGAAATTCCCAAAATTTCCTCCAAAATATCCTCTACATCCAAAATATTCTCCAGATCCAAAATATCCTCCAGATCCAAAATATTCTCTACAATAGTATCGCATACTTCAACACTCCACCTCGATACTATATCCATCTACATCACAACCTTCAATGCACCCAAGCATTTCCTTCTATCTTCAATCAAGAAAGCTTGAATGTTTCCCCAATGAACTCTGGCATAGCCACCGCCCATTGCACTTCACTAACGAGTTCAGGCATAGCCCCCACCCGTCAATAATGTGTTGAAACATCCAACTCCTAAACCAGTCCCACCGAAAGACAATGTACTCGGGAGTGAAAACGAGTACTTACCATGAAGATAGAACAACAACCTCTCACCGATACTCTTCTACACCCAAGTTTCTCTCTCAACTGTGCCACCTCGTGGCACCTAGCACCTCTCCAAGCGAATTAAGTTCGAGCAATGCTCGAACTTCCCAACCGGCAATGTTTTAGTGAACATGTCCGCCGCGTTATCCTTTGTGTGCACTTTCCGAAGGCATACTTGCTTGTTTTCGTCCATGGCTACTAGAAATGACTCTCTCACTTCAATATGCTTCGTTCGTGAGCTAAACGCCAAATTCTCCGCCAAATGTATAGCACTTTGGCTATCACATCGAACAACAATACTCTCATGTTCGAAACCCAAGTCACACAATAGTCGCTTCAAATAGAGTGCCTCCTTTGCCGCTTCCACAGCGGCTATCAACTCCGCCTCCGTAGTGGATAAAGCAACTACGGTCTGCAATCTCGATCTCCAACTAATGGCCGTACCACCAAGTGTGAAGACATATCCGGAACTTGATTTCCTCCGATCCCTATCACCGGTGTAGTCCGAGTCACAATAACCAACTAACTTGCATCTCAATCCATCACTACCACAAAAAACAAGACCATGAGATGCTGTGCCTTTAAAGTATCTCAATATAGCCTTCACGGCTTCCCAATGCGATTTCCCCGGATTAGCCATATACCGACTAACCACCCCGACGACATTTGCAATATCGGGCCTTGTACACACCATGACATACATTAAGCTACCAACCGCACTTGCATATGGCACCTTTGCCATATAAACCTTGTCTTTCTCTCCGATAGGTGATCCCTTATCTGAAAACTTCATATGTAAAGGTAAAGGTGTATTTAACGCCTTTGCATTCTCCATGTTAAACCGGCAAAGCACCTTCTTAATGTACTCCTTTTGAGTCAATCTCAACTCAAAACGCTTTCGGTCCCTTACAATCTCCATGCCCAAGATCTTCTTTGCTTCTCCAACGTCTTTCATCTCGAACTTTGCCTTTAATTTCTCTTTCAACTTGTTGATTTCTGCCTTGTCCTTAGAAGCAATGAGCATATCGTCCACATACAAGAGTAAATACACCCAACAATCATTTCCTAACCTCTTGAAGTAAACGCAAGCATCCTTGATGCTTCGATGGAAGCCACTTTCAAGCATGAAATGATCAAATCTCTTGTACCATTGCCTAGGTGATTGCTTCAAACCATATAGTGATTTCTTCAACTTGCAAACTAGTTCTGACTTACCTTCTACAACAAACCCTTCCGGTTGCTCCATGTAGATGTCTTCATCCAAGTCTCCATGCAAGAAGGCTGTTTTCACATCTAGTTGCTCCAACTCCAAGTCGTAAATAGCAACTAATGTAAGTAGTATCCGGATAGAAGTATGCCTCACAACCGGTGCGAAGATCTCATCATACTCCTTTCCTTTCCTCTGTGCAAACCCCTTAGCCACTAGCCTAGCTTTGTATCTTCCATCGTCCTTCACCTTATATATCCATTTGCACCCAATAGCACGGTTTCCTTGAGGAAGTGGAACCAACTCCCAAGTCTGGTTCTTCATCAACGATTGCATCTCTTCCTCCATGGCGCAAATCCACTTCGAGCTATCACTCGAACCCATGACGTCATCAAGGTCCATCGGCTCATTTTGGACTATATGAAGAGCATAGTCCAAATTCTCACAAAAGCTAAGATAGTTCCAATCACCATATCTTTTGGGTGGCCTTAGAGCACGCCGACCAACCCGAGTAGCAATACCATCACCCGGTCTTCTTTCAGCTCCACCTTGAACTGAATCTTCTCTAGGCTCGTGCACATCACCAACACTACTAGAGGAATCCTGTGGACTATGTGATGTAACATCAACCGCATTCACCTCGCAAGCACCTCCAACAACTCTACTCTTTCTAGGTCTGAAAGTGGGAATAACTTCCTTCTCCTTTGATTCACCATGAACCAAATCCGGAAGATCCGATGAGCCTTCGTTCTCCTTGAACATAGCTGACTCATCAAAAGTAACATGACGAGAAACTGAAACCTTCTTCGTTTTCGGATTCCAAATCCGATAGCCTTTGACTCCATCCATATAACCAAGCAAAATCCCTTTGAAAGCTCTAGGTGAGAGCTTATCATTCCCCGGATCATGCACATAAACAGGACTGCCAAATATACGAAGATAACTCAAGTCAATGCTCTTCCCCTTCCACACTTCCTCCAGAATTTTGTTATCAATAGCCGAGCACGGAATTCGATTAATAATATGCACCGCGGTTGACAAAGCTTCGGCCCAAAATCCCTTAGACAAACCCGATGTCAATCTCAAGCATCGAGCTTTCTCTAGTAGAGTTCGGTTCAGTCTCTTCGTCACTCCATTAGATTGCGGATCTCCCGGTGTAGTAAAATGCCTCTGAATACCATGATGCTTGCAAAAATTCAGAAGCTCTTCGGAAACATACTCGCCGCCATTATCGGACCTAAGAACCTTCAAAGATTTTCTACTCTCATTCTCAACAAGAGCCTTCCATTCTTTGAATCTTGCAAATGCCTCCGACTTGGCCTTCATTACATACACCCAAACCTTCCGAGAAAAATCATCAATGAAAGAAATATAATATCTTGCTCCTCCCAAAGAAGCTACAGGCGCTGGTCCCCAAACATCCGTGTGCACATACTCAAGAATCCCTCTTGAATCATGTTTTCCTTCACCGAATGATACTCTAGTTTGCTTCCCCATGACACATTCCTCGCAAAACTCCAACTTGCTGAAACTCTCACCATCAATCATCTCCCTTCGACGAAGAACATCTAAACTCTTCTCTGAGACATGACCCAATCTCAAATGCCACAGCCGTGTCGCATCTAAGCCACGGGAACTATCAACACTGACACAAGTTTCGCTTCCACGGTCACTCCTTGAAGCAAATAGATACCATGAGTTCTAGCACCCTTCATAACCACAAGCACACCCTTCGAAACCCTCAAGCTATCACTCTCAATCGTGATCTTGCAACCTAAAGAATCCAACTGTCCCAAAGAGATAAGTGACTTCCGTAGTCTCGGAACATAGCGTACATTAGTGAGAGTACGAACCACTCCGTCAAACATTCGAATTTGCACGGATCCAATGCCCTTCGACTTGCAAACTGCATCATTTCCCATAATAATTGATTTTCCTTCCCGTTCAACATAAGAAGAAAAACAATTCCTATTAGGCGTCATGTGATATGAAGCCCCCGAATCAAGCACTCAATCGCTGCCCGAAACATCTGATGCTACTGCCGACAAAACATCTACGTCTCCCTCACCAACATCTCTCTCCACCGCAACTGATGAAGATGCTACTTCCTTCTTCTCCTTCTCTGGACAATCATTCTTCCAGTGACCAGGTTTCTTACATATAAAGCACTTGTCATTTCTTTCCTTTGATTTTCCTCTTCCACCGGGCTTCTTAGACTTTTCTTTCTCCGCAAATAGACCTTGACCATTACCAGCACCACTACTACCATCACTCAACTCCTTCATCTGATCTCGCAATTCCTCACTAAGAAGACCCGTCTTGACATCATTTAGAGTCAATGTATCCCGGCCATAGATCAAACTGTTTGAGAACCCAGTATAGCGCTCAGGCAACGAACATAGCAATATCATCGCCTTCTGCTCCTCCTCAATCTTCAAATCTACCGCCTTCATCTTCATTAGCAAATCATCAAACACATTTAAGTGCGCCTTTAGCGAAGTTCCTTCCTTCATCTTGTAGGTAAAGAAAGTCCGCAACAAGATCAGTCGATTTGTGAGTGATTTCTTCATATACAACTCCTCCAACTTGTTCCAAATACCTTTAGCAGTCGTCTCACCACTAATTTCGGAAATAACATTCTCTCCCATGGCAAGTTGAAGTGTAGTGAATGCCCACTCTTCCATTTCTTCTCTCTCTACATCTGAGATGTCCTCTGGCAATAAATGTGTATCAAACACCACCCAATGTACCCGATTCCGCCAAAGAACCTCTTTCATCTTCGATTGCCACTTTTCGAAATCATTATCGCCATTCCACTTGTCGATAACCAATTGTGAACCAGCAGTTGCATACGACCCACGTACATAAGGAGCTACACCACTTGGACCACCTGTTGATGGATTATTTGAACATGATTCTGGCATTTCTACAACTATCTACCAACACCAATGCTCTGATACCAAATGTTGTGGAGAAATTTTGATTCAAGACCGCTCAAATCAAAAATCCCCAACGTCGCGGAAAACGAGATCGTGGTAATAGTGCAAAAACAACCAGTCGAACAATCTCAATCTTATCCAAGCCAATCACAATCACCAAATAATGGAAATAATAGAGCAATAACGAGAAACTAAATCACACAGGGATTTATAGTGGTTCCACCGACGTCTTGTCAGTGTACGTCCACTTTGAGAGAGAAACCTTTATTAGTATCAATAGAAGAGTACAAGAGATTGATTACAATGATCAAATTTACTAGAAAAAATTGATTTTGTAGAGAAAAGAATTGAAGAAGATTAGGATTGCCAAAACCCTAATTAGAATAAATCTTGATCTAATCTCTTGATTTTTTCATATCTTCTTTTGGATTTGATGTAGCTTATATAGGCATAGAGAAGTATATGGAAATTCCCAAAATTTCCTCCAAAATATCCTCTATGTCCAAAATATTCTCCAGATCCAAAATATCCTCTAGATCCAAAATATTCTCAAGATCCAAAATATCCTCTAGATCCAAAATATCCTCCAGATCCAAAATATTCTCCAGATCCAAAATATTCTCTACAATAGTATCGCATACTTCAACATTGTATTTGTTTGAAGGAGTGAGTGTGTGCTGTGGCAGTTTGCAGAGTTGTAGATGACAGAGGCGATTGCTTGGTTCAAGGCAGTGTGGAAGTAGGTAGGCAGAGAAGTTGCTTGGTGGTGCTAATGGATGTTTGCTAATATTGTAGTCAGTTGAATGCAGGATTATGTTTGCGGTGTTCAAGCACTTGAAATGTGGGTTGAACTATATTGAAAAGAGGAATTTCGGTTGTGGAATTTGCTATTGAGTTTTTTATGAGTTCATGGAGTTAGATCAATATTTGGATGATGGAGAATGAGTATGTGTTGTAATGAGGTATGGTTCTAATTGGATTGTAGAGGAGATATGGTTATGGACCTATGGTTCTAATGGCTTGCTGTTGTAGGACGTTGTTTGTCAGAGGTTGAAGGAGGCAGCTAGTTTAGGAGGGAGATGATTAAATGAGCAAGTTTGGGTTGTTGCATGAGTTTGTAGAAGGTGAGTTTGTAGATAGCTGAAGGGGTGTTTTCTGGAAGATGGTTGCAATAGTGAACTGATTGGAGTTGGACGTTGATTAAATTCGTGATGAGGAAACAATGTCGTGGGTTTGCAAGCCAGTGATCAGGTCGAGGTACAGAAGGTTGTGATTTGGTGTATGGTTTCTGAACGGTGATGGAACAGTTGAAGTGTTGAGATGGGATGGAACAGTGGTATGGTTCAAGTTGAGGGAGAAGTGCAATTTTATAATGGTAGTGCATGTATGAAGGGTGAAATTCATTGTTGAAGGGTAGAGTGTTACTGCATTTTGATATGTGGATCAATTTGTAGTCAAGCAATATGTGATGGAAATTTGAGATGTAGGTCTGATTTGTGTGAGGCAAGGTGGTTAATTGGCAGTGTTGAGAAGGATTTTTGTTTAATGAGAAGATTGTCGAGAAAGGGAGTGATATAGCTTAGTTGATTGTGTTGGCAAGAGTTGAGTTGTGTATAACTATGTAAGTTGGTGGAGTTGTGTAATTCTGGTGACATGATCTGATGCAATGGTGATGTCTAAGTGGTAGAACATGAATTTGATGTTGAGTGGATTGTGGTTGTTGAACTACGTGCTTGCAGTGAAGTGCTTGTGTGAAAATAACGTGGAGATGAAGATGAAGATGACAAAAGTAGAATGTTGGTTATAGGGTTGGACATTTATGGAGAGTGCTCGAGAACTGTTTGATGATATGCCTAAGAGAAGATAGGCATGTCTACATGCGAAGTAGGTTGAGTGAAGAAAACTTGGTTTTATGTCATCCAACAAGTAAGGAAGAAGAGCTGCGGTTCTCACTTGTTGGGGGGATGACATATGACAGGGAAGACCTGAATGGAGAGGTCAGTGGATCCCTTAAAGGAAACCAAAAGTATTTGTTGATGCTTAAAGTACCAATCAACATAAAACAGTTGAGCATGCCCAACCAGATAGAGATGATGTAATGACCCGAATTTCTGTACCATTTGAGTCGACTAATAAGACGCTCGTCCAACCCAAATTGCATAGAAATACGAATCATTAGTAGAAAGAACTTAGAGGATGAGAAATAGAAAGAAAGAGAGATTAAAATAGAAGAAAACGAAGAACACAAATCTCACAGCGGAACGAATAAAATATATTATATAACATAACTTTTGAAATAGAATAGAGGAAAACGAAGAGCACAAATCTCATAGCGGAACGAATAAAATATATTGTATAACATAACTTTTGAAATACAAATCAGTAACTGTATATACATACCATCATCAGATCACAACATTTATTCCTGGAACATTATAAACACCGGTTCCCATATAAAAACTAGCACACATCATAAATATGATAGTTTATAGCAAACTGATGAAGTCTCCTGCTTCAAACTCCTCCAATTAGACCTGTAAAATCCTGACTACTTGACATCCCGTACGAATTTGGGCATCCAAGAGTTTAGGGTAAAACAAAACAAAATAAATTTTGGGTCAGTCGCGATACTGGTGTGAGTAAACTCCAGCCATTGGTTTAACTTTCAAAATCCTTTTGAAAGAAATGATAATCGTAAGACCGATCCCTACATAAACATGGATGGTTTTTACCCTACGATAACCAAAATATTTTTGATATCAAATCCAGTGATATTATAATAGTGCCTAAATCAAATAAATAGCAATCTAGCGAAATGCTTGCATCTCACGCTTCATATATAATATAAAATCAAAAACCGCAGGGTGCTTATTGGAGATTGGATTCCGACTATGACAAGGTATGGAACCACCTTCCGATTAGTGTACTCTAGAGGGGATACACTGGGATTCAACAAGAACGTCTTGCAACCCGACCACACATGGCTGGAAAATCATTTAACTTGAGTGTACCGAGCATATTATCACCAACGGTTGTGATCAGCGACCATTACCGAAAGCATACAACAACGAATATAATAAGAAGCAAATGGAATTTCGCTAGATCAGGTGATAATACCCCTAATGAAAATGACCCACTTGGCCATGATACCTGGCTGATTTCTTTCATTTTCCGTTTGATGAGGCTTGTGGTCACGATTATCTTTCAGATCATCTTGCCACCATTTACTCTAAATGTTACATCGTCAAACATTCGTCTATATACGTTGTTCTGGGACCGGACAAACCGAAGGCACCATTCTATTAATCCATCTTGGGCAATTTCTACCTAGGATTAATAGAACAACCCTCACACATAACTCCTCTTCGATCATCTTCAGCATAAGTTGATTCGTAACGCTTATGCCCATACGGAGTGGTTTTCAGATAATAAATCTGATCCTGGTATCTCCGTATTGACAATGGAGGTATAAAATAACTAAGACCTTGATAGTTGGTGATTTAACTATCAAAGAACATCCATACAATCAGTGATCCTATTTCCAAATGGAAATTCTAACGATCAACCATCAAACAACACTAGCCCCTTTTTAAATTAATTCCTTATTATATTATCATTTCCAATTCCCATTTCCCATCTTTCGTATCCTTTCAAAGCTTTATTTTCTCTCTCGATTCTTGGAAAAACATTTCCAATATCCAAATTTCTTTATTTGAGAAAATATCTCTTATTCTAGCCAGAAAACATTTCTAAATATTCACCAATCCATATTTTCTATATTCAGAAAATATACCTTATTAATATCGGAAAATATTTCCATCTTCCATTTCTTAATTTCTCATTGACCAATTCATTTCATTTTCTATATGAAACACCCCACCTCCGTTAGGGTCACTCTCAAAGGGAATGCCCTAATTTTGGTGGAGGTTTATAAGTATAAGTCACGGATATACAAGACAGATATAAGAACACATATTTTTGAACAGCGGAAAACAACAACTTTTATTTCAATAAAATACGTGTTACACCAACCATACCATAATTGTCTTACAATACTTCAAAAAAAAACATAACATCTTCATAACTGTCTTGATTACATTATTTAAAGAAGCATAAAGAAAACATAAATAAACTGCAAAAGTCCCATAGTTGTTGTCCAAAGCCATAGTCCAAAACGAAAAGATCCAAGCAATACATTCTTTCTCTTCAAGTTGGATATGAAGGCTGGTCAAGCTGCGGTATCCCCTCCCTGTGGACCTGGGGAGGGGGGGGGGGGGACGGAAGAAAAGAAGACGAAAGAAAAGTAGAGTCATACATAAAGCCTGAGTAAGTCTAGGACTATTCAGTCTATGAATAAAGAACTGGGTATGATAAGTATAAACTAGAAATGGGAAAGCACCATAAACTTAGTTAAGTTGTCTAAGGTCGAATATACTATCGTACCCCATACTAATCTCTGTACCCATATAAACTAGTTCCCAACAGGCACCCCATAATCAGGGTGAAGTGTTCCATTTTATGATGATCGGCTCCTACTCGCATAGTTACATGTGTCTTACGGCCCCCGATGTTGTAGTTACCTATGCTGGTCCCACCATGGGGTGTATCAAGTCCCATGGTGGCGGCCCGACACAATCCTAGAATGCACAGGTATGCTACTGGTGCCCAGTGCCTTATTTTTCTGCGCCGGAGTGTGTGCACGCCCGCACCCCGTTAGAACCTACACTGCTGCACCACCGCCGTCGATTTGACCTCTTACAGTCAGCCCAGTAATCGTGCCCCACCCTGCCTAGTTTCAGGGTATCATGATACCTTATAGGGTTACTGCTGAAAAGGGTCCCCCACTACTAGGTTTTTCTATTTCTAGCCAACATGCTAAGTTGGTTAAGTGTGTTATAAACCTAACCCCCAATCAGTCTGTTTAGTTTAGCATGTTCCATCTTGATTAAGTATTAATATAATTTACTTAATCCTATCAATCCTGACTCAGCCTTAATTGTCTTATTAAAGCCTTGACCTCTCACATTAGACAGGTATTGTTGTGGCTGCCTGTTGCCGGTTGGGTCCGGGCAGTCTTACGCCACAACTCAGTCTAACCTCGGGTCCTTATTGGGCTCCATGTTTAACTACCCACATTGGATAGGTATTGTTGTGACTACTGGACAGCCGGGCGGTTCCGGGCAGGTTTACATCACAACTCAATCCAACCTCGGGTTAAACACATCGTATTTTCTACATTTACATATTTTGTCTTTCTTCTTTTTATACGTAAATATTTGCGTCCCATTATTTAAATTCATCTTTATTGGTTAAGATTTATTTATGCCACTTAATTGTTTTTCAAAGTTATTGGCGTGCGTCAAACAAGCCAACACATATGTTCTATATTTTTAACCCAAACGTCATTTCCCCCGTTTTATTCGTTCGTTCCAATGTAAGGTGTGTTGGGTTTAATACTTAAACCCAATTTAGCCATATGAAAGGGGAGGCTATAACATGGTGTTTATAAGGTGACATAAAAAGGGGAGTGTGAACGCATGAACTTGCAACATACGATCTAATTATCATAAGATAGGCATATGTGAACTTGCAATTGTAACAACATATAATATAAGCAATACTTAAACATGAATCATTCTATTCACATAATCATGGTGTAAACGAAACATGTAGTCATGGCATAAATAGTACTTAAACATGAACCACTCTAATCATATAATTATGGCATAATCATAATTGAACATGAGTCCTTATATGGTCATGGCATAAACATAATTGATTATGAATCCTATTATTCATATAATCATGGGTTTTTGTCTAATCTATGTAACTTGTAAGGGGATGCAATTCTAGTGTAAATTTCTAATGTAACTTATGTGCCAAAAATATATTATCATATGATTAAGATAACAACATAAGCTTAGAAAACATGTTCTTAACTAGGCATAATAACAAACATAGCTTAGACATGTTCATAAAATTAATACAAGCTTACAACGACGCTTGCTTTTGTCACTATCACAAAATCATGATTTTTATACTTGAACTATGATGCCAATTTCAACATAACCTTCATATGAATCATAATACTTAGGTGAATCAAATTACACTAAAGATGACCATAGAATTTTACATCATGTTGTCATAACAATAGACCATAGACTTGCATGAATTTCAAAATAAACTATTACAACATATAGTTGTTGTTCAACATGAATCTTATACTAGCATTTACCAAATGGGTGTTGTAAATAACTACCACAAACATGTAGTTTTCAATATGAATCATATGCTTGCATAAGTCCCAATCAAAATTCCACAACATGTGGTTGTCAACATAAGCCACATACTTGTATGAATCAAACCATAGCATTGCCAAATCGTTTAGAATCAAAATAACATACAAATATAAGTCATTATCGCCACAATTCCATTTCGTTTCCAACGCAAATTGCGTACTTGCAAATATCCAATCGTATACCATAATATTCCCAAATCGTTTTGCATCAAAGCAACATGCAAATATAGATTATTATCGACACAATTCCATTTCTTACATTACACAAATCAACACAATTATTTAATTCATACCGGAATAGCACTCTACTTACAGCGTATGGCGAATCCTCAATTCATAAATCTGAATTCTGAATTTGGAGACGCTATTTTTTTGTTGTAGGTGTTGCTTTGATTGATTTGATGTTGCTTTAAGCTTTGAATTATCTCCTAGTTGTCTCTCTATTTCTGACGTCTATCTTCAGTCTCTCCTCAGCAGCATGACGGTCTCATCTCCATTTTAGTTTATGTGAATTAGGGTTAGCCTTAGGTCCTTTTTATAGAGTTTGTGAGTTGATTTAGACCGTCGATGAAGCTTGGTTCAATAATAGCCGTTCGTTTGAAGGAGAGACCAACCAGGAGCTGACACCTAGCCCTAGTGACAAGGCAAGGCTCAGAAAATCGACCAAACACAGACCTGGCCAGCCAGGGTGGGCTGGGTTCGACCTGGCTCAGGGGCCAGGTCGACACCCCAGTCGACACCGTGTTGACTTTGCAGTCGACACGGGTTACCCAGGTCGACTGCCCAGTCGACCTGGCTAGCCCTAGGTCGACTGCCAAGTCGACCTGGGTGCTTTGGGCGGGAATTTTCCCGCCTTGGCCAATTGGGCCCGATTTTGAATTTTGAATTAGTTTTTCTGAGCTGTTTTCGTCTGTTCGAATTTTAAACCTAATTCTGAAACTTCAGGAGGCCATATCTTGGTCATACGGACTCCGATTTTCGAAAACTCGGACTCTATTTCGCGTATTTTTCCGAGACGAACGCAATGGCATATCCCGTTTCCCCTAATTATTTGATTTGAAATTAATTATACTTTAATTTATGAATTTCACGGTTATCGAATACACGGGGTGTTACATTCTCCCCCACTTAAAAGGATTTCATCCCCAAAATCTTCAAGTTAGGAAGAATGTATATCCTAACATCCAAACATCCATCTACTCATCCATCAAACATGAGCATCCATTGTCCTTAAAAGACTTCTAATGCTTCATGATCATATGCGAAGTGTGTGTGTACATGTACTTATCTAATGCAAAATCAGGCGGTCTACTGATTCTGTTGACCTCTTTAATGCGAATTATGTAAGTGCTATGAATCCATTATGTATGCAAATCCTCCTATTCATGATTCTACATGAGTGCACAATCATTCATATAAATGCAACATCCATATGACAACACATTAAAGTTCAACCATATACGAATTCAAACATATATGCATATGCAATATGAAGTGACTGAGCCGATCTAAAACCTAGATTTTGTGTGTATATGCAACCACGAGCAACCACTAGCAATCACTTGCAACCACTTGCAACAATCATCCATAACATGTTTCAATTACATGTTTTCATCCAAAGAGTTTCTACCTAAAAGATAGGGTCGAGGAGATATACCTAAAAAAAAGATAGATAAAAGCGCAACTTAAGGAAAAGGAAGGATCAAAGATGTACCCTCAAAAAGAAAAGGGTAGGCAGCACGTATTCTAGCTTCAGTCTCCCAAGTTGCATCTCCTTCGGCGTCGCTCCACTGAACTTTGACGAGCTTGACTTCGCGGTTGCGTAGCTTCTTCACTTCCGTTCCTAATATGCGGGTTGGAACTTTCCTCACGGTTGCTTTGCGTTCCACTTCAGCTTCTTCTAGGATATTTAGCTCTACCACTTCAGCAGACTCATGTAGACATTTTCGGAGATGTGAAACATGAAAAACGTTGTGAACTCCGGCCAGCTTTTCGGGTAGCTCTAATCTATAGGCCATTTTCCCAATTTTCTCGATGATAGGGAATGGCCCTACGAACCTTGGTGCTAGCTTTCCTGTGGTTCCAAAACGGACAACGTTCCTTAGCGGAGATACCTTAAGAAAAACTCTGTCTCCAACCTCAAATTCAAGGTCGGTCCTCCTCTTGTCGGCGTAGGACTTTTGTCTGTCTTGGGCCGTCTTCATCCTTCTTCGTATTAAGTCTACTTTTTCTGAAGTCTCTCGGATCATATCTGGTCCAAGTATGAGTTTATCAGTAGACTCCCACCAACAAGTGGGCGATCGGCACGGTCTTCCATATAAAGCTTCGAAGGGCGCCATCCCGATGGTTGCTTGATAGCTGTTATTGTAGGCAAATTCCACCAAAGGAAGATGGTCTTCCCATGTCCCTCCGAAGTCAAGGACGCACAGTCTTAAAAGGTCCTCCAAAACTCTGTTCACTCTTTCTGTTTGGCCGTCGGTTTGGGGATGATAGGCCGTGCTCAAGCATAACTGCGTTCCTACTGCTTCTTGCAGACTCCGCCAAAACTCACTGGTGAAGATAGGGTCTCGGTCACTAACAATGCTGGATGGTATTCCATGGAGTCGAACGATTTCCTTGAGGTAAAGAGATGCTAGGGATGAGGCAGTTCTTTTACTTTTGACAGGTAAAAAGTGGGCGCTTTTAGTAAGCCTATCCACTATTACCCAAATGCTAGTGTTGCCTCTCCTAGACCTAGGCAGCCCATCGATGAAGTCCATTGAGATGCTATCCCACTTCCACTGCGGGACCTCTAGAGGATGTAGCAGACCGCCAGGCTTTTTCTGTTCTGCCTTAACCTGTTGGCACACCATACACTTAGAAACGAATTCTGCCACATCCTTTTTCATGCCGTTCCAGAAGAAAGTTCTTTTTATGTCCTTGTACATTTTATCTCCGCCTGGGTGTATCGTCATCTTGGAGTGATGTGCTTCCTCGAGAACCCTCTTTACTAAATCCCTTGTCTGTGGGACGCATAGCCTTCCGTCTCGCCTTAGCCAACCCTTATCGTCGATGGAGTATCTGTTGAGGTGACTTGAAGTCTCACCCCTAATTAGCCTATCAATCGTTTCCACAAGATGAGGGTCTTCGCGTTGTGCTGTCCCTATTGAGTCCACTAAAGTCGGGCGCACTTCGAGAGATGCTAGCAAGCCTGGTACAAAATCGGAGGAAGGCCTAAAGTCGAAGCTGGCTATAAACTCTAGGCTTTGTCTTTCAACAAACAGCGGGCTTAGGGTCAATTTCTTTCGGCTCAACGCGTCTGCCACTACGTTGCCTTTGCCCGGAGTGTAGGAGATCTCGAAATCGTACGAGGTAAGAAACTCCATCCATCTCTGTTGCCTCATGTTAAGATCTTTCTACGAGAAAAGATATTTCAACGATTTATGGTCAGTGTAAAGTTCGAACTTCTCACCTAGGAGATAGTGTCGCCAAGACTTGAGTGCAAAGACGATGGCAGCTAACTCAAGATCGTGGGTCGGGTAGTTCTTTTCGTGCACTTTCAACTGCCTCCCGCCATAAGCTACTACCCTTCCTTCTTGCATTAAGACGGCGCCTAGCCCTGTCCCACATGCATCTGTATAAACAGTGAACATCTTGCTTCCATCTGGCAACGTCAAAACTGGGGCTGTTGTAAGAGCCCTTTTTAGTCGCTGGAAAGCAAACTCGCAATCCAAGTCCCAATTGAATGCTAGATTCTTCTTGGTCAATTTCGTGAGCGGAGCTGAGATTTTCGAAAAATCCTTTATGAACTTTCGATAGAAACCTGCTAGTCCTAGAAAACTTCGGACCTCAGTTGCATTCCTTGGTGTCTTTCAATCCTGTACCGCCACTACCTTAGCAGGGTCCACTGCTAACCCTTGTTTGGATACTATGTGCCCAAGGAACCTCACTTCTTCTCTCCAAAAGTGGCATTTGGAGAATTTGGCTTTTAGCTGATGGACTCGCAGAGTTTCCATGATTGCCCTTAAGTGCTGAGCATGTTCCTCTTCACTCTTTGAGAAGATAAGGATATCGTCTACGAAGACCACTACGAACTTATTGAGGAAATCTCTGAATACCCTACTCATCAGGTCCACGAAGTAAGCAGGTGCATTTGTCAAGCCGAAAGGCATGACAAGCCATTCAAAGAAGCCGTCTGGGGTTCCGAATGCCGTTTTATCGATACTATCTTCAGCCACCCTTAGCTGATGAAAACCGGTCGCTAAATCGAGTTGGGAGAAAACAGACGCTCCTACAAGCTGATCAAACAAATCGTCAATTCTGGGGAGAGGGTGCCTATTCTTTTTCGTTAGCTTGTTGAGCTCCCTATAGTCAATACATAGATGGAGTGAACCATCCGCCTTTGTAGCGAACACCACTGGAGCGCCCCATTCTGAAATGCTCCTCCTAATGAACCCCTTTTCTAGAAGCTCTTTAATCTGTTTACTGAGCTCTTTCCTTTCCCGTGGAGCCATGTGTCTAACGGGCAATGCAACGGGCATTGCATTATCTACAAGGTATATGCGGAAGTCTGTCTCCCGCTTCGGAGGTAAGTCCTTCACCTCTTCGAAGACATCCGGATATTCCTGGACCACTCTAACTGATTGCAAATTTTCAACAGAGGCATCTAGCGATTCAAGGTAACTAAGCATAACCGCATACGAGGGATTACAAGAAATTTCCAAAGTATTACCGAGCTGGGTTAGGAGCCTAACAACCCTTTTCTCACAATCAAGGATGGCCCCATTACTGGATAGCCAATCCATGCCCAAAATCAAACCATATCCCGAAAAGCCCAAAACAAAGGCACTACATTTAAATTCTACGCTTAGAATAGAAATTTTCAATCCCAAACAGATCATAGACAAATGAGCTGGGCCCCCAATTAGGTTTGAAACAATTAAGGGGTCCTCTACCATACTAGTTTTTAGGTGCAGAGATTCTACTAAAGCAGACGAGATAAAGGAGTGTGATGCGCCAGAATCAAATAAAGTGCGAACGGGGTGATCATAAAGATAAACTACACTTTCTACAGAAGTATTTATACCTCGTTGTTGCAGAG
This sequence comes from Allium sativum, assembly GCA_030737875.1. Taxonomy (NCBI): domain Eukaryota; kingdom Viridiplantae; phylum Streptophyta; class Magnoliopsida; order Asparagales; family Amaryllidaceae; genus Allium; species Allium sativum. The sequence goes on from CM060926.1 coordinate 770,657,406, forward strand.
GTGGCGCTTCTAGCACATGAACTTGTGCCCCTGAGGTGGATCCAGCCCTCTGCCCCTGTCCTCGTTTCTTTGGGCAGTCCTTAGCCCTGTGGCCTGTCTCACCGCAAGAAAAGCACCCACCGTTCTCCTTGGCCTTCTTTTTCCGGCAATCTTTCACTAAGTGCCCCACTTTGCCACAAAAATTACACTTCCTCTTCTCTTTGTTGCCTTTCCCGCCCTTCTTAAAGTCTGTCTTCTTAGGCTGCAAACCCTCTTTCTTCCCTTGAGAGCTTTCTGCCTTTGTCTCCTTCTTGCCCTTATCCTCTTCGTTCAGCAACGCCATCTGTACCAACCTTTCATACGTAGCTCCCATGGGTATATTGGTCATGGCCAAACTGTGTAATGGCTCATTCAACCCTTTGACAAAACGGAGAGCCTTCTTGTGCGGGGTGTTGACTAGGTCCAGCCCAAACCTAGCCAGCTCATCGAACTGATTAACATACTCATTGACTGTCTTGTTCCCTTGCTTAAGAAATAAGAATTTTTCCAACTGCAAACTCCTTTCCGCATCTGAGAGAAATTTAGCCTCAAACCTTGCCCTAAAGTCCTCCCATGTTTCCACTGGTCTTTCTGCATTAGTGACTTCCCACCAGTAGGAAGCCTCACCTTTTAGCAACCATACTGCCAGTTGTACTTTCTGCCTATCTTCTACCTCAAAGATGATGAATAAGTCCTCGGTTTCTTTCAGCCAATTTCTAGCTGCCACGAAGGACTCAGTTCCATGGAAATCCTTTCCTCCCATAGTTTTAAAATCTTTACATATCTTAGCAAACGTGTTTCCCTGTGGAGGAGGTGGAGGAAGAGGTGCTGCTGCAGCTGGATGATTTCCTGTAGCTGGGGGAGGAGGAACGGTAGGACCTGGCTGAGTGGCCCTTGCTTCTAAGAACCGCCTAAACCAACCAGGTATTGGTACACCCTCTGGCAAGTTAAGTTCTTCGGACATGCTGAAACAAAAAGGATAGATTCAAAACGAAGGATAAGAGATAATACCTATGGCTTTGGGGGGGGGGGACTTTGCCCTTTTTTTTAAAAAATAAAATAAAATAATATTTTTCTTTTAAAAATGCTTCTTTAAATTTTTTTTTTTAAAATAAATTTTCAAAACTTTTTATCTTATCTGGTAAACCTATGCTCTGATACCAAGTGAAACACCCCACCTCCGTTAGGGTCACTCTCAAAGGGAATGCCCTAATTTTGGTGGAGGTTTATAAGTATAAGTCACGGATATACAAGACAGATATAAGAACACATATTTTTGAACAGCGGAAAACAACAACTTTTATTTCAATAAAATACGTGTTACACCAACCATACCATAATTGTCTTACAATTCTTCAAAAAAAAACATAGCATCTTCATAACTGTCTTGATTACATTATTTAAAGAAGCATAAAGAAAACATAAATAAACTGCAAAAGTCCCATAGTTGTTGTCCAAAGCCATAGTCCAAAACGAAAAGATCCAAGCAATACATTCTTTCTCTTCATGCTGGATATGAAGGCTGGTCAAGCTGCGGTATCCCCTCCCTGTGGACCTGGGGAGGGGGGGGGACGGAAGAAAAGAAGACGAAAAAAAAGTAGAGTCAGACATAAAGCCTGAGTAAGTCTAGGACTATTCAGTCTATGAATAAAGAACTGGGTATGATAAGTATAAACTAGAAATGGGAAAGCACCATAAACTTAGTTAAGTTGTCTAGGGTCGAATATACTATCGTACCCCATACTATTCTCTGTACCCATATAAACTAGTTCCCAACAGGCACCCCATAATCAGGGTGAAGTGTTCCATTTTATGATGATCGGCTCCTACTCGCATAGTTACATGTGTCTTACGGCCCCCGATGTTGTAGTTACCTATGCTGGTCCCACCATGGGGTGTATCAAGTCCCATGGTGGCGGCTCGACACAATCCTAGAATGCACAGGTATGCTACTGGTGCCCAGTGCCTTATTTTTCTGCGCCGGAGTGTGTGCACGCCCGCACCCCGTTAGAACCTACACTGCTGCACCACCGCCGTCGATTTGACCTCTTACAGTCAGCCCAGTAATCGTGCCCCACCCTGCCTAGTTTCAGGGTATCATGATACCTTATAGGGTTACTGCTGAAAAGGGTCCCCCGCTACTAGGTTTTTCTATTTCTAGCCAACATGCTAAGTTGGTTAAGTGTGTTATAAACCTAACCCCCAATCGGTCTGTTTAGTTTAGCATGTTCCATCTTGATTAAGTATTAATATAATTTACTTAATCCTATCAATCCTGACTCAGCCTTAATTGTCTTATTAAAGCCTTGACCTCTCACATTAGACAGGTATTGTTGTGGCTGCCTGTTGCCGGTTGGGTCCGGGCAGTCTTACGCCACAACTCAGTCTAACCTCGGGTCCTTATTGGGCTCCATGTTTAACTACCCACATTGGATAGGTATTGTTGTGACTACTGGACAGCCGGGCGGTTCCGGGCAGGTTTACATCACAACTCAATCCAACCTCGGGTTAAACACATCGTATTTTCTACATTTACATATTTTGTCTTTCTTCTTTTTATACGTAAATATTTGCGTCCCATTATTTAAATTCATCTTTATTGGTTAAGATTTATTTATGCCACTTAATTGTTTTTCAAAGTTATTGGCGTGCGTCAAACAAGCCAACACATATGTTCTATATTTTTAACCCAAACGTCATTTCCCCCGTTTTATTCGTTCGTTCCAATGTAAGGTGTGTTGGGTTTAATACTTAAACCCAATTTAGCCATATGAAAGGGGAGGCTATAACATGGTGTTTATAAGGTGACATAAAAAGGGGAGTGTGAACGCATGAACTTGCAACATACGATCTAATTATCATAAGATAGGAATATGTGAACTTGCAATTGTAACAACATATAATATAAGCAATACTTAAACATGAATCATTCTATTCACATAATCATGGTGTAAACGAAACATGTAGTCATGGCATAAATAGTACTTAAACATGAACCACTCTAATCATATAATTATGGCATAATCATAATTGAACATGAGTCCTTATATGGTCATGGCATAAACATAATTGATTATGAATCCTATTATTCATATAATCATGGGTTTTTGTCTAATCTATGTAACTTGTAAGGGGATGCAATTCTAGTGTAAATTTCTAATGTAACTTATGTGCCAAAAATATATTATCATATGATTAAGATAACAACATAAGCTTAGAAAACATGTTCTTAACTAGGCATAATAACAAACATAGCTTAGACATGTTCATAAAATTAATACAAGCTTACAACGACGCTTGCTTTTGTCACTATCACAAAATCATGATTTTTATACTTGAACTATGATGCCAATTTCAACATAACCTTCATATGAATCATAATACTTAGGTGAATCAAATTACACTAAAGATGACCATAGAATTTTACATCATGTTGTCATAACAATAGACCATAGACTTGCATGAATTTCAAAATAAACTATTACAACATATAGTTGTTGTTTAACATGAATCTTATACTAGCATTTACCAAATGGGTGTTGTAAATAACTACCACAAACATGTAGTTTTCAATATGAATCATATGCTTGCATAAGTCCCAATCAAAATTCCACAACATGTGGTTGTCAACATAAGCCACATACTTGTATGAATCAAACCATAGCATTGCCAAATCGTTTGGAATCAAAATAACATACAAATATAAGTCATTATCGCCACAATTCCATTTCGTTTCCAACGCAAATTGCGTACTTGCAAATATCCAATCGTATACCATAATATTCCCAAATCGTTTTGCATCAAAGCAACATGCAAATATAGATTATTATCGCCACAATTCCATTTCTTACATTACACAAATCAACACAATTATTTAATTCATACCGGAATAGCACTCTACTTACAGCGTATGGCGAATCCTCAATTCATAAATCTGAATTCTGAATTTGGAGACGCTATTTTTTTGTTGTAGGCGTTGCTTTGATTGATTTGATGTTGCTTTAAGCTTTGAATTATCTCCTAGTTGTCTCTCTATTTCTGACGTCTATCTTCAGTCTCTCCTCAGCAGCATGACGGTCTCATCTCCATTTTAGTTTATGTGAATTAGGGTTAGCCTTAGGTCCTTTTTATAGAGTTTGTGAGTTGATTTAGACCGTCGATGAAGCTTGGTTCAATAATAGCCGTTCGTTTGAAGGAGAGACCAACCAGGAGCTGACACCTAGCCCTAGTGACAAGGCAAGGCTCAGAAAATCGACCAAACACAAACCTGGCCAGCCAGGGTGGGCTGGGTTCGACCTGGTTCAGGGGCCAGGTCGACACCCCAGTCGACACCGTGTCGACTTGGCAGTCGACACGGGTTACCCAGGTCGACTGCCCAGTCGACCTGGCTAGCCCCAGGTCGACTGCCAAGTCAACCTGGTTGCTTTGGGCGGGAATTTTCCCGCCTTGGCCAATTGGGCCCGATTTTGAATTTTGAATTAGTTTTTCTGAGCTGTTTTCGTCTGTTCGAATTTTAAACCTAATTCTGAAAATTCCGGAGGCCATATCTTGGTCATACGGACTCCGATTTTCGAAAACTCGGACTCTGTTTCGCGTATTTTTCCGAGACGAACGCAATGGCGTATCCTGTTTCCCCTAATTCTTTGATTTGAAATTAATTATACTTTAATTTATGAATTTCACGGTTATAGAATACACGGGGTGTTACACTATACATAGAAAATATCTTTCATTATATTTGGGGAAAACATTTCAAAAATCCTTTAAATTAACTCGATGGTATAAAACATCGTTATTATAACTCAATCCATTAATCATTTATTAACTAATCATATTGCTAATTAAATTTTATTCAAAACGGAAAGTAAAAATAACTACTTCCCTAAATTCGGTATAATCAAATTCCAATAAATAACTTTCTCTCGAGTAATCTATATTCGATTTATATTCCGAACTTTGAAATTTATCTACCATTTCAGGTTAATTCAAATTCGCAATTTCACTTTTGAATTTATCCTTTCCAAATTATAACCAAATTCCTTTATAACCATTCCAGTTTATGAAACGCTATTACACTTTCTTTTATATTCCGAATTTTGAACTCGAACTCAACGTTTTCTTTTAAAACGATTACCCATTTCCCTTTTCATTCAATTTCCAATCTAGATTCAATATTTAAAATCTAAATTTCCTTTAGAGATATTTCATTTGCAAAATATTTCCTTTAAACCATTATTCACTTTAATCGTGAATATATTTCTTTATATACAATCAAATCAGTTTGATTTCATATTTATAAATAATATTTTAAACCCAAATTCTATTTATAGCTTCTATTCATATTTTTCCATACCAATCTCATTTGTATTGCAGTCATTTAAAATCTTGATTATAATTTCCTTACAAATTTGCTAAGTTCAAATCTCAATTCGAATATTGGTTTAAAATCGATTACCATTTTTCATATAAATTCAAATTCGAATTTATATTTCAATTTATCTAATGATAGATAATTCACTTAATTTATACTCTCATTTACAAACAACTTCTTGCTTTCTCCATTAATATGTTTTTAATTTCAACTCTATTCGAAATTACATTTCTACTTTTGGAAATAAATTACCTAAAACTCAAATTTTATTTTCTATATTCAAAAATATTTTACGGTATTAAATACCAAAATTATAGGGCCAGGGTAATTCAACTCATTATAATCAATCATAGTATATATCACAGAAAATAACAAACAACAATATAAATGTTGAGGGATCCAGTTGGATCCCTCCAACCTGTTTCCCTATATTCACAGACATTAATCGACATATGTAACATCAATTTCACTTCAATATATGATATCATGGTAAATTGAATCAATATTCAACCAACGGTCAAATATATATATATATATATATATATATATATAACTAACCAATCATTTCAGCCAATTTATCAACTATTCATCCAAACAATCATCACACAACATAAAATTACAATATAAATTTAAACTCGTTTATATAAAAATATAAATGAACCAGAGTTAGTGAGTTTACTCACCTTGTTTTGAAGTTGACGGTTCTGCTTTGATTTTGTTTAAAATCAAACAGGCGTTTGATTTTATCACGAAATTCCAGTTGTTTTGTTCTCCACCCCCTTAGTTCCATAACGCAGATAACTTCGTTACGATCCCAACGTAACTGATTTTGTCAAATTCTGTTAATATGTAACTAGTTATAAACGTAACAATTTTATATGTTCTTAAATTTAATATATATAATAATTGTTATAAAATTAACACACTTAATTACCGTTTAGCTAATTACCTTTTCCCTTAACCATGCGTTTAACGTCTTCTTCCCCAACTAGAAGAATTTGCACCTGCTTATTTCGAACCGTACTGCCAAGATTTCCTTCACCTCCCTCTCTCCCTTTACTTCTCCGAATTTATCCAAACAACATCCGAACACCCCCTCTTTCCGATGGCTTCCACCAAATCATCGCCCAATAACACTTGAGCACCCCCACCCCCACCCCCACATAAAAGCGAACTCCAGTGTTTTCGAAGGCTATAATGAAGTACCAAATGGGGTTAACACCCAATTCCGTCCACCCTTTACCGCACTTAATCAAACAACCTGTAACAGAGCCGCATCATCTTCTCCTCCTTTCCATCAGGAATTCCACCCACATCACCGTTGAACTCTCCAACTGGAACACAGTCTGACCATCTCCATTCCCCACTTCACAACACTAAAACAACCCCTCCTATTTCAGTTCGGAACCACGGCTGCAAATAAGAAATATCACCCACTTACGTTAATCACCTTTCGAGCTCCATCATTCCATCGCCAAGGGAACAAATTCGATGCCTCCTCCTACGTTGCAAACAACGACTTCAACCCTGACTTCCTCTACAGGCAGCGATGAAGTTTTCACGAAACCACCTGAAATAATTACCAATGAGTTTGCCTTGCCTAACTCCATACGGTTGTAGAATCTCGATCTCCCTGTGCATAATCTCGTCGCCCAATTCATCTCGATACCATCAAAGCTTCATCCTCCCTTGATGCCAACCCTATGTTTATAGTGTTGAAGTCTACCCTCCTGGAAGGGTTTCACAACCAGTATTGATGATATCCCATTTTATTTTTATTTATTTTTAGGAAGTAATGGATTTTATTTCTATGATGGATCTTGCGTTTTCTTCCTGGCGAGGCACCATATTTATAAGAGGAATGAGAACGTCAATTTCAAAATGTGTTTTCAAACTAGCTGCATTTATAGGGCACATTTTTCCCTACTAGCCATGTGTATTCGTACGATATAGGTTGGCAAAAATAATTACATTCTAGGCATGCTGCATTAGTGAAGTTTAGTCGTGTGCATGCATTTAAATGCGGGTATGCACGATTTGTTTAACCTGCCTGTGCATAGTTTAATTCTACAGAGGACCTAAAAGTGGTGACCGTTTCAACAACCCATGTGAAAGTTGTTTCATAGGCAGCACGTTCCCTCTCAATGCTTTTCAGGTCACTGTTTTCAGATTTGCATGTGGTTTAGTCTGGGTTGTAAAGTATATAGCTAGATAGGCTAGCCATGTGAAAATACGGTAGGTCTGCAGTACGGCTTCAGCTTATATGCAGAAAGGATCACCTGGACCCAATGTTTCGTGGTCCCACGGACTAAAGCAATCTGGCCCCTAATTTCAGGTGGGTCCCACCGAAATCATGGGCCCAAATTGTTTTGGTCCACGGGACCACGAAAATTTCGGTCTGGAGGATCCGCACTCGCTTATATGGTATTGACGAAAGCTCATTCAAATTAGGTGATAGGCCAGTTCTATCATCTGACTCAATTGTATTAGACAGCTTGACTCAGCGCAGGGATAGTAGAAACGATGAGGAGATTATATTTTTTGATATATTCAATAGACTAGACGAGCCAGTTTCTGCTCTTGTGCCCTTAGTCTACAGTTTGTAATTTTGAACCTCTTTTTTAAGAAACCACTCCTAGGTCGTTCAGTACAACTGAAATCAGGAATAACAACCCATTTGACATATGTCCATCTCTATTAGAGAATGCTAGACAGAGCATGATGATACTAATGTCTTGGATTCACCCATAAGTTATAACATGGAAATCTTTTCAAAATTTAATGCAAAGCAAAAGCATGTGGGTATGTTGGATTTAGGCAATGTGCGTGGCTAGAAATATAGGGTAACTTCAGATTTAACTAGACGTTTTAACTCAATAGGTAGGCCTGGTACGAATGGTAGGCTAGTTGTGCAATTTGAAAATGCACCGCATGCGATGTATTTTGGTGAGATGATCTTAGAGGTGAACGTGGTTTTTTATTATACATGTTTAAATTAAGTTTTAGGAGTAAAGTGAAGTTTAACGTACGCCGTTTACGAAAAACTCCATTTGCTTATGAGCTGCTACAGACAAAAATAAAAGTACGATCGTGACAAGCAATGCGCCATTATTTCGAAAATATAATAAAATAGCCAAGTAAATTTATTTTGTGAAGTTCCAAACATGCTGATATAGGGCATAAATTACAGTAAACAAAATAGTGTTTATTTTCCAAAATAAAAGCTACAGAAAAATTCTATAAATTAAATTAAAAATATGTGACGACCGCCCATAACCCACGCACTAAACAAGTGGAAAATGCGCTAAAAGGTGTGTCGGGCTGCTATGGACGATCATCAGAGTAGGTAAACACATCGAAACCTGTCGTAGAGCTCACAGCGCAAGGATAAAATATAATAGAACATATACAACAGGTAATAGCAATGAGGTATCATATAACAAACTTTTGAAACTTTCTCAACATCCAGAAAGATTATCCAACTGATATCAAAGTTTGTACATAAGGCCTCACTATAACTCTCAAGCAACACAAACAGCGGAAACAGAAATACTAGATAATAATAAAACTGGTACACCAGCCTCCTGCTCGTCATTGCTTAGCTTCCTCGTCTCACTAAGCTCCATTACCTGTAACCTGCTACTTAGTCTGCCCATCCACAACCGGATGAACAACCCAAGGTAATAAGAGGGAACATAAAACCTTGAGTCAGACAATAGTCTTAGTGAGCGATAAAACGGCTAACAAACTTCAACAAGAAAGTATATGAGAATGGGTAAATGAACAACTTGTCTACCCACAAAACCAGAGAAGAACTCAACCTTATCTTCCCCACATCGGACAGTGATAGCCTTTACACCAAGCATTTCAACCAGTAATCCATAGAAACCAGAACAACCATTTGTTCATAGCAAACAGAAACAATCAACAATAGCAATCATGGGATCAATATTATATATCTCATGCAAAACATCCAGCATACATGACAAACTCTGGCTATCACCGCCAATCCTGCTTTGAAACCATCGTTAATCGTATGATGGCCAACCTTGCCATATGTCAAGGGCTAATGGTAACCCCAGTTCTAGCATGAACTCCATGTCCAACCTTGACAATGTCCAACCTTGACACTAGGCCTTTCCCCAAGATCCAGGGTACTCGACCAACAACCTTCTAGTCTTTTGGGTGCCCCCATCGTACCCCTGCTTTGATCCTGCTAGAACTTACGACAACGATGACCTCTCGGCCTTCGCATCTCTAGTCGTCCAACCTTGACGATGTTTCATAGCTCAGGCAACCTTTTCGAGCATCCATTATCCATCAACTCACGACCTTTGAGTTGTCACCGAACACATTAATCACTTCGAGCCTTCCTACTTGAACCACCTCGAAGCTACACCATCACCGAGCCCTCTGGGAGGACCCCAAAACCGACCCCTCCTGGGAAGACCCAAAACCTGCTCTTCCTGGGAAGACCCAAAACCTGCTCTTCCTGGGAAGACCCAAAACCTGCCCTTCCTGGGAAGACCCAAAACCTGCGCTTCCTGGGAAGACCCAAAACCGACCCTTCCTGGGAAGACCCAAAACCTGCTCTTCCTGGGAAGACCCAAAACCGACCCTTCCTGGGAAGACCCAAAACCTGCTCTTCCTGGGAAGACCCAAAACCGATCCTTTCTGGGAAGACCCAAAACTGACCCTTCTTGGGAAGACCCAAAACCAGCTCTTCCTGGGAAGACCCCCTTCTGGACCGACCAGACCCTCTTCTGGTCCTTCCGGACCGACCAGAATCCTTCTGAACCACCCAAACTCCCTTCTGGTCCTTCTGGACCGACCAGAACCTTCTATGCTCCTTCTGGACCGACCAGAACCTTCTATGCTCCTTCTGGACCGACCAGAACCTTTTCTGGTCCTTCTGGACCGACCAGAACCTTTTCTGGTCCTTCTGGACCGACCAGAAACCTGCACAACTCCTTTTCGACTTCGATTTCGACCAAAACTTCGCCAAACGACGAATCCAACGAAACCAGCTTATCCAATTCATCCAAATGCAACCACAAACATGTTATGCAACCAACAATATCATCAATCTAACAATTTCCATCAAAACACATAAATTTCCCAAAACATGATAAGTGAATCATATGAACATAAAAACGGATCTAACTTGCATACACTTGTGAAAAATCATGAAATTAACCATTTAAATTATCTAGATCAGATCCTAAGGTGATTCATATGTAAAATGGACTTAGCATGGTGTAGATCTAAAGAAAATAACATGAAAGTGATGAAATTAACATTCTATAACTCACATACTTTCATGAATCCGAATGAGAGATGTAAATCACTCACCAATTCTTCAAATCGATGCAAAAACAATGAAATATGATTCTGATCAGCAAGCACCTTGCACAAAACCCTTAGATCAGATGAAATCCCCTTTCAATCGATGTAGATCTAGCCTCTTATGGTGTAGATCTAAGATCCTTCTATGTAGATCTTAGATTTTAATGGTGGAAAGGTGTTAGAGGAAGGAGGAGCATAAGGCCTCTAAATGAGGGAATGGAGAAAGTAAAGTATTCTCCACAACTCTCACCCTCTATTTATAGCTTCCACCAAGCCCTTAATGGGCCTTCTCCAAATCAGCCCATTAGCCTTCCAAAACCTGAACAGCCAACTGAAAACCCTTAAAACAGCAATTTCTCCCAAACCGCTGAACCAAATCCTTAATGTAACCACTCTACGGAAAGAGAATCATCAATTCCTTTCCAATGGCACAGGTCTCACCCTCTGATTCAACCTGAGTCAAAAGTTATGCCCGGTACAAGACTGACATGGGCAAAATGGTCACAAACAAAATCGGTAAAAATTATGGACATGTCACACATCCCCATAAGCAACATATTAAAAGATGAGAATGATCCAACCCTCAGAGAATAAAATAAAATTATTTTATGATCTTCCGATATGTAAAATGCGGGCTGTTACATTCTCCTCCCCTTAAGAATTTCGCCCCCGAAATTCCAAGCAAATACAAGCAACCACAACAATTCCACATGCCTATCATCCATGAGAAGCCAATCCTATCATCCAAACTAGCAACCATCAAGCCATGCATCCATAGCCTTATCCTAGCACGTGGAATTCTATCAAACAACAACAAGATACAACGATATAACGACGACACAATCTAAGGGTTCTACCGATGAAAAGTTCTGGATGAGTCGCCCTCATGCTCTCTTCCGTCTCCCATCTACAATCGTCGCCATCTTCACTCCATTGTACCTTGACTAGCTTAACCGTCTTCCTCCTAAGCTGTTTCGTGTCATTCCCCACAACACGAAGTGGCCTATGAGGTTTCGCAACTGCGGTCTCGACTTCTAAATCTTCATACTGTTCTGGAGATACCACCACATTCGAGTCGTGCACAAACTTCCGTAGAAACGACACATGGAAAACATTATGCACACTCGACATCTTCTCGGGTAACTCCAACCTATATGCGAGCTTTCCTATTCGCTCGACTATCGGAAGTGGTCCAACAAACCTAGGAGCCAACTTCCCTTTACTTCCGAATCGAACCACATGCTTCAACGGTGAAATCTTCACGAAAACCATATCTCCTACGTCGAATTCCAAATCCTTACGACGCTTATCGGCGTAACTTTTCTAACGATCTTGGGCCGCCTTTATTCGTTGTCGAACAATCTTGATACAACCCGAGGTTTCTCTAATCATTTCAGGCCCAAGTACCAACTTATCTCCAGTTTCTAACCAACAAGCTGGAGAATTGCACGACCTTCCATACAACGCCTCGTATGGTGCCATCCCGATACTCGACTGGTAGCTATTATTATACGCAAACTCAACTAGATGTAGATGGTCCTCCCATGATCCTCCGAAGTCTAACACACAAGCCCTCAGGAGATCTTCTAAAACTCGGTTGACTCTCTTGGTCTGACCATCAGTTTGGGGATGATATGCCGTACTTAAACACAATTCGGTTCCCAAAGCTTCTTGTAAACTTTTCCAAAATCCACTCGTGAACAATGGATCCCGGTCACTTACTATACTCTTTGGAACACCATGGAATCGAACTATCCATTTCACTTAAAGCTCAGCCAATTTTGATGATGTCCTAGTCGTCTTGATAGGAATGAACCTTGCACTTTTGGTCAAACGATCCACATTGACCCAAATCCCTTCATTCCCTGTCCTAGTTCTAGGTAGTCCATCGATAAAATCCATCGATATCTGCTCCCACTTCCATGTAGGAACCTCTAATGGCTGAAGTAAACCACTCGGCTTCTTCTGTTCAGTTTCACCAACTGGCAGCTCATACACTTGGAAATGAATTTTCCAATATCTCTTTTCATCCCTTCCCAGTAGTAGGCTCGCTTCATGTCCTGATACATTTTATTACCACCAGGATGAATCGTTAGCTTCGAGTGATGACATTCTCTCAGAACCTCATCCCTCAATCCGTCGACATCATGAACAACTAATCGTCCTTGCTTTCGAACCCAACCTTCTCGGTCGACCTCGAACTTTTTATCCTCTGGTTTCAGTTTCTGAATAAACTCGACAAGCTTCGTATCTTTCTTTTGGCCCTTGCCAATCCTTTCGATAAGAGTAGGCCTTATCGACAAGCTTGCCAATATCTCAGGTTCCAACTCACACCTTGGCCTGAAATCGAACCTTGCCAAGTACTCGAGGCCCTTCCATTCCGAAAACATCGCTCCCAAACTTGCGTGTCTTCGACTCAATGCATCTGCAACTGCATTGCCTTTGCCAGGAGTATAGGCTATCCCAAAATCATACGATGCCAGAAACTCTAACCATCGTTGCTGTCGAAGATTCAAATCCTTTTGGGAGAAAAGATACTTCAACGACTTGTGATCCGTAAACAACTCGAATCGTACTCCCAACAGGTAATGTCTCCACATCTTCAGAGCAAACACAATCGCTGCCAACTCCAAATCATGAGCCGGATATTTTCTCTCATGTGGCTTTAGCTGTCGACTTGCGTAAGCCACTACTTTATCCTTCTGCATTAGCACTGCTCCAAGTCCAGTACCACACGCATCAGTATATACCACCATCTCTTCATTCCCACTTGGAATGGTCAACACAGGTGCACTCGTCAATCTCTCTTTCAAATTTCCGAACGCTTGTTCACACTTCGCATCCCATGCGAATACTTGATTCTTCTTCGTCAATCCTGTTAATGGTGCAACTATCTTGGAGAAATCCTTGATAAACCTTCGGTAATAACCAGCCAACCGAAGGAAACTCCGAACATCCGTCGCATTCTTAGGTCTATCCCAATCCTGGATTGCTGCAACTTTAGCGGGGTCAACCGCTATACCTTTTCCAGAAACAACATGACCTAAGAACCTCACTTCATCCTTCCAGAAGTGACACTTTGAGAACTTAGCCTTAAGCTGATGCTTTCGCAAGATCTCTAACACAACTCTCAAGTGCGTCTTATGTTCTTCCACATTTCTGGAGTAAACCAGTATATCATCCACGAATACCAGCACGAACTTACTCAACTGATCTCTGAACACTCTATTCATAAGATCCACAAAATACGCTGGCGCGCTAGTCAACCCGAATGGCATCGCCAACCACTCGAAAAACCTGGACGGTGTCCTAAAAGCAGTCTTTGGCACACTGTCCTTAGCCACTCTCAATTGGTGAAATCCCGTTGCCAAATCCATCTGAGAAAACACTTTGGCTTCGTGAAGCTGATCGAACAAGTCATCAATCCTTGGCAACAGATACTTGTTCTTCTTAGTCACCTTGTTCAGCTCACGATAGTCCACACACAATCTTAACGAGCCATCTGCCTTAGTTGCAAACACGACTGGTGCACCCCACTCGGAAACACTCCTCCGAATGAATCCTTTTCCCAAAAGGTCACGAACTTGCACCTCTAACTCTCGCTGTTCCCTAGGCGCCATCCGCCTAAGGGGCATAACAATTGGTCTAGCACCTTCGACCAAATTGATCCTAAACTCGATTTCACGATGCGGCAGCAACCCTTTGACCTCATCAAAGACATCTACATACTCATTAGCGATCAACACTGATGACAGGTCTTCCTGTGGAATCCCAAGCGAATGTAGATAACTCACGAAGACCCCGTCTTCGCGCTTACATCTAATCAATACCTTTCGCCCTTCCACATCCCCAACCCTCACCTCTAGCTTCTCGCAATTCACCCTTGCCGCATATCTCTTGAGCCAATCCATGCCCAAGATGATCCCATACCCAGCGAAGTTAAGAACAAAGCAATCACACAAAAAGAGCAACCATGACTCGATAACACTAGACAACGACAAATCATGCACAAACTAGACGAACCCCCAACTGGATTAGTCACAACCAATGGTCTATCACAATTCTCGGGTTCCAAACCCATTCAATATACAATTTATTATAGGTAAAAGGTGATGATTCTCTAGTACCAAATAGAACTCAAACAACTTCACTAGCTGGAAGTACATCTAGACAACAACTTCTCCTAGTTCTCTTCAGGAATACAATAAGAAATTGGAATAGCTTCCACAACACATGCTTCCTCCAGTTGCTTATTCTTTGGAAGGTTCGGACAGTCTTTCTTCTTATGTTCAGGCTTGCCGCATCGAATGCACTTCCATTCTTCCTTACAATCCCAAAAATAATGGCCTTCTAATTGACAATTAAAGCAGAGCACATTCTTCTTAGATTTCTTCCTTTGATTACCATTCTCATTCGGTGAAACACTAGGACCAATAGAAACTTCCTCATCCATTGGAGAGCAGTCCCTCTGTCGCTTAGCAAAATTCCTCAAGGTTTCTTGCACTGGAACGCGACGTCCTATTGATGCTTCTGGAACAGGCATCCCTAGCATGGCTACTGCCATCATGGCCGCCCCAAACATAACCAGGTATTCCGGTGCATCTGCTAAGACTCCCAATTGACTTCTTCCATCTCCTACTCTTCCCATCTCAGGCTCACTCCTAGAGATTTGACGACTCATTCTAAATCTACAATAGAATGATTAGTCCACTTACAAGATAAACTGCTAAAGAGATACAACCGCTACTACTATATAAGCTAATATATATATAGTAAACATCCAATTGAAATCTACAAATACGTCCCTCATACGTGATTACGTCTTCGAACTTTGGCCAAAATCGTTGACCAGAGTTCTGATACCAAATGTGACGACCGCCCATAACCCCCGCACTAAACAAGTGGAAAATGCGCTGAAAGGTGTGCCAGGCTGCTATGGACAATCATCAGAGTAGGTAAACACATCGAAACCTGTCGTAGAGCTCACAGCGCAAGGATAAAATATAATAGAACATATACAACAGGTAATAGCAATGAGGTATCATATAACAAACTTTTGAAACTTTCTCAACATCCAGAAAGATTATCCAACTGATATCAACGTTTGTACATAAGGCCTCACTATAACTCTCAAGCAACTCAAACAGCGGAAAAAGAAATACTAGATAGTAAAAAAACTAGTACGCCAGCCTCCTGCTCGTCATCGCTCAGCTTCCTCGTCTCACTAAGCTCCATTACCTGTAACCTACTACTTAGTCTGCCCATCCACAACCGGATGAACAGCCCAAGGTAATAAGAGGGAACATAAAACCTTGAGTCAGACAATAGTCTTAGTGAGCGATAAAACAGCTAACAAACTTCAACAAGAAAGTATATGAGAATGGGTAAATGAACAACTTGTCTACCCACAAAACCAGAGAAGAACTCAACCTTATCTTCCCCACATCGGACAGTGATAGCCTTTACACCAAGCATTTCAACCAGTAATCCATAGAAACCAGAACAACAATTTGTTCATAGAAAACAGAAACAATCAACAATAGCAATCATGGGATCAAGATTATATATCTCATGCAAAACATCCAGCATACATGACAAACTCTGGCTATCACCGCCAATCCTGCTTTGAAACCATCGTTAATCGTATGATGGCCAACCTTGCCATATGTCAAGGGCTAATGGTAACCCCAGTTCTAGCATGAACTCCATGTCCAACCTTGACACTGGGCCTTTCCCCAAGACCCAGGGTACTCGACTAGCAACCTTCTAGTCTTTTGGGTGCCCCCATCATACCCCTGCTTTGAGCCTGCTAGAACTTACGACAACGATGACCTCTCGGCCTTCGCATCTCTAGTCGTCCAACCTTGACGATGTTTCATAGCTCAAGCAACCTTCTCGAGCAGCCATTATCCATTAACTCACGACCTTTGAGTTGTCACCGAACACATTCATCACTTCGAGCCTTCCTAATTGAACTACCTCGAAGCTACACCATCACCGAGCCCTCTGGGAGGACCCCAAAACCGACCCCTCCAGGGAAGACCCAAAACCTGCTCTTCTTGGGAAGACCCAAAACCTGCTCTTCCTGGGAAGACCCAAAACCTGCTCTTCTTGGGAAGACCCAAAACTTGCTCTTCCTGGGAAGACCCAAAACCGACCCTTCCTGGGAAGACCCAAAACCTGCTCTTCCTGGGAAGACCCAAAACCGACCCTTCTTGGGAAGACCCAAAACCTGCTCTTCTAGGGAAGACCCAAAACCTGCTCTTCCTGGGAAGACCCAAAACCGACCCTTCCTGGGAAGATCCAAAACCGACCCTTCCTGGGAAGACCCAAAACCTGCTCTTCCTGGGAAGACCCAGAACCTGCTCTTCCTGGGAAGACCCAAAACCGACCCTTCCTGGCAAGACCCAAAACCGACCCTTCCTGGGAAGACCCAAAACCTGCTCTTCCTGGGAAGACCCCCTTCTGGTCCTTCTGGACCGACCAGACAATCTTCTGGTCCTTCCGGACCGACCAAAATCCTTTTGAACCACCCAGACTCCCTTCTGGACCGACCAAAACCTTCTCTGCTCCTTCTGGACCGACCAGAACCTTTTTTGGTCCTTCTGGACTGACCAGGACCTTTTCTGGTCCTTCTGGACCGACCAGAAACCTGCACAGCTCCTTTTCGACTTCGACCAAAACTTCGCCAAACGACGAATCCAACGAAACCAACTTATCCGATTCATCCAAAAGCAACCACAAACATGTTATGCAACCAACAATATCATCAATCTAACAATTTCCATCAAAACACATAAATTTCCCAAAATATGATAAGTGAATCATATGAACATAAAAACGGATCTAACTTGCATACACTTGTGAAAAATCATGAAATTAACCATTTAAATTATCTAGATCAGATCCTAAGGTGATTCATATGTAAAATGGACTTAGCATGGTGTAGATCTAAAGAAAATAACATGAAAATAATGAAATTAACATTCTATAACTCACATACTTTCATGAATCCGAATGAGAGATGTAAATCACTCACCAATTTTTCAAATCGATGCAAAAACAATGAAATATGATTCCGATCAGCGAGCACCTTGCACAAAACCCTTAGATCCGATGAAATCCCCTTTCAATCGATGTAGATCTAGCCTCTTATGGTGTAGATCTAAGATCCTTCTATGTAGATCTTAGATTTTAATGGTGGAAAGGTGTTAGAGGAAGGAGGAGCACAAGGCCTCTAAATGAGGGAATGGAGAAAGTAAAGTATTCTCCACAACTCTCACCCACTATTTATAGCTTCCACAAAGCCCTTAATGGGCCTTCTCCAAATCAGCCCATTAGTCTTCCAAAACCTGAACAGCCAACTGAAAAACCTTAAAACAGCGATTTCTCCCAAACCGCTGAACCAAATCCTTAATGTAACCACTCTACGGAAAGAGAATCATCAATTCCTTTCCAATGGCACAGGTCTCACCCTCTGATTCGACCTGAGTCAAAAGTTATGCCCAGTACAAGACTGACAGGGGCAAAGTGGTCACAAACAAAATCGGTAAAAATTATGGACATGTCACATATCCCCATAAGCAACATATTAAAAGATGAGAATGATCCAACCCTTAGAGAATAAAATAAAATTATTTTACGATCTTCCGATACGTAAAATGCGGGCTGTTACAAAATACGTCTTAAAAATCCTTTCTAAATTTGAAATCAATATTTTATTATATTAAATAAATAATTATGAAATTTTGTATTTGGACATAAAACAAAATCTACAATATGAAATCTAGATTTTTCTCTTTCACTAGAAAATATAATCGAATAGATCCGAACGTTTTCAGTTCCAAAGAAATCCGAGTTATACCGGATATTCTATATTCAATTGAAGTTCAAATCGTAAATTATGAACTACTGCGACATTTCGAGTTCGTTTTATAATTATATATAAATTATACATTCATACGTCATTTTTATTAAATAAATTCTCTATAAAAATTGTTTTATATTTCGAATACAACATTTAAACCAATTTTAATGTTTTAAAATTAACGGCTAAAAATCCGGGTTGTTACATTCCTCCCCCTTAAAAGAATTTTGTCCCCGAAATTACTAAGGTAGGAAAAATGTTACATATGCTATTAAATAAGGTAAAAATCCTTTAGTTTAATTCTTAAATTCAGTTTTCACTGAACCTATTAATTTCAATTAAAATATTAATTCATTACCGCTCATGAAAATTATCAAAAAATTAACACCTTAAATTTTCGAAAATTTTTGGCAGAGTCTTCCACGTACGGAGGGACTTCTACGATATCGCAGGAACAAGAAATGTCTATACATTGAGCCGCACGATTGGAAAACAAAAATTAAAGCCCAATTTTTGTATTTTTGCATAGGCGTACCTTTTATAAGTGTTATTAAGTGATCTCACTTAATTCGTAGGCAAGATATGCAGCAAAACCCAAGCCAATGGCTCTAGGTACCTGTACTTGCTCATTTCAAAAAGTGAGTTCCAATATCTGATATTTTAATTCACATCATTTCACTTGGTTTTCAATGATTCTGAATCCATATTTTCACATCCAATCCATAATCCACGTACAAACATTACCATTCATCCAAATTGATTTCAGGTCAATTCAGCTCTTTGTTTCAATCCACTAATTAATTTACTGATTAGTTCACTTCCGTTCTATAATTTTAACTTGATTTTTATTTCAAAAATCAATCCATTTATTTTGCTTGGGTTCAAATCCATCACAACTAAAGTATAAGTAGCAGCATCCGATATATATACTAAACTTGTTACGTATCGGTTAAATACAATTCAAATCCCAAATATTTCTCCTTTTCCATCATAATCAATTTCATTAGGCATTATTTATAATCCAATCCATTTTCATTTAACTTAGCTTAAGTCAAATTTTTAAGTCATTTGATTCACTTTCACCATTTCAATTTATTTAACTTCACAAGTTAAATTTAAATTCAGGATTCAAATTCCTGGGTTTTGATTCAAATCAATTTGAAATCATATACATTATATACATACCCATAGAAATTTCAAGACTTTTTAATTTCCAAAGCAACTTGTTTTCTCAAACAAATTTTTAATAGAAATTTTTATTATGGTAGCATTCCACCACTCAGAAACTTGAAAATGAACACCAATAATGTCGTGATCCATTATCAGAATTATTTTCTCGCCACTGAAGTGATTTCAGTGCTTAGTTACTTTCAAAATCCATTTAAAACCCATTCTTATTCAAAAATCCTTCAAAGTAATGTTATATTACCTTTTAAACACTCCAGAAAATATTTTCTAAATATTAGGGATTTAAATCCACAATTTTGATCTGAATCCAATTCTAATTTAGCCTATTTGTATATTTCCTTCATAAATAAATTCAATTTGGTTTTATATAACCATTTAAATATTATAATATTATTGGATTATAATAACAATCAACAAATCCATATACTATAATATTTCAGAAATTTATCCTTTTATATCAGAAATAATTTAAGTGCATAATTATTTCATTTACCCATTTTAAAACAATATTGTATCGAATTGCTTTGTTCGAGAGTTTAGAAACACCTATCGATACAGTCGTACTTCCTATATCGACCAAAATTCATAAACTACTCAACAAACCAGTCAATACAATATAAAATATTTTTATATCAAATCTAGAAATACGCTCTCATATATATGCACTCAAACTCAATCTAGGGTATTACTAACCCCATCTCTATTGAGTTACGCCACAGAGCCAAGGTTACTGCTCAACCCTTAGCTCTGATACCAAATGTAATGGCCCGAAGTTTCGAACCCTTTGAGTCGACTAATAACACACGCGTCCAACCCAAATTGCACAGAAATACGAATCATTAGTAGAAAGAAGTTAGAGGATGAGAAATAGAAAGAAAGAGAGATTAGAATAGAAGAAAATGAAGAACACAAATCTCACAGCGGAACGAATAAAATATATTATATAACATAACTTTTGAAATAGAATAGAAGAAAATGAAGAACACAAATCTCACAACGGAACGAATTAAATATGTTATATAACATAACTTTTGAAATACAAATTAGTAACTGTATATACATACCATCATCAAATCACAACAGTTATTCCTGTAACAGTTATAAACACCTGTTTCCAGATACAACATAACACATAGCTGATGAAGCCTCCTGCTTCAAGCTCCTCCAAGTGGACCTGTAAAATCCCGACTACTTAACTGCCCGTACAAATTTGGGCACCAAACAGTTTAGGGTAAAATAAAATAAATACTGGGTCAGTCATGGGACTGGTGTGAGTGAACTCCAACCATTGGTTTAACTTTCAAAAACCTTTTGAAAGAAACGAAAATCATAAGACTTATCCCACATAAACACGAATGGTTTTTACCTTACGATAACCAAAATATTTTTGATATCAAATCCAATGATATTATAATAGTGTCTAAATCAAATAAATAGCAATCTAGCGGAACAGTTGCATCTCATGCTTCATATATAATATAAAATCAAAAACCGTCGGGAGCTTATTGGAGATTCGATTTCGACTATGACAAGGTATGGAACCACGTTCTGATCAGTGTAATCTAGAGGGGATACACTGGGGTTCAACAAGAACATCTTGCAACCCAGCCATACATGGATGGCCACTCATTTAACTTGAGTGTACCGAACGTATTATAACCAACGTTGTGGTCAACAACTGTTACTGAAAGCATAAAGCAACGGATAGAATAAGTAGCAAATGGAATTTCTCTAGATCAGGTGATAATACCCCTAGTGGGAATGACCCATTTGGCCATGCTACCTGGCCGATTTCTGTAATTTCTCGTTGATAAGGCTTGAGGTCATGATTATCTTTCATAACATCTTGTCACCATTTACTCTAATTGTTATATCGTCAGACATTTGTCCATATACGTTGTCCTGGGACTGGACAAAACGAAGGCACCATTCTATTAATCCATCTTGGGCAATTTCTACATAGGATTAATAAAAAAACCTTGCACTTAACTCCATCTTCGATCATCTTCAGCATAAGTTGATTCGTAATGCTTATGCCCATATAGAGTGGTTTTCAGATAATAAATCTGATCCCGGTCTCTCCGTATCGAAAACGGAGGTATAAAATAACTAAAACCTTGATAGTCTGTGATTTAACTATCAAAGAACATCCATACAATCAGTGATCCTATTTCCAAATGGAAATTCTAACGATCAACCATCAAACAACACTATCCCCTTTTTAAATTAATTCCGTATTATATTATCATTTCCAATTCCCAGTTCCCATTTCCCATCTTTCGTATCTTTTCAAAGCTTTATTTTCTCTCTCGATTCTTGGAAAAACATTTCCAATATCCTAATTTCTTTATTCGAGAAAATATCTCTTATTCCAGTTAGAAAACATTTCTAAATATTAACGAATCCTTATTTTCTATATTCAGAAAATATACCTTATTAATATCAAAAAATATTTCCATCTTCCATTTCTTAATTCCTCGTTGACCAATTCATTTCATTTTCTATGCATAGAAAATATTTCTCATTTTATTTGAGGAAAACATTTCATAAATCCTTTAAATTATTGCGATGGTATAAAACATCGTTATTATAACTCAAACCATTAATCATTTATTAACTAACAATATTGCTAACTAATCTTCACTATTGAACCTTAACCATTCTTCCATCAATCATGAGGTCAATCAAGTTGGTGTATATCACCTCTCAGACCTTAATTGAACAACATTCTCAATTTTGAAATAATCAAAGCACACAACTTCAAACAAAACATCGCTTACGCGACTCTCAGATTCAATATAAGAATCCACTTCTTTTACGGAAAAACATTGATTATAACGGTAGCGTTATAATCGCTGTTCCCAAATATTTGATTTATAAAACATTTATTATAATGGTAGCGTTAAAATCGTTGTTTAGATTTATAAAATTTTTTATTATAATGGTAGTGTTATAATCGTTGTTTCCAAATATTTGGTTTATAAAAATATAACTTTCACTTATTAATTTCAATAAATAAATTAATAAGTAAATAAATAAATAATTAAATTTGATTCAAAACGGAAAGTAAAAATAACTAAATTCGATATAACCGAATTCCAATAAATAACTTTCTCTCGAGTAATCTATATTCGATTTATATTCCGAACTTCGGAATTTATCTACCATTTCAAGTTAATTCAAATTCCCAATTTCACTTTTGAATTTATCCTTTCGAAATTATTACAAAATTCCTTTATAACCATTCCAGTCTACGAAACGTTTTTACACTTTATTTTATATTCCAAATTTTGAACTCGAACTCATCGTTTTCTTTTAAAACGATTACGCATTTCCCTTTTCATTCAATTTCCAGTCTAGATTCATTATTTAAAATCTAAATTTCCTTTAGAGATATTTCATTTGCAAAATATTTCCTTTAAACCATTATTCACTTTAATCGTGAATATATTTCTTTAGATACAATCAAATTAGTTTGATTTCATATTTATAATTAATATTTTAAACCCAAAATCTATTTATAACTTCTATTTATATTTTTCCATACCAATCTCATTTGTATCGAAATCATGTAAAATCTTGTTTATAATTTCCTTATAAATTGGCTAAGTTCAAATCCCAATTCGAATTTGGTTTAAAACCGATTGCCACTTTTTATATAAATTCAAATTTGAACTTATATTTCAATTTATCCAATGATAAATAATTCACTTAATTTATACTCTCGTTTACAAACAACATCTTGCTTTCTCCATTAACATGTTTTTAATTTCAACTCTATTCAAAATTACATTTCTACTTTTGGAAATAAATTTCCTAGAACTAAAATTTCATTTTCTATATTCAAAATATTTTACGGTACTAAATACCAAAATTCTAGGGCCAGGGTAATTCAACACAGCATAATCAATCATAGTATATGTCACAGTAAGTAACAAACAATAATAATAATTGTTGAGGGTCCAACCTGTTCCCTGCATTCACAAATGTTAATCGACATATGTGACATTAATTTCACTTCAATATATGATATCATGGTAAATTGAATCAATATTCAACCAACAATCAAATATATATATATATATAACTAATCAATCATTTCAGCCAATTTATCAACTATTCATCCAAACAATCATCACACGGTATAAAATTACGATATATAAATTTAAAACTCATTCATATAAAAAATATAAACGAGCTAGAGTTAGTGAGTTTATTCACCTTGTTTTGCAGTTTTCGGTTCTGCTTTGATTTCATTTAAAATCAAACAGACATTTGATTTTATTACGAAATTCTAATTGTTCTGTTCTCCACCCCCTCAGTTCCATAACGCAGATATCTTTGTTACAATCCCAACGTGACTGATTTTGTCAGATTCTGTTAATATGTGACTAAGTTATAAACATTACAATTTTATATGTTTTTAAATTTAGTATATGTAATCATTGTTATAAAATTAACACACTTGATTACCGTTTAGCCAATTACCTTTTCCCTTAACCATGCATTTAACGTCCTCTTCCCCAACTAGAAGAATTCGCACCTGCTTATTTCGAACCGTACTGTCGAGACTTCCTTTACCTCCTTCTCTCCCCTTACTTCGCAGAATGTCTCCAAACAACATTCGAACACCCCCTCTTTCTAATGGCTTCCACCACATCATCGCCCAATAACAATTGAGCACCCCCTCCCCTGCATAAAAGCGAACTCCAGTGTTTTCAAAGGCTACAGTGAAGTAGCGAATGGGGTTAACACCCAACTCCGTCCACCCTTTACCTCACTTAATCAAACAACCTGTAACAGAGCCACATCATCTTCTCCTTCTTGCCATCAGGAGCGCCACCCACATCACCGTTGAACTCTCCAATTGGAACACAGATTGACCTTCTCCATTCCTCACTTCACAACACTAGAACAACCCCTCCTATTTCAGTTTGGAACCACGGCTGCAAACAAGAAATATCACCCACCAACGTTAATCACTTTTCGATCTCCATCATTCCTTTTCCATGGGAACAAACCCCATGCCTCCTCCTGCATTGCAAACTGCGGCCTCAACCCTGATTTCCGCTACAGGCAGTGGATGAAGTTTTCACAAAACCACCTGAAACAATTACCAACGATTTTGCCTTGCCTAACTCCATCACGCTGTAACATCTAGATCTCCGTATGCATAATCCCGTTGCCCAGTTCATCTTGATACCGTCAAAGCTTCATCCTCCCTTGATGCCAACCCTATGTTTACGGTGCTGAAGTCTACCGTCCTGGAAGCGCTTCGCAACCAGTATTGATGATATCCATTTTACTTTTATTTATTTTTAGGAAGTAGTGGATTTTATTTCGATGATTGAGCTTGCGTTTTCTTCTTGGTAAGGCACCATATTTATAAGAGGAATGAGAACGTCAGTTTCAAAATGTGTTTTCAAACTAGCTGTGTTTATAGGGTGCGTTTTTTCCTACTACCCGTGTGTATTCGTACGATACAGGTTGGCAAAAATAATTACATTCTAGGCCTGCTGCATTAGTGAAGTTTAGTCGTGTGCTTGCATTTAAATGCGGGTATGCGTGATTTATTTAACCTGCCTAGTCATAGTTTAATTCTACAGAGGACATAAAAGGGGTGACCGTTTCAGCAAGCCATATGAAAGTTGTTTCATAGGCTGCACGTTCCCTATCAATGCTTTTCAGGTCACTATTTTCAGATTTGCATGTGGTTTAGTCTGCGGTTGTAAAGTATATAGCTAGATAGGCTAGCCATGTGAAAAATACGGTAGGTTTGCAGTACTGCTTTAGCTTATATGGTATTGACGAAAGCTCATTCAGATTAGGTCATACAGTTCTACCATCTGATTCAGTTGTATTAGACAGCTTGACTCAGCGCAGGGATAGTAGAAATGATGAAGAGATTATATTTTCTGATATATTCAATGGACCAGACAAGGCAGTTTCTGCTCTTGTGCCTTTAGTCTACAGTTTGTAATTTCAAACATCTCTTTTAAGAAACCACTCCTAGGTCCTTCAGTACAACTGATTTCAGGAATAACAACCCATTTAACACATGTCCATCTCTGTTAGAGAATGCTAGACAACCTTGGAGAGAGAGCATGATGAGACTAATGTCTTGGATTCGCCCAGAAGTTATAACATGGAAATCTTTTCAAAATTTAATGCAAAGCAAAAGCATGTGGGTAGGGCTTATCCAATTGCCAGATATAGCCACGCCCGAAGGGCATTGACTAAATTCACCCACTCAACTACTCAAAACGATTGCTTCTATAAAGTTGCTCGCACATGACAGCTGGATACAGCTACAGACAGCTGGCAACAACCAGGCAGTTTATTTTGGTAATTGTCGGCTGAAACAATCCGTCACTTACATATATGAACTTCAACTCATTTCTTCGAGGAGGCTCACCTATAAATAGGCCATGGCTGCCAACATAAAGGGGATCCAATTTTTTAAACCATGAAGTACTGCTAAATTCTATTTTCAATCATTCCTTAAAGATTTAGACCATCTGCTCCATTCAAAGGTTCATCACCAGTTTGGCCATGACGCCTAGTACAACCTTGTAATCGGAAAATCAAAGACATCCTCCTTCTCAATCATTCATCCATCCTTCTCCTCCTCAAACTCTACCATTTTATCATAAAATCCCAGGATTGATAAGTATAAATGAGTGTATGTTGAGTGAATATAGAGATGTATGAAAAAAAAGTTGATGTATTTTGTAATCTCCATTTTAAGAACGCAAGTAATCTTCATAGTGGATGTAGGCCTGGCACAAGGCTGAACCACTCTAAATCTCGTCTCTATTTTTCCTTATTCGCATTTTTACCTTCAATTGTTATTAAGTACGGCTCCATTTATTTTCTTACCGTATTGGTGAAGTACAATTCTAGTACCTTTGGTGTTTAAGCCATTTTTTGGTGAAAACATTTGGCTCCCACCGTGGGGCCGTATTTACATCTCTCCCTAATAAGGTCCTACGAGATTCTCTGAGAAAACTGTGCTTGGAATCATGGATATCCTAAGGGAGGTCACTAACAAAGTCAACAGCCTCATCAACAGTGTTAATATCATCACATCGTCCACTACCAGTTCCGGGGTAGGAGAACTTCCTGGAGTTGAAGAAACTGTAACCAAGAAAGAGTTGGAAGAAGATATGACAGGATTAACGAGTCAAATAACTATTGCGAACAATGCTATGATGAAGAAACTCGAGCCAATACTCGCTATTCAAGCCGCCACCGCGAAAGCCGCACTAAGGGCCACTTGTTCTCCATCCACTCAAACGTGCCACAGATCCGAGGTAGAATTCTCTGCTTCGAGCTCGAAACAGGATAATTCCATTCAAGAAGTTGTGTATCACGTCAAACGGGATCATGGAAAGAACAAAGCATCTATGCGTGACTACTTCGATGATACAATCTCAGAGCGGCTAGACAGCTCTGCCGCCAGAGGGAGAGTGCTCCTAGAAGAATGCCCAAATTCCTTGACTCCAGATCATGATTATACACCTAAACCAGAAGTTGGCAAGGAAGACGGCTCAGTCAATGAATAGGAGTGAAAAGCAAAAATATATCTTAGGAATGGCAGGCAAAATTTCGAGAAGAAGAAACAAAGGAAGAACTAACCAGTCTAAAAATAAGTCACCCTTTTTTAAGAGTTATGAACTTATCCCCCTCAACGACACCGCAGGGAATATCTTCATGGCCACTAAGAGCACTGAAAAGTATTCAGTTCCAGAGCGAATGAAAATCAAAGATTTCACCATAAAATCAGGAAGGTTTTTTCAATTCCATAACCAATCAAGACACGATAAAGATGTGTGTTGACATTTAAAATCATTAATTGAGGAGCTGGTCAGGGAGAATCATTTGCAATAATATGTGCAAGACTGTGAGTGTTGTCCCTGTTCTGTAACGATCCAGAAAATCTGAACCAATTTAAAAAATTTAAATTGGCTAAAATAGTGGATTTTAAATATTTAAAATAAATATTTTAAATAATAAAAATGAAAACTGAGTTTGAATCGACAATTGAAAAGGAATATAATTAATTCTAATTATAAACAAGGCCTGAAATGGCGTGGTAGTTCCAAAATTTGAATTCAAACTTTGACTGACTGTACCGGGTGCAAAACAAAACGGATTTGAGTGAAACCAAAAATATTTTAATCTGTTAGTGAATACCTTTCTAACAAATCTAAAAAATCGAAGTTTCATAGAGGGAAGCAAAAGTTATGGCCAAATGAATTTTCAGAAAGGTCGCTATGGAATTTATATAGCCCATGAAATTGACCATTTTGCAAACGACCTCGGAATTCGACGGAACCACTTTTATTGGATCCGAGATGTGAAGTTATTGCTAGGTTTCAAATTTCATAATTTTTGAAGCTAGTATGTGAGCGTGGCAAAGGAAAACGTGTTTTGGTCAATTAAAGTTAAATTGGATCGACCAGAAATGGGCCTTTTTACAAACGGTCTCAGAATTCGACGAAACTAGTTTTGTTGGGACCGTAGCGTCAAAACATAGCCAAATTTATTTTTTTGGAATTATTCGAATCAGTTTGTGGCCCTGGCAAATTGAAATGTACGTTCAAATCGAATATTGAATGTTATATATTTTAAATTGAATGAAAACTGACTGAAACAGTTGAATGGGCCTACGAAACATATCCCATTGTGTTCGGAATGAGAGTAAAACGCTAGGGATGACAGTCATTGGGTTTGGATTGGAGGTTGTGTCAGAAAACCCCTTTTTAAAACCATCAGCCAATAGAAAATTTTCTTTCATTAATTTAAAAATAAAAAAAACGAAACCCCCCCGTATCAGCTGCTCTCGACGGCGAAAAGGGATCGAAACTTCCCAGCTAGATTGCTCCTTCGTTTCTCAACGAAATCGAGCGTGGTTGGATCCATTTCGAAGCTCTCGATCTCCTCTTCAAATCCATACCAGCTACAGAATTTATCGTGCAGTATTTTGGGAGAATCACCTCGCCGAAGCCGGCGACTTCAAACCGCCGCCCCGACCGCCTGGCACCACCGGAGTGGGCCCCACCACCACGCGCTGGCGTGCACCTCCCCCCTCTTCGTCGCTGCACCGGCCGATCCTCCCATCGATTCACGGTTTGATCGAAAATTGCAAACCTAGTTTTGAACATTTATTGAAAGGTACGGGTTTGGCTATTTTCAACTGATTTTAACACTTTAAACCGTTGCAAACTTTGAAAAATCATATCTTTTTCGTTTCTTGACGAAATTCGATGAAACAGGAAATATAGTGACCGTGTGGACGCCCTCTACATTCTAGAAGAAACCGCATATTTTTCTGAGCCTTCTGCTATTTTTGGTGGAGTGGAACCCAATGTGAGATTTCTAATTTATAAACGATATGGAAAACGATGATGTATAAATTATATAGTCGATGTATGAGTTATATAAGCGTTGTACACCTCTTGTATAAGCGTTGTATAAGTTGTACGTTCGATATATAAGTTGTATATGCGTTGTAAAAATTATATATGTGTTGAAATAGAAGTGAAATGCTATATATATATATATATATATATATATATATATATATATATATATATACGCCCCTCGTCCACAAACCATGGACGATATTAATTGGTTGTGATTGGTGTGAAAATTGATTGATAGCGAATGGTTGATTGGAATTGTTTGTGGTTGAAATTGATTGATTGTGGTTGATAAATACCCGTTTGTGGTTGAGAAATATTTGGTTGAAACCACATAGGATTAGTTTGTGGAAATGAAATAAATATACATGCCGCCTGCGTGCGAACGAGATGCATGAATCCCCATTGTCAAAAACCGCGAGGTTTTAAGGTAGAGCGAGGAGCCGTACTAGGGACGGTCCCGGTTTTAACTACCCTGCCGTTATGCTGCCGAAATTTTGAATAATATTCATGTGTTAGAATTATTTTCCTATGTTGAAATTATATTCGTCTGTTGAATAGAAAACCTTCATGTGTTGAATAGAAATTCATTCGTTGAATCATATTCATGTGTTGAATGGTATTCGTGTTTTGAATAAATGGTTTTAGCAATAAAAATCACATTTTTACCCTATTTATACAAACTATAGAAATCCTTCATGTGCTGAATCGATATTCATTCGTTGAATTTAAATTAATGTGTTGAATGGTATTCGTGTTTTAAATATAAAAATCACCTTTTTATCGATATATACAAACTATAGAAAACCTTCATGTGTTGAATCGATATTCATTCGTTGAATTGAAATTCATGTGTTGAATGGTATTCGTGTTTTAAATATAAAAATCACCTTTTTATCGATATATACAAACTATAGAAAACCTTCATGTGTTAAATCGAAATTCATTCGTTGAATTGAAATTCATGTGTTAAATGGTATTCATATTTTGAAAGAAATTGTTTTATAATAAAATCCCATTTTTAACATCAATATGAAATGTATAAAATAATCTTGTTTTGAAATGAATTGTTTTATAATAAAAATCCTATTTTTATCACCTATATTAACTATATAAAATAGTCGTGTTTTGAAATAAATTGTTTTACATTAAAAATCACATTTTTATTATATACATGAACTGGTAAAAATAGTGAAGTGTTGAAATAGAAGCCAGTTAGATAAAAATACCATTTTTATCAAATGTATGAAAAGAATATAGTTTTGAAATCGAAGAATCGATATATATATATATATATATATATATATATATATATATATAGAATCGAAATATATCGAATAACGAAGCTACAGTTCGTATTTTGAAACCGTGATTTCAAACGATTAGTACGGGAGATCCGACCATCGGATTTTCCTGAAATCGCAACCGTTGGGTTCACCTTGGAAATATCTTTCCAACGGCACCAACTTTGTAAAAATCCAACGGTTGGATTGTCTGGAATGTTTAATTCAAATCTGAAGAAAAACAGCACCAGAATCGATTATATTTTTATATATATAAATATAATTATATATAATCGAATAACGATGCTGCAGTTCGTATTTTGAAATCGAAACTTCAAACGATTATACCGAGAGATCCGACCGTCGGAATTTCCCGAAACTGGAACCGTTGGATTCGTTTTGAAAAGATATTTCTAATGATGTAAATTTTGTGAAGATCCAACGGTTAGATTTTCAGATATGTGTAAATCAAATCTGAAGAAAAACTGCGCCACGGCCGCGTTATGGCCCGAAGCGTCGTTTTGAATAAATTGGCTATTTTAAAATAAATAAAAATAGAGATAAATCATTATAAAATATTATAAACGATATGGATGTGAAATTTAGAAATTAACTGAAGGTTAGCAAAGTCGAATGGTTTCCTGGATTTTGACCTGATGTTGGTTTCGGCCTTCGGGGTTAATATTTGGGAAATCGTTCTCTTACTGATTGACGGTTAGTGACTAATGAATTGAAATAAGGCGTATGTTGTGTTTGTGTAGAACTTTTTAATTATATATGCGAGTTGTTTAGAAAGACCGGGTTTATCCCATTCTGAATAACTGAATCGACGATAAGAAGTCGAAGGCGAAGACGGTGGTTGAAAACCGATCTTCACCTCGTTTGGATGGTAACTGATGTCCTGATTTGGAGGCATCCCAAAATATGGATAATGAGTGGTGATCGTCCAGACGTACGTGGAGATCGATGGATATGCCAGGTATATAGTGCCTCCAGTATCGTTCAGACCCAGAACGGACTTGCAAATGGGCTGTGTGTCTGACATTGGAATTCATTCTGTGTGATTGATAGCCATCAGTTGCATGACGTGAATTGCCTGTGTGGCATGCTAAGATGCAGGGATCGAGGCTTCTGTTGAAAAGAAAAGTCTTGTGGTTGATGATCAAAGCACCGCCTGTGTGGCATAGCTTTGTGTATAACGTGAATTCGCGAGCCTCACACCCCAGTATATGAACCAGAAACAGGAGAGGACCTCAGGGAGGGCATGCGTTTCCTTCTAGCTAGAGGTGGTGTCGGTGCTTAAACTGGCTGACATTTATACTATTTTTTACCTATGTGGTTGTTGCTGTTGCGAGGCGCCTCGGATATATCGGTCGATCCGGGACCAATGGAGTCATTCGTTGGCTCGTTTACGCCCCAAAGGGCGGGGAAACGTAGTGTTCAGGTATAATAATCCACATTGGTGGACCGGCCCTGACGATCCAAGGGGCAGTTGCGGCTATTCCTGAGACATGAGCTAGATTGTCTCGAAGTCGGTAAGGACTATCTTTTTCCTTGGTTCATGACGGAAATCCAATTTCCAAATACGCGACTGTGCGGTTTTGATTGTATACCTATATATGGCGACATAGTGGTATGGGGCATTAATGCCGTCTATGATTGATACTTATGATTTGAAATTGTCTTTGAAACGTATAAACACTAGTAATAATATCAAATTCTTTTGTTTTATTCGTATCAAGCATATATTGGCCATTATAAGGTAAAAACTCTATCCTCCGGTTTGCGTTGCATTGTGTGATGGGAACTGAGTCTTATAATGGCTTCATTTTTATAAAAAGCATTGCGATGTTTACAAGAAAGATTTTTTTTTAAAGCACTGGAAATCCAATGGAGTAAACCCGTTCCGCGAAAGTGGCGTGGTCCTGTGATTAGCCATATTATAGATTGTGTTAAGTAGATTTGTCATACCAGTCCCATGACTGACTCGTAGTTTGTTTCACTTTCAAACTCGGGTGCCCCTTTTTCTACACGGGTAGCCTTATATTCAGGTTATTAGCGGGCTCTTTCTGGATAGCTAGAGCTGAAGATGGATTCTATCATTTATCTCTTTTTATACTGTTCAGCTCCTATTGTACATATTATGTTGTTTTCCGCTGTTGACATTTATGTATAGCTGAACTGTATTTGTACTAAGTATGATCCTGTATATTGTGTAACTCTGATGATCATTGTTTATCCAGTGACTATTTGTTCATTATCTGGTGTATTTATTTATTTTTGTTCTGCTGTTATCTGTTTATGTGTTATATCCCAAAGATTACCCTTATCACCGTCAGTACGGGTTTGGGGTCGTCTCAAGTTCTCTACGAATAAGAGGCAGCGAACTTTGAGGAAGTCACCCAGATCAATCTGATGCCAACGCCTACTTAAGGATCAATAACCAGAGCTCTGAACAAGCGACTTCCGTTATCTTGTTCCACTTCGTTACATCATGTTGCTTTATTTGCCAAGAACTAGTAGTTATTTTTCTCTATTATATTACTTAATATACTCTTGTAAGCTGCAGACAATGATTCACCTGTTTTATATTAAATGAATGTTTGCAAGTTGAAGATTAGGTGCTTACCTAAGATGAAATACTTATGAGTTCATATTAAAAGCCAATTTCTCAAATGTAGGCGTAATATAGAGGCAATCGCTCATCTACAGTTAAACCATAATGGAAGACTCCCAAAAGCGTATTTCCAGTAAAAACAATCTGAAAAGAAAGGAGTATCATGCAACGTAAAGCAAAATAAGTAAGCACATCACCTTAAGAAAAGGCTGTACTTTAATGCTACAAAAGCCACCAAACTCTCGGTAAGCGTCCAATGAAGGAGTTGACATCAAGCTTTAAGAAAGGTACAAGGGTAATATTAAAAATTTCCCACGGATAAAACATCTAGGCTGGAAACACCAGTTCTACTGCCGAAAAGACCAACAAAACATGTTGGAAGGACCAGCACAAATTAGAAATCCTAGCCAAAAGGGGTAATAGAAATCCTAACTGAAAAGGGGTATCCAACGAGGTCTTTTCAGTTATAGAAAAATCAGGACGAACAAGACCAAACTTGGATCAAAAATTGAAACTCAAGACCTCCCCTGGGGGCACCCAAAAAAAACACATAATGACCTCGCGTGTCTCTAAAAAAAACCTAGTCCCTTAAAAAAAACTTATACAGCCAAGTTAGCAGGAGATGTAGTTGAACATCAATTCAAAATTCATGAACTGATCAATTGAAATCGTGACTAAAATTAAGAAAATCTATAAAATTATAAAGAGCTTTGGTATGGGGACATCACCATTGTGTAAAAATCAACAATGCCCACTCGAAACATGCCACAGACTCGTTATAAATTTATCATGAAAAATAAATGAATGATAAGTTCGTGCGACTGACGAAAATAATTCCCCATGGAGTGTTGTCACTCATAAAAGCAAAATGGTAAAACTATTATAATACCAAGCGATACAAACGTGAGTGTGCGAACATAAAAATATTAAGCGAGGGTCGGCACTCGCATATACAACCGGTCTAAATGCGTAACAAATAAAGGGAATAGATTGAAATCAGAGTACAAAAGTCATAAATGATGTTGCTTAACAGAGAAGCAAAGGATGGACCGACTGCTTGACATTCATCTCTTACTGATCTGTTTACACAAAGAACTATAAGGAAAGGATAGGTTAATGATTCTGGACTACTTGCGAATTTGTTTACTTTTGCGTACCAAAGTAAACACGGCTTTGGTATTCCAAATCCCGTCCTCATCTTCCGGATCTGACACATCAATTAATGATGGTGAAGGTATGGTGCGAGGGTTAGTGCTGGTACATATTAAGATAGAATCAACGACGACTGTTTGAACAGTAGTACCACAAGCAGGCAAAGGAGGTGGCGAGAGAACACCTAATGCAAGTGAATAACAAGCATGAAACTCACCAAACCCAGGTGAAGAAGTAAGGAAATCCAAATCCAGGGCAGACTGATAGATATCAATTTTACCTGGGGTTACTAGGTATGCAAGGTCGATACCTCGTAATCATTCACATTTAAAGAAGTGTTGTCATGGCTCACGCATTGTTTAACATTATTTTCTTGAACTGAATGCTCGGTAACGGGGTGAATTCTGGCAACATCTAGGGCAGAGTGATCTACAGAAGGAATATGAGAACTCAAAACTTCAATCCCAATGGAACTGGATGGGTCACAAGTAATGATAACACCTGGATTTTCTCCCCTAAAAGATTGAGCTCGCTCGTTCACCAATATCTTCATGCCCTCAGCCAAAGCCCTACGATCTTCACCTTCCAAGAGCTACTCTTGAAGGTATTCATCATCAACATTATTGGAATATAGAAGCACCTGTTCCCAGAACAGGGCCAAAGTCCGCGGAAATTCCTTGTTCAAATAACTTAGACTTCCACGACTCATGACACTGCAAATATAAAATTGGAACAAAGTATTATCAGTCCTGATTCTGGCTTCATCAAGTTCTTTACACAGCCTTATTTTTCTTTCTTCAAGAGTTCTAAGGGTCTCATTTTGGGAAGTAATCTTGCCATCAAGTACCATTTTTTCCTGTTTAGAAGAAGTCAGAGCCCGTCTTTCTAAGGCTAGGTGGCACTCGGCAAGTTCTTGAGCAGACTGGGCTTCTCAAAGTCGCCTTCGCACAACCTCCAGCTCTTTCCTAAGATCATCATTTTTGGCCTCTAGGATGCTCACTTTAATGTTCCCACTCTTTAAAAGGAAATTTTATATTCTCGAGATTTGACCAAGCGAACCAGTCCAGCTTTATCATTTTCTAAGATATCAATACGGTCGAGGTGCCGAGCATTTAATCTTTGAAACTCATAACCAACTTTGGCCTAGTGTTCTAGCCGTTTGTCAACATTATTCATAGCCGAATTCAACTGTGTTTCGAGCTGATCCTTAGCGGTGTTAAACTGAGCAATCATACAACTCTTTTTGGTGTCTAGACTATTAACAGCATCCCGCCTGTCATCTGGATGTAAATCTAAGTCAAAATACATTCCCTGCAGATCCCAGCCACTGAAGCGATCCTTAAGTATCAAATTTCCGGGTGGAACCTTATAAGGGGGTAGTCACGTATCATCTGAATTTGAGCAGAAGTTGGGATGATGGATCGTTCAGGGGATTCAAATGATGAGGAAAACTTCTGAATCTCATTCTTGCCTCGGTCGATCCTACTTTTTTCCCTTTCTTCCCTTTCTATGAGGTGTCCACCCTTATTGTCTTTGATCAATGTCTTTGCACAATCAGGTCCTCCCCTCCTTAAAGAATCGGTCACTAGGAAGTTAGGGATATGCCAGGTCTGAGAATTTGAAGATGATTGCGAGTGTTTCAAATGGCGAGAAAGGCGAGATTGTAAAAGATTTTATGGATCGGTAAAACCAGCTTGATAGGCGAAACTGTCTGATAGTGAACGTCCCATGTTTATACCTAAGGAACAAAACAAGATTTTAGCAAGCAGTCGAAAATTATGAGGGTTATGAGAAAGAAAGCATGTCGTGCGAGTGATAATAACAAACCGATTTCAAAGGGAGTTGTTAAGTCAAAAGCTTTCCCAGGACGCTGACTAGACTCTCGAGTTCTTTCCATATCGGATGTCACAGGAACAGAAATCATAATGTCACCCTGGTCAAAGTAATTGATGGTATCTAAATCCCTCGGGCCTCCGAAAGTTCCTGCGAGACCCCCTTCTTGAGTAATAAAGGGAGCGGAATTTTCAACGATATTTTCGAAAGTAATACCAGCCTTCGAGCCATCTATGTTCTCGTCTGCCCCCTTATCATTCCCTTCAGTGATTAAAGGTAAAAATTGGCTACAATCACCATTGGTTAAGCGTTTCCTTTTAGTAGGAGGTTTGCCAATGGAACGTTGAGGATGGGCCAGAGTTTTTTTAAGAGATCGTGTAGGATGAATCAGCCGGTATTTGCGAAGGTTTTCCTTTGAAAGCAATGCCTGCCCACTTCTTCCAGTTTTATCAACATCAACTAAAGAATTAAGGAGAGCTTGGTCTAGAGTAAGGCCTGCAACAGAAGTGATCACTGTAAAATCAGAAAGAAAGTCGAAGGAGAAAGAAAGAGAAGTAAAAATTCCAGGGCAAAGGTGTAATTACCTCCCTCCATCCATCGCCCGTATAACCTACAAGGGCACCGGACGTAGAAATATTGACCCGGAAACCCCTTGACACCATCCGTCAAGCCGGTAATAATTCTGCCATGCCTGGCTTCCACAAAAATGAAAAAAGGACCATCCTCTTCCCTCCTTTTAAAATCATATAAAGAACAAATGTTTGCAAACGTAGGTTCTTGCTGACAGATTTTCATGAAAAGTATGTACAGCCCGAGCAATATTTAGTACCCACCGGGATGCAATTGATATGGGGCAATGGCCAGTTGCCGCAAAATGGACTCTAAGTAAGGGTTAAAAGGAGGAATTGCCCCACTAGACAACATGTGATAATTAACTGTCACATACCCAAGAGGCGGACGATCGGTCGATCTTCTTTCCTTGGAAATTTGGCTTCGTCTATTGAAAAGCCAAAGCGAGCACACATTTTTAAGTATAGGTCAAAAGAGAGTCTCAATTTACAGTAAACAGAAGGCACCCCTTCAAGAAAGCGAGGTTGAGGATAAATTTGGCTAACGTTCAATTCAGAACTAGCGGCAAATTCTACTTCAATTGCCTGACCCGAACCCTTTTTTTCTAAAGGCATGACGGTTTTGCTGGGGTTTTGACTGAATTAGTGTTTAGTCTGCATTTCATTACAGATGAGTATGCTCAGAAAATAACTGCAACTTAAGTTGATGATAATTAAAAAGAAGCAACTCTGGGAAGATATGCCTTTCGAATAAAAATCATCAGTTACATCTAGCAATAGGATTTACCGGTAATATAATAATATGAAGGAAGAATCACAAATTCAAAAGTACGAGAAACACAGAATCTGGTTTGATCGATTACAAATAATTACTGATCACGCATTTTAAAGGATTACTAGCAACAGTAAAAGGGAAAAGAGCAGAAATATTTCTATGGCATAAGTATTCCATCGGACATCTAGTAATGATGTAGTGGATTGGAAAATGTCGTTGCAAAGCCATTTTTGTAAGCAACTTGCAGGCATACTATTGAAATAAAAAAACCAAAGGTTTTTTTTGTATAAATCAGAACAGCCTAATGATTTCACATGAGATCCAAGTACATACTAATCGAATCGACATTTTCCAAACACCATAGCCGTACATGTTCAAGCGATTTGGCCTTTCTTTTACCAACTGGGAACCCCTTTACGAAACCAACTAGATTAACTCAAAGTCAAGATTTAAAAGAAGAAAAATCACTTACAGACAAATAGATAGATTCAATTTGGAAGAAAGAGTGTTGTAGCTGGAGACGAATTCGAAAAACTTCAACTAAAAAGATCAGGCGAAACGATCAACCAAGCAAAGAAAATCAAAGTTTCGAGAGGCAACAACGAAGTCTTCTACAACGGAATTGCCATTAAAATGTGTTTATCAGAAGGATATAAAAAGCGGGAAAATGAAGAGACAATAATTAAAGAGGACTAGAAGGCCCTTTTTTAAGAAAAAAAAGAGAAAATTAAAATGATAGGACAACTCAGTTGAAACCCGGTGAGCCGGTTTAACATACCCGAAAAACAGCAAGCCTGTTAGGTGTCCATAGGTAGACGACCGTAAGAGTGTTTAA
The DNA here is from genome assembly GCA_030737875.1 of Allium sativum. NCBI lineage: Eukaryota > Viridiplantae > Streptophyta > Magnoliopsida > Asparagales > Amaryllidaceae > Allium > Allium sativum. Next base: position 770,695,685 of record CM060926.1, read on the forward strand.
GTATGATCTATTATCATAGAGATCCGTACAAACTAGAAACGATATTTTTATCCATACCAACTAGATCTTGTTGCGCCGGGGAACAAACACGCATGAACTATTTCTCGAAGTACGTGTCCGGATAGTCCAAAGTCTCGATAGTTAGCTCTAGGTCTTCCAGTCAAAAAACAACGTCGATGAAGACGTATAGATGCACTATTATGTGGTAAGTATTGCAATTTTCCATGTATTTTTCAATCAACGACGGAACCTTGCTTATTTCTTTTTTTAAGGATCGACGAATCAAATGATATTTTTGTTCCAATTTCTGTTGTTTCTTCTTTGAAAACATAGACTGCCGACAAGAGTGCATGTTTTACAGAAAATTGGACTAAATTCACCCAATGGTGTTGTATCTCACTATTTCGAAGCTTATAGCTTAAAAAAAACTACAAGCTTCGAGGGGCAAATGTTTATCTGTTAAAAGACCGAGCCTGGGTTAGAACTACAAAACAAGCACTTGCAACATTTTAGGAGCCCATGTCTTCAACCAAAGCCAGATGCAAGTTGTGACTCGGGCGTGGAGGCAAAGGTCGGTCGTTTGCATCAGAACGAAGCCGCTCGAATACCAAAACAAGATAAGTTGTCCATCTAACATAAGCGGGGGCAACCATATAGCACAGCCATACAGAAAAATGGCACGGTACAAAGATGGTGAAGGTCGAACGTTCTTGGGCCAAGGAGGTCAGTCATGCAAGATACAAAGAAGAATTGGTTCCAGTCCCACACTCCGCTCTTATAAAGTCGCTCGACTATAAGTATGATCTTAGTCGCCCGCTCGTTTCGCAATCAAAAGAATCAGATAACTATTCACCAATTGCCAGATATAGCCACGCCCGAATGGCATTGACTAAAGTCACCCACTCGACTACTCAAAATGATCACTCATATAAAGTTGCTCGCACATGATAGCTAGATATAGCCACAGACAGCTGGCAACAACCAGGCAGTGGTGTTTTGGTAATTGTAGGCTGAAACGATCCGTCACTTACATATATGAACTTTAGCTCACTTCTCCGATGAGGCTCACCTATAAATAGGCCATGGCTGCCAACATAAAGGAGATCCAATTTTTTAAACCTTGAAGTACTGCTAAATTCTATCTTTAATCATTCCTTAAAGATTTAGACCATCTTCTCCATTCAAAGGTTCATTACCAGTTTGGCCATAGCGCCTAGTACAACCTTGTAATCGGAAAATCAAAGACATCCTCCTTCTCAATCATTCAGCTGTCCTTCTCCTCCTAAAACTCTACCATTTTCTCATAAAATCCCAGGATTGATATGTATAAATGAGTGTATGTTGAGTGAATATAGAGATGTATGAAAAAAAAAAGAGTTGGTGTATTTTGTAATCTCCATTTTAAGAATGCAAGTAATCTTCATAGTGGATGTAGGCCTGGCACAAGGATGAACCACTCTAAATATCGTCTCTATTTTTCCTTATTTGCATTTTTACTTTCAATTGTTATTAATTACGGCTCCATTTATTTTATTACCGTATCGGTGAAGTTCAATTCTAGTACCTTTGGTATTTAAGCCATTTTTTGGTGAAAACAGGTAGGTTGGATTTAGGCAATGTGCGTTGCTGGAAATATAGGGTAGCTTCAGATTTAACTAGATGTTTTAATTCAAAGGGGTAGGCCTGGTACAAATGGTAGGCTAATTGTGCAATTTTAAAATGCACCGCATGCGATGTATTTTGGTGAGATGATCTTAGAGGTGAACGTGGCTTTTTATTATATATGTTTAAATTAAGTTTTAGGAGTAAAGTGAAGTTTAACGTACGCCGTTTATGAAAAACTCCGTTTGCATACGAGCTGCTATCGATAAAAAAAAGTATGATCGTGACAAGCAATGCGCCGCTATTTCGAAAATATAATAAAATAGGCAAGCAAATTTATTTTGTGAAGTTCCAAACATGCTGATATAGGGCGTAAATTACAGTAAAAAAATAGTGTTTATTTTTCAAAATAAAAACTACAGAATATTTTTATAAATTAAATTATAAATACATCTTAAAAATCTTTTCTAAATTTGAAACCGATATTTTATTATATTAAATAAATCGTTATGAAAATTTTGATTTGGACATAAAACAAAATTTACAATATGAAATCTTGATTTTTATCTTTCAATAAAAAAATATAATCGAATAGATTCGAACGTTTCCAGTTCCGAAGAAATCTAACTTATATCGGATCTTGTATATTCAATTGAAGTTCAAATCGTAAATTACGAACTACCGCGACGTTTCGAGTTCGTTTTATAATTATATATAAATTATACGTTCATATGTCATTTTTAATAAATAAATTCTCTATAAAAATCATTTTGTATTTCCAATACAACATTTAAACAAATTTAAATGTTTTAAAATTAACGGCTAAAAATCCGGGTCGTTACAGATGATAGTTTTGATCGAGTTCGTCTGTGCAAGACGATGAAGAAATTGAGAAACACAGTTCATTGCTTTGTAAACTAGATGTTAACACATCTAGTTTAAGGGAGGGTGTTAGAAGTTGAGTACGTTTTAATTGGTCAATCATCATGTGTGCCTAATAGTTAGCATAAGAATTGGTCTTTCCTAGTTTGTAGGTTAAGTAATTAGTCTTAGGTCTATTTAAGTACTTGCATCTCCTTTTATTTTGTATTAAAGCAATAACAATGTAGTCTTTCAGTTATTTTACGATTGATCTATCTCCGTCTCTCTGAATCAAATTTCAACACAGTTCATGTGAGTCTATGATGTTGTTTTACTGAATTTTTATGTCGTTTCATGATCGTTTCGCAGTCAAGTCACTAATGCAGTTTGGCTTCCTCACTTAATTCTCCTTGCCTCTTTAAATTCATTTTATTCCATGTAATCTTCTCACCCCTTCAACCTGTTCTCGTTCAGCTACTTTTGTCTATATAGCCAACAGGGTAGTTTGATCACTCAGTTAGCCACCTCTGTCTCGTCGTTCTTTCCAAATTTCAATATACTTAAAACAATTTTAGGAACCTATGTTTCAGTTGGTCATTTAGATCTAGCTATCTTTCAACATAGTTTCTATCATGTAAAACATATGGATACTGAGCAAATGGTTCTTCATATTTGTTTAGCAATTTATTCGAGTGGAGTTGTATAAACTAAGAGACAAATCATAAAGTAAAATTCTAAAAGGATATTGAACATACATCTTCATTTATATCCTAGGGACCATGATGGAAAAGGAAGGAGATAGGAGATAAGTTAGCCCGAAACTAACGGAAAGAATGTACAATAATACAAAACCTAGGATATGAAAATAACAATCAATTTAGTGTTAAACATAGCGATACTATATGATAGAATTGAAATTGATTGAATTAGCTTCGGGTCGGAGAAGACGGTTCGCAAATCAGAGCTTGTAGGGAAAGTTACGGATGAAAAGGAACAAGGCTTCAGCTGAGTTTCGCGACAGACATCTAAGTTGTCAGGGAGGAGTTTCCCGAGACTTGCGACAGACGTCTGTGCTAAAGCAAAAATAATTCCCAAGTAAGGACAGGTGTCTGTCACAACCAAGACAGACGTCTGAGGTGACTTTCGGGCCAAAGACTCAACTGGCTGATTTGTGAAGGATCTTTGGGCAATTGCTACATTCTATTTTCCCCCTATATGTGCTATTTTCTGGTTTAGAGAAATGTGAGACTAATCAAGAGATTGTGATATAGGTTTATTCTAATTAGGGTTTAGGAAAATTTAATCTTCTTCAATTCTTATCCCTACAAAATCAATTTTTTTTGGTGAATTTGATCATTGTAGTCAATCTCTTGTACCCTTCTACTGATATTAATAAAGGTTTCTCTTTCAAAGTGGACGTACACTGATAAGTCGTTCGTGGAACCATTATAAATCCCCATATGATTTACTTTATCGTTATTGCTCTATTAATTCTCTTGTTTGGTGATTGTGATTGGCTTATGAATTGGGTTGAAATTGTTTTGATATATCGATTGGTTGTTTTTGCACGTTTACCACAATCTCATCTACTGCTGGGTTGGGGGTTTTGATTTGAGTGGTATTGAGTCGAAATTCTCCACAACATTTGGTATTAGAGCATTGTTATCGGTAGATAATTGTAGAAATGTTGGAATCAGATTCAAATAGTGCCTCAATAGTTGGTCCAGGTGGTGTAGCTCCTTATGTATATGGGTCGTACGCAACTTCTGGGTCACAATTGATTATTGATAAGTGAAATGGCGATAATGATTTTGAAAAATGGCAATGGAAGATGGATGAAGATTTTAGGAGGAATCAGGTACACCAGGTAGTATTTGATACACATTTATTGGCAGTAGACATCTCAGATGTAGAGAGAGGAAATGGAAGAGTGGACATTCACTATGCTTCAACTTGCCATGGGAGAGAATGTTATCTCTGAAATTAGTGGTGTGATGACTACTAAGGGTATTTGGAATAAGTTGGAAGAGTTGTATATGAAGAAGTCACTCACAAATAGACAAGTCTTGTTGCAGACTTTCTTTATCTACAAGATGAAGGAAGGAACTTGGCTAAAGGCACACTTGAGTGTGTTTGATGATTTGTTAATGAAGTTGAAGGTGGTAGATTTTAAAATCGAGGAGGAGAAGAAGGTGATGATATTGGTATGTTCTTTGCCTAAGCGCTATACAGGTTTCTCAAATGGCTTAATCTATGGTCGAAGTACATTGACTCTTGATGACGTCAAGACGGGCCTTCTTAGTGAGGAATTGCGAGATCAGATGAAGGAGCTGAGTGGAAGTAGTGGGGAAAGAAATGGTCATGAATTATTTGTGGAAAAGGAGAAATCTAAGAAGAAGGGAAACTAGGGGCGTTCTAAGTCTAGAAAGCTCGGTTGGAGAGGAAAGTCGAAGGAAAGAAATGGCAAGTGATTTATATGTAAGATACCAGGTCATTGGAAGAATGATTGTCTAGACAAAGAGAAGAAGGAAGTAGTGTCTTCATCAGTTGCAGTGGAGAAATATGTTGGTGAGGGAGACGTAGATGTTTTGTCGGCTGTAGCATCGGATGTTTCGAGCACCGAATGGGTGCTTGATTCGAGGGCTTCATATCACATGACGCCTAATAAAATTTTTTTTTCTTCTTATGTCGATCGAGAAGGAAATTCAATAGTTATGGGAAATGGTGCACTTTGCAAGTCGAAGGTCATTGGATTCGTGCAAATTCAGATGTTTGGCGGAGTGGTTTGTACTCTCACCATTGTGCGCTGTTCCAGGACTACGGAAGTCACTTATCTTTTTAGGACATCTGGATTCTTTAGGATGCAAGATCACTATTGAGATTGATAGATTGAGGGTTTCGAATGGTGCGCTTGTGGTTATGAAGGGAGCTAGAACTCATGGAATTTATTTTCTTCAAGGAGTAAATGTGGATTGTGAAACTTGTGTGGATGTTGATAGTTCTCCAGCTTAGATTCGACACGATTGTGGCATTTGAGATTGGATCATGTCTCGGAGAAGAGTTTGGGTGTTCTTCGTAGAAGAGAGATGATTGATTGTGAGAGTTTCAACAAGTTGGATTTTTGTGAGGAATGTGTCATGAGGAAGCAAACTAGAGTGTCATTCGGTGAAGGAAAACATGATTCAAGAGGGATTCTTGAGTACATGCACACGGATGTTTGGGGACCAACACCTGTGGCTTCTTTAGAAGGAGCAAGATATTATATTTCTTTCATTAATGATTTTTTTGGAAAGTTAGGGTGTATGTAATGAAGGCCAAGTTGGAGGCTTTTGCAAGGTTAAAAGAATGAAAGGCTCTTATTGATAATGAGAGTGGAAAGTCTTTGAAAGTCCTTAGGTACGATAATGGCATTGAGTATGTTTCTGGAGATTCTCTAAAATTTTGCAAGCGTCATGGTATTCAGAGGAATTTTACTACACCTAGGGATCCTCAATCTAATAGAGTAACAGAGAGAATGAACCGGGCTCTACTGCAGAAAGCTCGATGCTTGAGATTGCCATCGGGTTTGTCTAAGGGATTTTGGGTCGAAGCTTTGTCAAACTCAGTGCATATTATTAATCAAATTTCTTGCTCGGCTATTGATAACAAAATTATGGAGGAAGTGTGGAAGGGAAAGAACACTGACTTGAGTTATCTTCGTGTATTTGGCAGTCCACTTTATGTGCATGATCCGGGAAGTGATAAGCTTTCGCCTAGAGCTTTCATGGGGATTTTGCTTGGCTACGTAGACGGTGTTAACGACTAACGGATTTTGAATATAGAAACGAAAAAGGTTGTGGTTTCTCATCATGTTACTTTTGATGAGTAAGCCTTGTTCAAGGTGAATGAGGGCTCATCGGATGTTCCGGATTTGGTTCATGGTGAATCAAAGGAGAAGGAAGTTATTCCCACTTTCAGGCCTAGAGAGAGTAGAGTTGTTGGAGGTGCTTGCGAGGTGAATGTGGTTGATAGTACATCATATAGTCCATAGGGTTACTCTAGTAGTGTTGGAGATGTGCATGATTCTAGAGAAGATTCAGTTCAAGGTGGAGCTGAAGGAAGACCGGGTGATGATATTGCTACTCGGGTTGGTCATCGTGCTATAAGGCTACCCAAAAGATATGGTGATTGGAACTATCTTTTTTTGCGAGAATTTGGATTATGCTCTTCATGTAGTCCAAGACGAGCCGATGGACCTTGATGACGTTATAGGTTCGGTGAAAGCTCGAAGTGGATTTATGCCATAGAGGAAGAAATGCAATCATTGATGAAGAACCAGACTTGGGAGTTGGTTCCAATTCCTAAAGGAAACCATGTTATTGGGTGCAAATGGATATACAAGTGAAGGACGATGGAAGATACGAAGTTAGGCTAGTGGCTACGGGGTTTGCACAGAGGAAAGGAAAGGAGTATGATGAGATTTTCGCACTGGTTGTGAGACATACTTGTATCTGAATATTACTTGTCATAGTTTCTATTCATGATTTGGAGTTGGAGAAACTAGATGTGAAAATTGTCTTCTTGCATGGTGACTTGCATGAAGACATCTACATGTAGCAACAGGAAGATTTTGTTGTAGATGGCAAGTCAAAATTGGTTTGCAAGTTGAAGAAATCACTATATGGTTTGAAGCAATCACCTAGGAAATGGTACAAGAGATTTGATCATTTCATGCTTGAAAGTGGCTTCCATCGAAGCATCAAGTGTGCTTGTGTATATTTCAAAAAGTTGGGAAATGATTGTTAGGTGTATTTACTTTTGTGTGTGGACGATATGCTCATTACTTCTAATGACAAGGAATAAGCCAACAAGTTGAAATTGAAATTAAAAGCGGAATTCGAAATGAAAGACCTTGGAGATGCAAAGAGGATTTTGGGCATGAAAATCGAAAGGGATCGAAAGCGTTTTGATTTGAAATTGACTCAAAAGGAATACATTAGAAAAGTGCTTTATTTGTTTAGCATGGAGGATGCAAAGGCGTCAAATACACCTTTACCTTTGCATGTAAAGCTTTTGAGTAAGGGATCACATATCGAGGAGAAAAACAAGGCTTATATGGAAAAGGTGCAATATGCTAGTGCGGTAGGATATTTGATGTATGACATGGTGTATACAAGGCCTGATATTGCAAATGTCGTCGGAGTAGTTAGTCGTTACATGGCTAATCCTGGGAAATCACATTGGGAAGTAGTGACGCTTATCTTGAGATACTTGAAAGTTACATCAACTCATGGTCTTGTTATTGGGGGTAGTAAGGAGAAGAATTGCATGTTGGTTGGTTATCGTGATATAGACTACGCTGGTGATAGGGATCGGAAAAAATAACATCCGGATACATCTTCACTCTTGGTGGTACAGTTATAAGTTGGAGATCAAGATTGCAAATCATTGTTACTTTATTCACTACTGAGGCGGAATTAGTTGCCGTGGTGGAGGCGGCAAAGGAGCACTCTATTTGAAGCGATTGTTGTGTGACTTGGGGTTTGAACATGATAGTGTTGATGTTTAACGTGATAGCCAAAGTGCTATCCATTTAATTTGGCATTTAGCTCACAGACCAAGCATATTGAAGTGAGAGAGTCATTTCTAAAAGCCATGGACGAAGACAAGCAAGTATGCCTTCAGAAAGTGCACACAAAGGATAATGCTGCAGATATGTTCACTACGGAATTTCCGATTGGAAGTTCGAGCATTGCTCGAACTTAATTTGCTTGGAGAGGTGGTAGGTGCCACGGGGTAGCATGGTTGAGAGAGCAACTTGGATGTGGAGGAGTACCGGTGAGAGATTGAAGTTCTATCTTTTGGTATGTTTGTCTTTTGGTGATACTAGTTTTGGAGTTGGGTGTTTTCAACACTTCATTGGCGGGTGTGGGATTTGCCTAAACTTGTTGGTGGAGTGCAATGTGAGGTGGCTATGCCGGACTTCATTGGGAAAAAAATCAAGCTTATTTGGTAGAAGATAGAGGATGGTTTGGTGCCATCAGTGTTTGTGATGGAGATGGATATAGTATTGAAGTGGAGTGTTAAATTTTGCAATATTATATGGTAGAATTGAAGTAGCCTCGTGCTGGAGAAGATAATTCGCAAATCGGACCCCGTCGGAGAAATTTGCGGATGAAAAGGTATAAGGTTTCAGCTGGGTTCCATGACAGACATCTGTCATAGCCGCAACAGAGACATCTGAGTTGTCAAGGAGGAGTTTCCTGAGACTTGCAACAGACATCTATCACTTTTGACAGACGTCTGTGCTGAAGCAAAAAATAATTCTTAAGTAGGAATAGACGTCTGTCATAACTGGGACAGACGTCTGAGGCGACTTTCAGGTTGTTTCGAGATGAAGACTTAACTGGTTGATTTGTGAAGGATTTATGGTCAATTTTGGCAATTGTTATATTCTACCTTCTCCCTATATAAGTTATTTTCTGGTTTAAAAAAAAGTGAGACTAATCAAGAGATTGAGTTCTAGGTTTATTCTAATTAAGGTTTAGGTAACCCTAATCTTTTTCAATTCTTTTCTCCACAAAATCAATTTTTTCTGGTGAATTTGATCATTGTAATCAATTACTTGTACTCTTCTATTGGTAATAACAAAGGATTCTCTCTCAAAGTGGATGTACACTGACAAGACGTTAGTGGAACAATTATAAATCCCTGTGTGATTTACTTTATTGTTATTGCTCTATTATTTCTCTTGTTTGGTAATTGTGATTGGCTTGTGGATTGGGTTGATATTGTTTTGATATATCGATTGGTTGTTTTTGCACGTTTACCATGATCTCGTCTTCCTTTGTGTTGGTGGTTTTGATTTGAGTGGTCTTGAGCCGAAATTCTCCACCACATTTAGAACATGAGCAGATGTTATGTGCATAAAAGTGATGAGATTGAAAACAAGATTATGGAAACATGAATTGCACACACAAATTTAGACAAATGTAGAAGACTTAAGAGAGGAACGACATTGATAAATATAGTTATATTAGAAAAGCAGCCTCCTATCTAGAAAATGATTTATACGAAAAGATTATGAAGATCTGTTAACATATATATATATATATATCAATAAATAACTCTCTCCATATATTTAGTTATTTAGGTATAAATGTGAAATTATAGTAAGCAATATAATGTGTTCTAGATAGAGTGAGCTTTAGAAGGATTAAGATGAAGAAATCTATAAAGTTTTAGTAGATAAAATATTTACTTTTTTGGTTTAATTTTTTAGGAAATAAACAAGAGAATTTAGGGTGCCTTGATTCTCTGTCAACTCCCGATGGTTCAAAATTTTACATTATTTTCACAAAATTTTGTGTTTTCAGTTCATTTTTTAGTAAAATATATATTATGTCCCGCTATTTGTGATATAATTATCAATTATCTAATTTTCTTCTATTTACCGAAATATGGAAGACAAACGTCAACAAAAATCTTACGATATAATTTTAAGCAATATGCACTACAAGAAAACTGATATTTCACAATACATAGTACAACGTCTTGAGCCATAACATTATTTTGCATGAACCATCTATATGGGACTTATATATATATATATATATATATATATACACACACACACACACACACTACAAGGAAACTGATATTTTACAATACATAGTACAATGTTTTGAGCCATATGTTGTTATTTTGCAATATAAAAAATGAATTACCACGGAGCAGCTTCTGAAATCACTGTGCAAAATACCGATGCCCGCTAAATTTTTCGTTTCCCTCCATTTAGCCGCGTATTACTATTTGCTCCCGCATTTTTCCTAATTCGTCCTCCTATTTAATCCTCTTCTTGGATAAACCCAAAATCAAATTTCCGCCACCACCACAAAATCGCGTACTACAAATCAAATTCGAGTTCATCTGCTATAAAGCTGCGTGAAAGGATAGTGCTACTGAATTGACGTCGTCAAACATGACTAGATCGTTGTATCTTGTCCTTCCGAAAGCTAACGGACGTTTTCCTCAGCATCAACGGAATTAATCTATAAAAATATAGCATTTCCAAATTCATTCATATTTGTGAAATTGTTCCATTTTCCAGGCTTTAGGTATGCGTTAGTTTCTCATTTGTTTTGTATTGTTTTTATCCTTGATTATAAAGTAATAGCTTCCGTAATCTGTTGATGAAGCTGTGTTTATCATAATTTTTTAACCTAATTTTGGGGTTCATTTATATTTGACTTCTGCATTGAGGCTTTTTGAAACAATTTTACTTGATCGATGAAACTTTAGAGCTGCACTTCTATGAAATGGGCGCATCCTTTTAAAAAAAAGATCAATTTAGGGTCGTCTGTAGAAACTAGCTGTCGAGTTGAGATATTATGTCATCTTCTTCTTTGTGGGTGAATTTTGTTGTGAAATCGCGGAATTTTTATTTGTTCGGTTAATTTTTTTACTAAACTGTAGATTAATTATAAGTGAATGAAGGAATTAGTCTAGAATGATCGATTTGTTAAATGTAGTACATTCTTCTATGCTATGACTCAATTATCCGCTTTGTTGTTTTAACTTGGAGGCACTTTACTAGTATAACCGCACAACGGTGGGAAAACCGACCGTTTGATTATATAATTTAAAAAAAAATCTGTTGTATTTTTAGATTAATCTACAAAAACATGAATGATTTAAAAAAAATTGTTTTTTTAAATTTTGTTTAGATTTAGATATATCAAAAGATATTGTAGTAAAAAGTGGATCTGTAGTACATTTGAAATATAATGGATATTTTAGAGAAATTTTAGGAATTAGAATTTGAACTGTTAAAGACATTAGAGAAAACAATTCCGAGAAAGAAGGCAATGTTCATGTGTCTGACAACGCTGCCATATTTGAGGCTATATTCATTGGGACGGACAAATTGATTTAGCCTCTCTTACAGTAGGGAAACCTCCCTAACGGTCGGTTTGAAAATTGATTTAGCCTCTCTTATAGTAGGGAAACCTCCCAAACGGTCGGTTTGAAAATTGATTTAGCCTCTCTTACAGTAGGGAAACCTCCCTAACGGTCGGTTTGATTATTTGGTTACAATTTTGAATTTGTGTGTTGCTTTCTAAGATATATTTTTTTATCACATTTTAGTCAATATCATCAATTTTAGTTTGATTAATACTACATTATATAGAAGAAATAAAACTATATGATTAATAATGTTGCATTGTGATTAATACTTTAAAATTTAATTAAAATGAAATCAATCCTGCTGATTGATTTATCAATTGGGTTGTTAGATTTTGACAACTCGATCGACATACTGCTCATTTGTCAAGTGTGTTTTGTCAAAATTTAAAGGATGAAATATCATTTAATAATCAAACTGGTGATCATTTTGGCATATTCTTCGTAGGCGCAATTGTTTTGAACTTATAACTTGATTTTCTCGTGCAGCTTATGGCCCTTTAGTTAATGAGACATGCTTTGACCCTTTCCAATAACGACGATTGTAATGACCCGCATTGGCAGAGGTATTATAATTAATTTATTTAATTATATAAATGGTGGTATAGTGAATTAAATGGTCGTTTAATTAAATAAGGGTGAAAATTTAATTTAAAATAATAAATTAATTAATATATTTAATTCTGAAATAATCAGAATTGGCTGAAATGACGATATGGTGTGAACTGGATCATCTGTGATATTTAATTCAATTTGAATTGAATTAGAATAACGAATATATTATTTGAACGACATTTGAACGTATAATTATATAATAATTAAAATAGAGTTTGAAATGGCGCGGCAATTCGTTATTTGGAGATTTGAACTTCAACTGAATGTACATGATTCGTTTTAAATCGGATTTCTGTGAAACAAGAAACGTGTGGAGCTGGTGGATTATATCTTTCTAGTGGAAGGGAAAAATCGGGATTTCGTCGTGTAGATTTTGAATTATGTCCAAATCAAATTTTAGAAAAGTCGCTGTGGAATTCCTTTATAATTTATAAAGGAATTATTTATATTTTAAAAAGGAATTTCAATATAAATCGAATATCGGGTTGACCCTGATTTGAAATATCGAGTTAGAAATCCATATAGGGTTTTCTGAACTGTATGGTATTCCACTGTGAATATATATATATAAGATAATATTTATTTATAAATATTTAATTTAATTATATTTAATTATATTTATATATTTAAAAGGGTCATCCAGAGCTTTAAAAATAGCCACTTTTGCAAACGAAGTCGGAATTCGACGAAACTAATTTTGTTGGATTCACAATGTCAAATAGTTGTTAGATTTCCAGTTTCGTGATTTTTAGAGTTACTGTGTGGTCGTACGGATTTTTAGAGTGAGAAACAGTCAGTATTTCGACAGTTAAAAATACGCTGTGTGAGCAAACGGAGTCGGAATTCGACGAAACCAGTTGCGTTGGGACCGTAATGTCGAACTCTAGCTGCATGTCAATTTTCGTGATTTTTGGGTATCATATGTGATGATATGGATTTTCAGAAGATGAATGAAGTAGCGATACAATTAAAAATAGAATATAATAATACTAAATTTACCCTATAAGTACGCTGCCTACCCTAACCCTTATTTTTCTTATCTCCCGAAGTCAACAGCTAAACCGCCGCGCTTTTCTTTCTCAAAAACCAGATCGCACCTCTTCAAAAATTCATAAGAAAATGAATAAAAATCCAAAAATCACAATACTAATTTATTTGAGTTCCTCAGTAGATTTCCGACATTGCCATACATGTTTCAGCGTGTTCAAAGTCCTCTGAGTGGTTTGGTTTTCAAACCGTAGTTCCTAGGGTTTCGGATTTCGAGTGATGTAAGCATCGATGTTGATTTTCAAATGTAGCTTTGGGTTTGTAGTTGAGAGCAGTTTCATCTGTGAGAGTTTGAGGGAATTGGTGAGAATGAAAGTGTCGTTCGAATACTGGGAGGTGCGAAAGCTCCTGTGCGACGCGATGGAGGTTTAAGGCATCGAGTTTTGCCAAATGGTGGTGAATTTAAGGTGTTTCAGAAGAGAAAAAAGTGGTGATTCGCGGTTTGGGAAATGATCGAGTGATGAAGAGATTGAATGGGAGATCACGACCAAGTTTTCTGGAGCGTGGTTCGTTGTTGGGAGAGGAAGACTACTGTGCGGGTTTGGTGAAGACGGGCTTGAGAAGTATGGGCTGGTTGGAAAGGGGAGATGGGCCGGTTTGTGAGGGTGAGCCCAATTAAAGAAAATTTAGTTTTTTGTTTATTTTAAAAGGGATGTACTAACTTTATATTATCATAACTGGGTCATACATGAACGAAATTCAGTAAAACAAGAACCGATAGGATCGTATGGACGGACACTACCCAATGGAACTGACTGGGAGTGGAGGGGAGCTAGTTTGAATTTATGGTGAGATAAATTGTTTGATTCAAATCAAACAACAGTTTATCGTTCTTTAACGATGAACTTCCAATGTGAGTAAATCTCACTAACTCTGAACAGTTTATAATTTCATGTTGTATTTTTAGAACTGTTAAATATTGGCTGATTGACTGTGTGTTGACTGTTTGATTGAACTGCTAGTCAGTTAGTTGAATTTCTATATTGATTCTGTTTAACAGAATATATCATATGGAACTGAAAGTGATGTTATCTATATTTTTTAACATCTGTGATGCAGGGAAAACAGGTTGGAGGAATCCAACTGGATTCCCCAACATTTATTTTACTGTGATTCATATATTGTGATATATGATGTGATATATAATCTGTTGTTGATTATATGTGTTTGGACAATTTTTTATCGTTGTTATATGGTATGTTAAAAACCATAAGAAATACTAGAAAGATAAAAGGAGATTTTCAAAGTATATTTTGAAAATAATTTATTTATATAAAATCATTGGATTTTATATATAAAAGGAAAAAGGATTTTTATATAAGGAAGTAATTATAAAATCAATAGAGTTAAAGAAAAATATTTGTGAATCAAATAAAAAGGGGTTATATTTGTCAAACAAATATAATGGAAAATATTTGCAAAACAAATAGATTAGAAAAAGGGGATATTTGCAAACCATTAACAAATAGGATTTTAAAGGGAATATTTATCTTGTGATAAATAGATATGGATATATATATATATATATATATATATGTGTGTGTGTGTGTCAAAACTAATATATGGAGAAAAACAGATAAATGGAATAGATAAATTTATAAATGATATTTATAAATTTAGTAATTATTTTTCATTCGATAAATGGAATATATAAGTCTGAACTTATATAGATAAGAGATATTGGTTTTAACACCGATAGTTTTAAATAGAATGGGTACAACACACTTGTATAAGTGAAGTAACGTTATTAAAGAGAACATTTATAAAGTGAAGAACCATTACCAAAAGTAAATCTTTATAAATGAATAAACATTATCAAATATGGGTTATTCGAATAAGAAAAATCGATTAGAGTTAGAAATGATCGATTAGAGTTAATCAGTGAGGGTTGACCAGTTAGAGTTAGAGTTAACTAATTAGAGTTAATCAAATAGGAGTTAATCGAGTAGAGTTATCGAATATCACTTATTCAAAGTAGAGTTATCGAATGTAGTGTATTCGAGAGAGGAATAATCGAATATTGGTTATTCGAGGTGAGTTAATCGAATCTAGTTATTCGAACGGAGTTATCGAATCTAGTTATTCGAGAGGAGTTATCAAATCTAGTTATTTGAAAGTAGTTATCGAATAGTTTATTCGAATAGAGTTAGAGTAGTTATCGAATAGTATTTAAATAGAGTTAGAGGAGTTAATCGAATACAGTTTACTCGAATAGAGTTAGAGGAGTTATCGAATCTAGTTTATTCGATAGGAGTTAAGTTAATAGAGTAAATTAAATAGAGTTAAGCAAATAGAGTTAATCCAATAGGGTCAGTCCAATAGAGTTAATTGATAAGAGTTAAGTGAAAAGAATTAATCGAATATAATTATTCGAAAGAAAGGTTAAGTAAGGAAGTTAGTTAGAGAAATTTAAAGATGAACTTACCCTATTTCGAGATTTGAAATGTTGTTCAGTTAAGGTCTGAGAGGTAATTATACCCCAACTTGATTGACTTCGTTTTAAATTTAGAAATGGGTAAGGTTCGAGAGTGAAGGTGGTTAAGGAATTTAGTTAATAAGCGAAATGATTTGAGTTGGCATCGTGATGGTTTGTTTAAACATCTGTCTAAGTCCAATGAAGGAGTTTTGGAAATGTTTTCCAAATAAGAACCAGAAATGTTTTCTGATATAGAAAACAAGAAATGGAAATGTTTTCCAATGGTAATAACATATATTTTCTAAATTTAGAAAATAAGAAATGGTGAATATAGGGAAACAGTAGATAAGTAAATTAATGAACTAAGGAGATAAATGTTAAATGATGTTTGATCGATATAAATTTTCATCTGGAAATAATATCGTTGTTTGCACACTGTTTTTCTTTGATGGTTAAATCACAGACTATCGAAGTTTTGACCATTTTAACGTTGTTAATATGGAGAGACCGGTTGGATTATTATCCAAAGAACCACTCTGTATTGGCATAAGCGTTGCGAATCATATATGCCAAAGACAATTGAAGATGGAGTAAAATGCAAGGGCTGTTGTATAAATCTTAGATAACAGTGTCTAAGATGGATATACTGAATAGTATCTTCGGTTCATCCTGTTCCTTGATGACTTGTATGGATGAATGTCTGACAGAGTATTTCTTGAAAGGTCACGTACATTGATTTCTTCAACCGTACCAATAGTGGAAGCGGAGAAGGAAACTTCTTTTAGCTGACACGTAATGTATGGTTGTAGACGTCAACGGTGATTTGATGGATTTGATGATGTGACATTCGAAGTGAATCTGGTGTGAAGATAAAGCGTAGCCTCTAGCCTCACAACCGGTAAATGACATAAATCGGGCAGGCAGCATGGCTAAGTCGGTCGCACCGAAGTAGGGTGTATAATCACCTGACCTAGAGTTTCATTTATTTCTAAATAACTATTGTCGATACTGTCCCATTCGGGAAAGGGTTGCTGATCCCAACCGCTGGTGATATACATTCGATACACTCAAGCGAAATGAGTGGTCAGTCATGTGTGGCCGGGTTGCAAGATGTTCTTGTTGAACCCAGTGAATTCCTTTCTAGAGGTACACTAGCGAAAGGTGGTTCCATACCTTGTCATAGTTGGAAATCCATTACCCAATACGTGCTTGCGGTTTTGATTGTATACTATATGTGTAGAACGTGAGATGAAAGCGTTTCTGCTAGATGATTATTATATTGTGGTTGATAGACATTATTATAATATCAAAAGGTTTTTGATATATGGATATTTGGATTCTCATAAGGGAAAAACCCGTTCCGTTATACGGCGTGGTCATATGAGATATCATTTACTTGTTCGAACTGTTTTAAACTGTTTTACTCATACCAGTCCCATGGATGACCCAGAGTTTATTTTGTTGTTTTCCCTAAACTCTTGGGTGCCTAAATTTGTACGCGCAGTCAAGTAGCCGGGTTTTTCAGATATACTGGAAGTTCTTGGAGCAGGAGGCTTCAGGATTATATAGCTATAGTTATTTCCGCTGTGTTGTAAGTGTTGTACTTTGATAATGGTATGTATATTCAAGTACAGATTTGTATTTCAAAGTTATGTTATGAAATATATGTTATTCGTCCTGCTGTGAGGTTCGTGTTACTCTGATGTTGTGTTCTTCTTCTTCTTCTATTCTAAGTTTCTATCTTATCTTTCCTCACCCTCTAATTTATTTCATTAATCATCCGGTATTTTTCGATGTTTGGTTAGTCATCATTGAGTTTATGGCGATAACCAAAGTCGACAAAATCCCGGGTCATTACAACGATGATGATGATGCTCCTGCATATTTTTCTATTAGTAGTTATATTCATCACACTACATGTTCATGTCAATCTATTAAACAATCCTTCTATCAATTTTCTTATTTATATATATATGACAACAACTCTTTTTATTACGTGCTGCTGGGTTCCTACTTCCCTGTTATATCGTGGCCAAGGCAGTAAGCATCTTGCAAAGTCGTAGGCAAAGACATGTAACTATAACATGCTCTACGATTGGTGGTGTGTACTTGATCGTTTATACTGGATTCACTACAAATTTTGAAACTATTTTTATGAAAAATTTAATTTTAAAATAAATCTAAGTTTATGGCAAGGAGTTGAACAGTCATTGGTGATAGGATTACAACAGAGATATGGTATCAGGATGGCACATGTATATTAGAGTTCACTAGGCAGCATGCATCATGTCATGATTATTTTTTATGATGATTACATATGGTGCACTTTTATGCATGACTCGCGTTTTTCCTGAGTGCCCCTGATCTTATTACACACTTTGTTGTCACAAGTACAATATCTTAACAATTCAAATTCAGCTAAGAAAATCAAAGAGCAATCTCCTAAGTGATAAGTTCCAAACAGAGGTAATAAGCAAAGAAAAAATGGCCAAATGTATTTTCAAGTTGCTTACGCTTGTTATTTATAAGAAAAACATTCAATAATGTTGTCTGACCACAAAAGGCAAGAAACTTCAGATTTGACAAAGTTTGAGGTAAGATAAAGTCTCTTCCATCATTACACTAGTTGAAGTGAATTAGGTTAGTACCGATGTGATTTTCTCAGTGCAAACCATGTGATTCTCCTTTACTTCATCTTGCAACTTCAAACCTTAGAGACAAAAGCAATATTGCTTTACAATTTTGCTTTATATCAAGAAAATATAAAAAAAATATGGTACTTTTCCTATCGATATAGCTTTTGAGAGTCGTTCACCTACTCATTGGAGATTGGGCACATGATGACTACTTTATTTATTTAACCCTTGTTGAAATAAAATGAGGTCACCATAGCATGAAAAACACTAACCGATGCCAACATGAATTCATGTCTGTGCTAACCATTTTTCCTTGGCAGTCTCGAATGTGCCTAACAAAACACGTGTTCTATTTCTCGGATGTCTTATTTCTGCTACCTATTTCCCCCAGTGCCTTTTCCTAACCCCTCTGTATAATTTCTTATTTCTCTTTTTAGAAGGAGAATTAATGGTGAAGCTTGTCAGATGGTTGCTGAGCTGAAGCCAGTCTAAGAAGTTCAGTTCTTGAAGCTTTTGGTACATTTGCACATCTATGTTGAGGTTAGTTTGGTAATTTTGGCTGTTTGACTTTAGGAAATTGAGTGTTGTTTGGATCTGAAAGGCAATGTCATCATGCTATGAAGTCTGTTTTCCATTGAATTTTCTATAATGTAGTTATGAGAATATAAGAGACCTGGTATTATATATAGAGTTGGTTACTGAAGGCAACTAATTCTCTTGTTATAATTGGTCCCATTTAAAGTTGTTTCTGAAAATGTGGTTAATGTGAACCACACTTATTTACATTAGAAAATGACAGCTTGGCTTCAGTAGTAATCTACAGCATGCAACTGAACACATATCTTATGCATGTGTGCATCAATGTATTATTGTAAACACATATATATCGTTTACAGTGCATGTGAAGGTCTAGGATAGGAGTTTAATATGGCATTCTGCTGAGGCAAGAAAGGAGAGTAGAGGAGCACATGCCCATGAAGATTACACAGTTTGACAAACTTTAAAAGTAGGTAGTCGTTTCTCTAATGACTTTAATTCAACCTGCATGCACTAATGTTTTCTAAGCGATGCATTTATGTATATGTTTAACTCTAGCCACTCCATGATCACTCATAGGTTGTTAATTCATGTGATGATGTAAACACTGGCTTATATTTGATAAATTACCTCAATAACATTCTAGATTAATTGCATCGAATATAATTTTTCTTTCTAAGACTCGGAATGTTCTTTATCATTTCAGGTTTATCCTGACGGAAAAATGATTCAACACTTTGCAAGTTTGAAGCCGGGTGATGTACTTGAAGTGAAAGGGTATTATTATACAAAATGTTGTTTGCAGAAGTCTATATATTTTCTAGTATTGTTTGATTCACAATTGTTTTCAGGCCAATAGAAAAGATCAGATATACTCCAAACATGAAAAAGAAAATTGGCATGGTAAGATAAGATATCTTGGACCCTTAAAGTTGCATATCATGCCACTATCAATACTTCGCAAAAGCTTATAATGCAACATTTTCATATAAGATCCGTTTGAATTTTTTTTACATTACTGATGTAGGCTTAGGAATTGCCTAAGAACGTTTTCAGATGTCTGGAATAAATTTCAAACGTCTGAAATGGTCTCAGGGTGTTGGTCGAAATCTGTTGTAGACGTATGAAACCTATTTTTGGACGTTTGAACTAGGTCAAATGTCTGAAACCTATTTTCAGACGTCTGAACCAGGTCAGACGTCTGAAAATAAGTTCAGATGTCTGAAATTTGCTGATGTTTCTATTTTTCCTTCTATCGACCGGTGGATTTTGGTTAACAAGGTTGCTTCATTTCTTCGAAGAAACTAATATATCTATTGTATTATATTTTAGGTTAACCAGGTTGCTTCTTTTTCAGGTTAACCCAGGCGGTAGACTCTCCGGTGAAGGAGTATAAAGCTGAAAAAAAGTGGAACGCCTATTGCCACAAACCCCCTTCTGTAAGTTCCTTATTTATAGTACTATGTATTAACATATAAAGAATGTCACCATAATAGGATGTAATACTAATACTATCTCATATAAAGAATGTTACCATAGTAGGGTTAACAAAGCACATAAAAATGCAAAACATAACTAAACTTCTATAATAATAACAACAATAAGATTTATAATAGTAGTAAATTAACGAAGATTTATAAAAAATTAAATCAACTTATAAAAATTAACTAAATATTATAAAAAAATTAACTAAGTTTACTAATCTTATAAAAATTAAGAAGTTTAGTTTATAAAAGTTAACTAAGTATATAAAAATATAGAATATTACCATGTGTTCTATAATAATAATAGCAGTAAATAAAAATTGACTAAGTATTATAAATATTAAGTAACTATTATAAAAAATTAACTAATTTGCTAATCTTATAAAAATTAAGAAGTTTAGTTTATAAAAGTTAAGTAAGTATATAAAAATATAAAATATTGCCAAGTATTCTATAATAATAATAGCAATAAATAAAAATTAACTAAGTATTATGAAAATTAACTGACTATTATAAAAAATTAACTAAATTTACTAATTTTATAGAAATTTAGAAGTTTAGTTTGTAAAAGTTAATTAAGTATATAAAAATATAAAATATTACCAAGTATTCTATAATAACAATAGCAATAATTAAAAATTTACTAAGTATTATAAAAATTAATTAACTGTTATAAAAAGTTAACTAAGTTTATTAATTTTATAAAAATTAAGAAGTTTAGTACAAAAGTTAACTAAGTATATAAAAATATAAAATATTACCAAGTATTCTATATTAATAGTATCAGTAATTAAAAATTAACTAAGTACTATAAAAAGTAACTAACTATTATAAAAATTAACAAAGTTTACTAAATTTTATAAAAAATTAGAAGTTTAGTTTATAAAAGTTAACTAAGTATATAAAAATATAAAATATTACAAAGTATTCTATAATAATAATAATAGCAATAATTAAAAATTAACTAAGTATTATAAAAAATTAACTAAGTTTACTAATTTTATAAAAATTTAGAAGTTTAGTTTATAAAAGCTAACTAAGTACATAAAAATATAAAATATTACCAAGTATTCTATATTAATAATATTAGTAATTAAAAATTAACTAACTATTATAAAAATTAACTAACTATTGTAAAAAATTAACTAAGTTTAATAATTTTATAAAAAGTAAGAAGTTTAGTTCATAAAAGTTAACTAAGTATATAAAATATTACCAAGTATTTTATAATAATAATAGCAATAATAAAAAATTAACTAAGCATTATAAAAATTAACTAATTATTATAAAATGTTACCATGTATGCTGTGTTGTTATCTTCAACTTGCTCCTTCTTGTATTCTTTTTTCTTGTTGTCGAGCATTGTTTTCTTGTTAATGTGTAAGCTGACAAAATGCAAACATGAACACATGTGTATAGGTATTGGAGAAGAGCATTGTTGTGCATTCGGCTATAATCAGAATATCTTTAGGTGCTTGTGGCAACTGATTACGGAGAAAGCGGTAACTTTTAGATGTTCATTTTGTTGGTACTCGATGCAAACTCGTTTTATGGATATTTTATTTTATTTATAGATATCGTGACTTTGTTCGACGGATATTGTGTAAATTTAGTTTATGGTGTTATTTTGTTTATGAAAATTATGTAAAGTTGGTTTATTGATGATGTCTTTGTGTATGAATATTGTGTTATATAATTATTGGTTGATATATATTTACATGTTGCTGATTTGTATGTGCACATATATTTTGATACTATAACATATAAATGTTGTGATAGATGTAAAAAAACATGTGATATGTGGCAAAACGCTATGATAGTAAGGAGCATGTAAACTTTCAGAAATGTTGTGATATATGGCAAAACGGTGTAGAAAAGGGAAGATGACAACCTTTCTAAAATAATATAAAACGCTGTATAAACATATAAACAACACCATTTGAAATGATGTAGTATGTCAATTTTCTACAATGTTTTGGTATGTATTGCGATATTTCCATAGCCTATAACAACTTGTTTGTACACAACGTTCATCAAAATGCTATAGTATGTAAATTTTCTACAACGTTTTGGTATGTATTATGATATTTCCATGGCCTATAACAACTTGCTAGTAGACAAAATTCATCAAAACGTTGTTA
The DNA here is from genome assembly GCA_030737875.1 of Allium sativum. Classification (NCBI taxonomy): domain Eukaryota; kingdom Viridiplantae; phylum Streptophyta; class Magnoliopsida; order Asparagales; family Amaryllidaceae; genus Allium; species Allium sativum. The sequence goes on from CM060926.1 coordinate 770,717,967, forward strand.
AAGGCTATAACAACATTTTTTTCAACACTGTTAACAGGCACATTTCTTGTAGTGATATATATATATATTGTATAATTTAATATTTCTTATTGCTAATTAATTTTTAACCACTTTACTCTCACCTTGTAAGTATAATACCCAAGGGTGCAGTAAGTGAATTGTTAAATTAAGAATTAGGAACCTATCCTTATATTTTTTTTCAGAGTCATCTAATTTTGTATTTAACATCTTGTAGTTTTCCCTGTTAATAAAACTCATTATAAATGTTTATTTCATCAGCATATAATTCGAGTACGTTATTATTATAAATGTTATAATTATCATTTTCTTCCCTTAGTTCCTTTTTCAATATTTTGTAATATTCGTTACATACCAAATCTATCATTCTATATGTAATTTATGTTTTTGTATTATCTTGTACCAAGTAGACTGTAGATGGCATGATTAAGATTTTTTACTATCTTGTTTTTATCTAGTTTTGGATCATTTGTTAGTTTTTTAAAAAAATTGTGTAATTTTCTTTAAAGATTTTTGCTATATTATATTGTTTATTTGTGTTTAACTTTGTACGTTTTAGAACCAAAAGTTTTTGTCAAAAACTTTGTTTCTAGGTAATTTTGTAAAGATTCTATATTTTCAATTTTTGGAAAATCACCCGTTTTAGTTTTCCCAAGTATTAGTTTGTGTTACCTTATAATATACTTTATTTTTGTTGTTAGGTAATTATTCTGTTCTCTGTGGAATTCTTAAACAAATCAGGGTGTTAGTATAACATTACCAGGTTCTTCCCATATATTAAAGTTATTGTATATTTCTGTCAAATTTGTTTCACAGTCAAAGATATTTATCACCTCTGTTGTATATTATTGTTTAAAAATGTCTATAATTTCAATTTTTGGTTTTTATAATATTTTTATCATTGCCTGAGACTCTTACAATATTTGTCATGAATTTATTTTCTAAACATTGTTGTAGCTTTTACATAGAAATTTCTTTCTTTACGGATTATGTAAGGTTGGTCAATCTATTTTAGAAAGTAGTCAAAGCTTTCAGAAATACAAAGATATAATTTTGCTTATACAGTAAAAGTCTTTTTACCTAATCAGAGTAATTGTTTATTATTATTATTCCTAAAATTTGTTTGAAATGATCTTGTTCTTCAAAGCTCTACCAGAACTCTATATCTTAAATCGTTATTCCTCACCTTGTCATCCTAATCATCTATTACTTTCTTTAGACTTAACGGATTTACGTCTGTTGGATTCACTAATTTTTAGTACTACTAATGAAAACTCTTTCAACTAAATTACTTGGCGTCTTTTTGAACTTACCAAAATGCCCTTAACCCTTTAAGTAGTTTACCAGTTGCCCAAAAATTTCGATCTACCTTCTGTTGTTTCCATTTTCCATAAAAGACCATCCCGCTTCCGCCGTCTTCATATTCCCAAATTTGAAATCTGCCTACATACTAAGTCACCATTTTTTGTAGAAATTGCTGTAATTTCTATATACTACTTGGAACCGGATGAGACTTCGACCAATAGATTCTCACCTAAGTACGTACAGTGTGAAATACTCGGACGTTTTACCCTATGATCGAACACTGTACTTCTCCAAGGTGAATACCAGTTGTACTTAGAAAATACCAGACTATATTCCCATATTTTAACTCTGCCTACATATGAAGTCACTATTTTTGTAAAAGTTGTAGTAATTTCTTCATACTACCTCGGAATCGGACGATACTTCAACCGGTAGACTCTCACCTAAATTATGAACAGTGTGATATACTCGAATGTTTCATCCTGTAAATGAACACTATAGATCTCCAAAGCGAATAACAGTTGTACTTAGAAAATAACAGGTTATATTCGCACATTTGAACTCTGCCTACATACAAAGTCGCTATTTTTTTTTTGTAAAAATTGCAGTAATTTCTTCATACTGTGTAATGACCCAGAAATTTCAATGTTTTAAAATATTAAATTAATTTAAATTTAGTATTTAAAATTTGTATTCATACTTGCAATTTGTTTATAATTTTGAATCTAGAATATTTTAAACATGATTTTGAATTAGTTTTGTAAATATAAATTAAACTTCAATATTTTAAAATTTATAGATTGGCTAAAATTTAACATTATTAATATTTCAGCTAATTGATAAATATATTGTTGGAAAATTGTAAATTTAGTTTTGAAATATAATTTAATTTTAATGTGGTCTATTTAGTTTGAATGAGTTTGTCATTTTAAATTTAATTTTGGTGTTTGAATTTAAATTGGCTTGATTAAAATTTAACGTTATTATTATTTTAAACTAACTAAATAGGTTGTGAAATATTTGTATATATATTAAAATATAAATTTAACTTGGAAATTGATAGTTATTATTAAATTTAGGATTTGGTTTTAGAATTACATTAAGATTGTAATTAAAGATATTCAAGTATGTATGCTTAGGGTATAATACTAAAGTATATGCACTTGCAAAAATAATTTTTTAGTTTAATGTTGCCACTAGTTTTGTGTTTGTTGAAAATCTACACCACCTGTCCATGTTTGACCACAAAAATTATTTACCATGTGTTATCTTCTCTCTGAAACAACCAACACGCACTGTTTTCTTGCCCATGTTTCTTTCTCTTAAAAACCCTACGCCTTATTTCCTCTTTATTTTATCTAACAGCCGAAGAAATTCATTTACCCCTAAATCCTTCCGACCGAAATCCATGGCTTCTTCCACAAAATCAAATTCGTTGCCACAGCCTTCAATTATTCAAATTGGCCATCTCCTCTCTCGAGTAGAACCCTGTGAGCACCCGTAACTTCCCCATGAAGGAAAGAGCGGATACTTTGAGAACAACACACAAAAGGACGCAGACGAAAGAACACTTCATTGTTATTACAACAATTCCATCAGATACAATAATATACAGAGTATAAATGAATAAATATTATACAACAAATATCAGAGATTTAAATTACATTGCAGCAGAAAAATATACAAAACACAACTGAAAGTGATACACGGATACAGAGCTTTCCGAGCATCGTTCTAGCTGTAAATCAGGATCCTGTGAATATAAATCTACAAAACCAAAACTACAAGCTGCCCGTGTCGAAAATAAGGGCACCCAGAGTTTAGGTTAAAACAATAAACTCCAGGTCAGTCATGTGACTGCTGTGAGAACTAAAACAGTTATTAAAACTTCGCTTTAAAAGAGAGTAATTCAAGGGACCACGCCGTATAACACGGAACGGGTTTCCTCCCAAGAATACTAGTGCATAAAACAAAACAGCGCAATGCTCTTTGGAAAAATGAAGCTGTTATAAGACTCAGGTCCCATCACACAATGCAACGCAAGCCGGAGGATAGGGTTTTCCCTTATAATAGCCAAATAATGCTTGATACATTTAAAAACAAATCATTTGATACTATTATAGGTGTATAGTGTCAAAACAATTTTCAATCATAAATATCAATCATAGACGGCATGGGTACCATATATCATGTCGCCATACTAGTTCTACAATTAAAACCACAATATCACGTATTGGAAATTGGATTTCCGTCATGAGTCGAGGCAAGGGGCAAGCTCCTCTCCGCGTTCGAGACACTCGAGCAAATGCCTCGGGACTGCACACAGCAATCCCTGGATCCTCCAAGGCCGGTCGTCTGTTACTTTTGAGGATTTGCAATTCCTGAACACACGTTTCCCGGTCCTTACAGACCTATATCCGAGGCGCCTCGTATCCAACAACCACACAGGTGAAAAGTATATAAATGTCAGGGCTGGTAGGTCACTGACACCACCCTAGCTAGAAAGAAACGTCGTGCACTCCTTGGGTCCGTATCCCGTTTTTGACTCATACCGAGGTGTGAGGCTCGCGAATCCACGTTATACACAAAGCTACACCACACAGGCCGTGCTTTGATCGTCAACCACAAGACTTTGCTTTTCAACAGAAGCCCTGATCAATTGCCACTTACGCGTGCCACATTGGCAATTCACTCCATGCGACTGATGTCCATTGATATACAACCTCTGAGCTCGTACGTCTCAGAGAAGGGCGTTAAGCAAGAGAATAAATTCTCCACCGCCAAAAAAATGTATATTTAATAGAGATCAATCAACACAGAATAAAATCCAGTGTCGGACACACAATCCATTAACAAGTTCGTCCTGGGTCTGAACGAAACCGGAGGTACTTTCCTCGCATATCCATCGATCTCCAAGTACGTCTGCACGATCACCAACTATTTCCCTCATCTTGGGTGTACATCCCAATCAAGATCATCAGTAATCACCCAAACGATGTGAAGACTTCCGGTCTTCAACCACCGTCTTCATCTTCGACATCTCGTCGAATCGGTTATTCAGAATGGGTATAACCCGGCCTTTCTGAATAACCCACGTATATGATAAACAAATGTTACACAAACACAACAAATGCCTCATTCCAATTCAGAATATTCTTTTATTCACAAAATCGCATTCTTAGGGAAAGGTTCCCATTAATTTTATCCAAGATAAATTCTTCTAAATTTATTCTTTAATCTTCCTTTGGATATCATTTCAAACTAGTCGGGATTAACGAACCACACTGAAGTAATTATTTATTTTATTTCCCAATCCCAACCTATTCATCCCATGGAGCAAAACTGGTAATACTCCATATCTAGCACCACGGTGTTATTGGTAAAATTAATTACCATTTCACGTTCAAATCTAATTAAAGATTTAACTATCGCTTCAGAGCAAAACTGGTGATACTTCATTCTCGATCACTTTCCAAATTTCATAATTTAAATTATCAATCCACATTTTTAATCTAATTTAAGATTCATTAAAACTCCACTTAGTTTCAATCTTTTCAAAAATCAATATCCTGCCTTTAACTGGGTTAAAGAACCAATGTCATCTAAAACACGATTCACGACAAACCCAAATCATATTTGATATTAAATAGAAGGCTCTGAACAAAAAATATACCGTCTTATATTCAATATCAAATTCTGAAACCAACAAATATCGTACTGGAAATAACGATATAAAATATATCTTTCAAATTCCCATAACAATATCTGTATAGTCACGAAATCCAACATCGAAATATTCCAAAGATAATTTCGATTCAACTCCAGCCCAATTCACGTATTGGGAATATTGATTATTTTTAAAATCACTTTCAAATTCAATTTATTTATTTCAAAAATAAATTGATTTTAATTCTAGTTCAAAACTAGTTCATTTTGATAAAAATCTATTTTTATCATTTCAAATGTGGAGTTTTTCATCCCAGTTCTTTCCAATACACATATTATGATTTTACACAAATTATTAATATTTTTAATAATTTTATCAAGCCCCGTACAGTCGATTTCCAACAACGGCCATCGAACTACACTTACAACGACCTTTTCTGAAATTGATTTAGACATAATTCCAAATCCAACCGTTAGATTTCAAATTTCTAATATTCATTGGAAAGCTCTTTTCGATACGAACCCAACGGTTCTGGTTTTAGGAGAATCCGACGGTCGGATCTCCCGTAATGTCAATTCGAAGTCAATGGTCGAAATTCACGAACTGCCGCGGCGCGTTCTATTCGGGCCATTATATATAATATATATATATATATATATATATATATATATATATTATATTTCATCGATTCCCTTTTTAAAACGAATTTTATAAATCGTTTTAAATTCGTTTTCAAAACCATTTCAACGCTACATTCAATTTCAAATCGATTTGATTTCAATTCAATTCGAATTCATTTCGATTTTATTTAATTCGAATTCAAATTCGTTTCAATTCAATTCAAATTCTAATTCGTTTCAATTCAGTTTGAATTTACCTTCTATTTAATTCAATTCGAATTCATTTCAAATTGATTTCAATTCAATTTCAGTTCGTTTTAAATTTCATTCAAAACGATTTCAATTCGTTTTTAATTCAATTTCAATTTAATTCAATTCGAATTCATTTCTATTTAATTCGAATTCAAATTCACTTTCTATTCAATTCGAATCGAATTCATTTTCTATTCGATTCGAATTCATTTCAAATTGATTCAATAAAATTTCAATTTGAATTTTAATCTAATTTTGTTTGAATTTCATTTCAAAATATTAAATTTTGAAATCACTTTTCAATATTCATTGTAAAACGAATAAAATCGATATAAGTATCGTTCGCGTCAAAATAACGCATCTCTAATCAACACGGCTTTATATTTTTCAAAAACTTCTTTATTCTATTCAACAAATGAATATTTATTCTATTCAACACATGAATCTATATTCCTTTCCACACTTGACTAATCTCAACAAATGAGTACTGTCAACACATCACTATTTTTGTTATGTAAAATATTTTATAAAACTATGGTATCTATCGTTTGATTTTAATTAGACTCCACCGTGAAGTAGATTCTAATTGTAAATATGATAAAGATGTAAATTTTATTATTAAAATATTTTACTCAATACACGAACATCGTCAACACATGACTGTTTTTATATTCAACACATGAATTTTCTTTTATAATGTTCATTATTTTCCCGATTGGAATGAGGCCCAATCAATCACCATATAATGTTAATTATATGGATTCCGTACACCACATGTATATAATAGCAATGATAAACAATCTACCATCATCCAAAGTGCACCACACAACTGCATAGCATCAAATATAAATAATCAACGCTTACACAGTCTGTCGACCAATCGATCGACATACAATTAAATAATTGGGATTAGTGTACCCAAATATCATCCCAACACCCGTGTGGGGTTTCAAATCAACAAACACATATTTTTATTTGTGCAGTTGGGTGATGTGTAAAATTTATCATCCTAATCAATATCAGTCAAATCAGTGTATATAAACAAATCGGCCGATTTGTTTATAAATATTTATTTATTCACTTTCACGTTAAAAATTATATTTTTAACGATAAAATATTTATTTCAACACATCTACATTTTATTATCGATTTCACATCAACAATACAAACAAATTTCACAGCACATCAATTAAACGAACAAGCCATCCATGGTCTGTGGATGACGGGTGTCGGGTGCTGCTAAGCACCGTCTGCATCCTAGTATATACATATATATATATATATAACTAGAAAAGGAAATTTAGAGTGAGAAGTTCTCACCGATAGCTATTCCAACTCCATGACACTTCATTTATAGAAATCTTCGTCGTTCTCGTCTTTTGTCACTTTCGTCGCCCGTAACCACTACATATATAAAAATCACATTTTTATATTGCTATTCAATATATAAAAATTGAATTTTCACTTTGCTATTCAATATATAAAAATCGAATTTTCACTTTGTTATTCAATATATAAAAATCGAATTTTTACTTTGCTATTCAATATATAAAAATCGAATTTTTACTTTGCTATTCAATATATAAAAATCGAATTTTTAACTAAGTAAAAAATCGAATTTTTACTTTGAAAAAAACTAACTTTTCTTATACTAGCTTTAGGATAAAAATCTAACCTATATCAAATTAAAAATCACATCTAAATTTAGTTTTAAAATCACGTTTAGTTTCATAACAATGCCATTACATAATGAAATAAGATTAAAAAAAGAAGAAGAAAAAGGAGAGGGGAGACTCACTGCGTTTACTGGAGATAGGGGGTCTACTTGGTCGGTGGTTTTAGGGGTTTCGGGTTTAGGGGAAATGGAGGGAGGATGTAATGACCCAGATTTCCGCAACATCGGAGTTGACTATATACATCATACGTCCAACCCAAATATCACGAAAATACGAAACATTTTTTTTAGAAGAAAGAGGTAGAAGAAGAACAGAAATAACAACGCAGAATCTCACATCGCAGCGGAACCAAATATAATATATCATATCTTTGAAATACAAAATCTCAATTGTATAACATACACTTATCAGAGTACAACACTTACAACATAGCGGAACAAACTATAACTAGGTAACGCTGAAGCCTCCTGCTCCAAGCTCCTTTAGATATATCTGAAAAATCCTGAACTACTTGACTGCCCATACAAATTTAGGCACCCAAGAGTTTAGGTAAAACAAAACAAATAAACTCCGGGTCAGTCATGGGACTGGTATTAGTAAACAGTTTAAAACAGTTTCAGAAAACTAAATGATATCTCATAAGACCACGCCGTATAACACGGAACGGGTTTTTCCCTTATGAGAATCCAAACACTTGACTTATCTTTATATCAAAACTCTTTTGATATTATAATAATGTCTAAATCAAGTAAATAACAATCTAGTGGAACGTTTGCATCTCACGTTCCACATATATATACAATCATAAACCGCAAGCACGTATTGGGTATTTGATTTCCAACTATGACAAGGTATGGAACCACCTTCCGCTGGTATATCTCTAGAGGAGAATACACCGAGTTCAACAAGAACATCTTGCAACTCAGCCACACATGACCGACCACTCATTTCGCTTGAGTGTATCGAATGTATATCACCAACGATTGGGATCAGCAACCGTTTCCCAAATGGGACAGCATTAACAATAGATTTTTAGAAGTAAATGAAACTCTAGATCAGGTGATTATACAGCCTAATAGGTGCGACCTACATAGCCATGCTGCTTGCCCGATTTCTGTCATTTACCGGTTGATGAGGCTAGAAGCTACGCTTTATCATCACACCAGATTCACTTCGAATGTCACATCGTCAAATCCATCGAAAATCACTAATTGATGTCCACAACAGTACATTACGTGTTAGCTAAAGAAGTTTCCTTCCCCGCTTCCACTCTTGGTACGGTTGAAGAAATCAATGTATGTGACCCTTTCTGGAAATACTCTGTCAGACATTCATCCATACAAGTCACCCAGGAACAGGATGAACTGAAGGCACTATTTCTACTAATAGAAAAAGTCCTTGCACTCTACTCCGTCTTCGATTTTCTTTATATAATCTGACTCGCACGCTACTGCCGATACGGAGTGGTTCTTCGGATAATAATTCAACCGGTCTCTCCATATTGACAATGATGGTCAAAACTCCTATAGTCTGTGATTTAACTATCGAATAAAAACAAGTGTTTCGATAGTCGATGATTTAACTATCGAATAAAACAAGTGTTCATCCAAACATCCAACAATCACTGAGCCTTTAATTAATATTCCATTAATTAAATCTCTTCTCTATTTCTTATCAATATTTGTTAACCAAATATTTTCAATAACCATATTGGCCTTATACGTTATTTGGAAAACATTTCCGAATATCGCCTTCTTTATTTTCTAACTTTAGAAATATTTATTATTCTATTTCCAAGCTTACATTTATTTGGGTTAAATCGGATGTTGTGTAAAACATCGGTATGACAACCCAAATACTATATTCAACTAACTCTCATTCAACATTGATCTTCGAGCCTGAAATCTTGCTACTTATCGGTATATCATGAAATCAACCAAGTTGGGGTATAATTACCTCTCAGACCTTGACTGAATAACATTTAACATCAAAACAGACAAGACTACTTACTCGAATAATCAATACCATACAACTGATTATTCACCTTTAAACACATATACACTTTTTCTTTCTATTCTTACTAGATTTTATTCTTATACTTCCTTTTTGATTATACTATTCTATTTCTAAGTTCGTTTTCTTATCGACTTCTATATATATCGAAACGTTGATTTCTAACTATCAAATTATCTTAAAAATATTCTATCTCCTTAAATTCCCGGAAAAATTCGCCATAACCTCCTTTGTACCGGAAGCATCGGGAAATTTCAAATAGCTTTCCCAGTCCTTCTCATCTCAAAAAGAAAAAGAAAAAGCCAAGCGGCTTGCCGATACGGCGCATAAAATCTCATATATGAATTAAATACGTACCTTTTTGTCGGGCATTCTATTTATTTCACTTCTATACTTTATTCCATACCTGTCTCCTGTATATTTATGCATGTCCAATCTATTTTAACTATACCAATCGTTTTAACTCAATTTGTTAATTAAATTTGTTACTTAACTCTTCAGTCTATTTCACCTTCATATTTGAACATGACATGTTCAAATATATTTTAACTGCATATTAACAAATTCTAATTATACTCATACTCTCGTTTCCTTATCGACTTTTGAATTCAAATTCCAATTCAATTCTCTTTGAATTCTCTTTATTCAAAACTTCATTCGAACTCTATATTCAAATTCTATAGTTTAAAGTCCATTTGAATTCTATATTCAAATTCTATAGTTTAAAGTCCATTTGAATTCTATATTCAAATTCTATAGTTTAAAGTCCATTTGAATTCTATATTCAAATTCCAATTCAATTCCTTATATTCAAAGTCCATTTGAATCTCTGCATTATTTATAAACAACGTTTATAACTTCAATTCAAATCCCACCTTTCCATTTATAAACAACGTTTATAAATTCAATTCAAATCCCATCTTCCATTTATAAACAACGTTTATAAATTCAATTCAAATCCCATATTTTCATTTATAAACAAAGTTTATAAATTCGATTCAAATCCCATATTTTCATTTATAAACAAAGTTTATAAATTCGATTCAAATCCCATATTTTCATTTATAAACAAAGTTTATGAATTCGATTCAAATATCATATTTTCATTTATAAACAAAGTTTATGAATTCGATTCAAATCCCATATTTTCATTTATAAACAAAGTTTATAAATTCGATTACTTGTTTTATATACCTTCAAAACAAATTAATATTTTCTATAGTTTTATTAAAAATTCAAATTTTATTTATAAAAATAGAATTTCCTTTTTAAATATCAAATACCCTTTCCGATATTTTTATGAATCAATATTCAAGCTCTAGTGGTATTTTCAACAATCAGATCAACCAATTTTCAATCATTTGATTTTTAACACATCATATATGAAATCAAACAAACAATGACAGATAATATTTTTTTTTTGAGGAATCCAGTTGGATTCCTCCAACCTGTTTTCTTGCATCCACAGACGTTAGTCAACATAGTAATACCCATCCTGCTTCGAGGCAGGATATCGCGGTATAGAAGGTCATCCACTAATCATAGCGTGGGGCGTATAGGGTAATCATCCGCTATGAAACTGCGGGCATCCGCAAATGAAACTGCGGGAATCCAACCAATCAATCACCCAATATATATATATATAATAGCCCTAAATAACTAATATATATTTTAAAACAATCAGACTAAATAGCATTCAAACAAGCAACAACAATTATTTTTAACGATGTAAAAATAATTCTAAACAAACAGGTGAGTGAGATTTACTCACCAGGGTTTTTCCTTTTCTGATATCCAATTAAAATTCAACTCGTCTAAGCCATAAATCATCTCGAGTTTGTCGTGCATGAATTTATTCCTACGATATTTTATTTTAAATTTAACGATTAAACATGATTTATTTAAATTTACTTAACAAATAAATTAACTATTCTATGAATTCAAATTTATAAAGAAATAAATTCTTTTAGGTGTATTTAAATGTTTAGAACTATATACCTTAAGGCCTCGCCAATATCTTGACAGATAGACGAACAGATCTCGATCCATCTCTATTGCAATCAGCCCCAAAAGTTTCAGCCATTCCTTTAAGGCATTTCATCAAACACCTTGCAGTCGACTATCTTCACCTTTGAACCAAAATTCTACCATCAGCTCGCCCCTTCTACATCTCACATCCATCAACCTTAACACTATCCAGACATGGCCTCCGTTCATCAATAGTATACTCCAACTCAACCCTTCCACCTCATCTTGGAAACCACCTCACACTAGAACAGCTCGCAGGCCTGACAACGACCTCCAATGTCATCAGTTCGAAGTCGCCCTCTACCCAAATCCCATCACGATGCTACCCTTGAATCGAAAGAAGAAGAAAAGGTTCGATCCCGAATCTACTGCTACTCCGAACCCTAAAACACCCTCAAACGCCTCCTTGACCTGCTAAAAACAAATCGCGACTTCCTTGTTGCCCTTCGTTGTCTCTGCAGAAACCGCGACATCAAAGATCGATCGTCGACGGTCCTCGACAAATCGCGATTTCCACTATCGAGCACGGTCTTCCACTGGAGTTTGATTCGAGGTAACGGAAGTATATAAAAGGAGAAAGCGGGCGACCATTGATTTTAGTTTTAACAGAAGAGAGGATTAAAGAGGAGGGTAGGTGTGGTTTTAAATAGAAAAGGGTGGTTGTAATTTGTGGTAATGGAGGAAGGCACGACTTTGTTTTTCAGTCGTGTGGTTTTAAATGGAAGGAGATGTGGCCATTTTATTTTCCACTTGATTTTATATTTAAAACCCGTATCCTTTAATTAAAATACTCCTTGACTGCGAACTCCTTTCTGAACCTAACAACTGTCAATTTTAGGGTAAAACTACTATTCTGAACCCACCGGGATAAGTATCGAAGTCCAGTTCGATCGTCTGTAGAAGATATTAATTTAAATTGATTAAATTTAAATTTCAAACCATTTAAATTCTTCGAAAATAAATTAATATTATTTATCGTTTATATTCGAATTAGAATTTCCACAGATCATCTGGATTATCTTGATTCAGCTCTAACTTCGAATATATATATTTATTGTTTTCTATTCGTCAATTTAATATATTCGATTTTAAATCGAAATTGATTATTAAACTGATAACTTAATATAAATATTCATTTAATTTATCAAATTAATATTAAAAACCGTATTGAATATTCAAATTTAACCGAAGGAATATCCGGGTCATTACATTCTTCCCCACTTAAAATAATTTCGTCCTCGAAATTACTAAGGTAGAAAAAGTGCTACAAACCCATTTATCTTTTCAAAACTTATTTATGTTGGTACTCAACATTTCAAACTTCCCTACGTAACTCTCTTTCGAATAAATCCTTATTCGATAACTCCTCCCTTCGAATAACTATATTCGATAATCTCTCTTTCGAATAACTAGATTCGAAAACCCTTCTTTGAATAAACTATATTCGATTTACTTTTATCAATTAACTCTATTGGATTTAACTCTTATCGATTTACTCCATCGAATAACTAAATTCGATAACTCCTTCGAATAACCAATATTTTATAACTCGCTTCGATTAAACTAATCGATAACTCTTTTCGATTAACAAATAATTGATAACTCCTTCGATTTACTAATAATCGACAACTCCTTCCGAATAACCAAATTCGATAATTCCTTTCGAATAAACTATATTCGATAACTCCTTTCGAATAAACTATATTCGATAACTCCTTTAATTTATTCGAATAAACTAATATTTGATTTAACTCCATTCGCTTGACTCTAGATCGCAGCGATCACAATGGTTACGCCTGATTTCCTCAGGAAACATCCGACCGCCCTAGGCTATCTGCAGCCCTGCGAATTACGCTAGCAGTCGTACGAGATGGCAACTTATCCTGAGTAACTATGTTTGACTAACTCTATCTCAATAACTATATTCGATCAACTTTAATTGAATAATTAACATTCAATTAAATCCTAATTCGGTTAACTATGTTCAATTAACTCTATTCGATCTAACTCCTATCGATTTTTTTCTAACTCTAATCGACTTCTCCTATTCAAATAACTCCTATTAGATAACGTTTATTCATTTATAAAGATTTTCTTTTAGTAACGGTTCTTCACTTTATAAATGTTCTCTTTAATAACGTTACTTCACTTATACAAGTGTTGTGTACCCTTCTGTTTAAAACTATCGGTGTTAAAAACCAATATCTCTCCTATATATGAGTAAAGACTTATATATTCCATTTATCGAATGATAAATATTTAATTTAATTTATAAACTGTTATTTATAAATTAATCTTTTCTATTTATCCGTTAAAACATATTTCCATTTTCTATTCATCTTCTGAATATTCCTTTGATTAAATTCTATTTATTTAACAAATAAATATCTCATTTATAACATTCTATTTATTTAACAAATAAATAAATATTTCCATTTAATCTATTTGTAAATGTTTTTACAAATATTTCCCTTTTAAATTCTATTTGTAAATGTTTTACAAATATTTCCTTCTATTTGTTTGCACATAACTTCCTTTGTATTTGTTTTACAAACATATTTCCTTTATATTTGTCTTACAAATATATTTTCTTTTTAACTCTTTTGGTTTTTCCTTCATTCACACCCAATTCATATTTCATTCACATTGATTTTACTCAATTTATTCATTTCGATCCATTTAACTTACTTAAGTTAAATTTAATTTCAATCATTCAAATTCCCATTAACTAGTTGCTAATTAACCGTCTTGCCTATTTCATCCTTTTTATTTGAATATAACTTGTTCAAATATATGTCAACTTAATTATAAACTAATCTAATTATATCTTCAACTCGAGTTATATATTCGATTTCGAATATAAATTTTCAATCTCTTTCACTTATCCAAAAACCCAATTTCGATTCAAATTTCCTTTAACTAATTATTTTTCAATTTAGTTAATTCTATTTAACCATTTAAAATATGATTTTTGTCTTAAAAATCATTTCACTTACTTCACTGGAGTTCATATTTATTTTATATCCCCAGTCTGGATTTTTCTAATGCCAATTCGGATTTTATTTCCTAAAAAATCCTTCTATTTATTTAATTAAACCGTTATGGTTTTATAATGGTTCTGGCGCTGCTTTTCTAAAAATTTGATTTTGACATATCTCAAAATCTATACGACGAAATCCAGAATTTTCTCTTTCATTAGAAAACTATTGTTCAACCGGTCCCGACGATTCTTGTTTCAAAGAATTCCGACTTCAATTGAGTTCTGTATACTAAATTGAAGTTCGAATCGCTAATTTACGAACTGCCGCGCTACGGCGAGCTCGTTTTAATTATATTTATAAATATAAACGTTCTATCTTTGTTTATAATAAATTCAACTCCATTCTGATATATTTTTAATATATTTCCAATCCATTTTTCCATTTCAACATAATATTTCCGATCTATTTCACTTCTAATATTCAAATCCTATATATTTACAATATTCAAATTCCATTTGAATTTCTTTATTCAAACTCTATATTATTTCCTTCTATTCAATTTCTATTTGAATTTTCTTCTATTCAAATTCTATTTCAATTCCTTATCTTCAAATTCTATTTGAATTTCTTATCTTCAATTTCTATTTGAAATCCTTTATTCAAAACCCATTTCAAATCCCTTATTTAAATTCCTTTTGAAATCCTTTATTCAATTTCTATTTAAATTCCTTTGTTCAATTTCTATTTGAAATCCTTTGAATTTAAATTCTATTTTAACTCCTTTGAATTCAAATTCTATTTAATTTCACTTTGAATTCAAATTCTATTTAATTTCACTTTGAATTCTAATATTCATCCTCCACTTTATATTCTCTTTGAAATTCTATTTAACCAAATTCCATTTGAATTCTAATATTCAAATCTCTATCTGACTTTTCTTTATTCAAATCCATTTGAATTCCTTTGAATTCAAATTCCATTTCAAATTTCTTATACAATTTCTATTTGAATTTTCTTTATTCAAATCCTATTTTAATTTCTAAGTTCAAATTCTATATTTGAATTCCCTTATATTTGCAATATTCAAATTCCATTTGAATTTCTTTATTCAAACTCATTTGAATTCCTTTGAATTCAAATTCTATTTCACTTCTATTTGAAATCTATATTCCCATTTGACATTTCAAAATTCCTCTGAAGTTATATAAATATATACATATATTTATATCTATCTCAAATTCAAAAACATTTGAATTTTCAAACAACTTGTTTCTTTTCAAACAAATTTCCATCAAAACTTTTCTAAGGCAGCAATTTATCACTTAGAAACTCGAAAATGAACACTAATGATGTTGCGACCATCATCAGAATTATTTTCCAGCCACTGAATGAGTCCAGTGCTTTATTTCTTTCAAACCCCATTTAGAAAAACATTTTCCAAACTCCCAGGATTTTAAATTCTGAATTCTGGTTGGAATTCAATTTCAATTTATCTCATTTGTATATTATATACAAATTCAATTGGTTATACATCTATTTCTGTTTTTATAATCTAATTCGATTATAATCCTAACAATCAACTTAACTATTTAAAAACAATATCGTGTCCAATCTTCTGTTCAAGTGTTTATAAATTCCTATCGACTTCGTGGCGTCCCACGATTCGACCAAAATTTATAATCCTCTCAACAGACTAGTCAACACAATATAAAACAGTTTTTATATCAAATAACAAATACGCTCTCTCGTATATATATATACACTCAACCCATTCTAGGATACTACTGATCCTATCTCTAATGAGCACATTCCAACAAGCCTAGGTATTCGCTCAACCTAAGCTCTGATACCAACTGTAATGACCCAGATTTCCGCAACATCGGAGTTGACTATATACATTATACGTCCAACCCAAATATCACGAAAATACGAAACATTTTTTTTAGAAGAACGAGGTAGAAGAAGAACAAAAATAACAACACAGAATCTCACATCGCAGCGGAACCAAATATAATATAACATATCTTTGAAATACAAAATATCAATTGTATAACATACACTTATCAGAGTACAACACTTACAACATAGCGGAACAAACTATAACTAGGTAACGCTGAAGCCTCCTGCTCCAAGCTCCTTTAGATATATCTGAAAAATCCTGAACTACTTGACTGCCCGTACAAATTTAGGCACCCAAGAGTTTAGGTAAAACAAAACAAAATAAACTCCGGGTCAGTCATGGGACTGGTATGAGTAAACAGTTTAAAACAGTTTCAGAAAACTAAATGATATCTCATAAGACCACGCCGTATAACACGGAACGGGTTTTTCCCTTATGAGAATCCAAACACTTGACTTATCTTTATATCAAAACTCTTTTGATATTATAATAATGTCTAAATCAAGTAAATAACAATCTAGTGGAACGTTTGCATCTCACGTTCCACATATATATACAATCATAAACCGCAAGCACGTATTGGGTATTTGATTTCCAACTATGACAAGGTATGGAACCACCTTCCGCTGGTATATCTCTAGAGGAGAATACACCGAGTTCAACAAGAACATCTTGCAACTCAGCCACACATAACCGACCACTCATTTCGCTTGAGTGTATCGAATGTATATCACCAACGATTGGGATCAGTAACCGTTTCCCGAATGGGACAGCATTGACAATAGATTTTTAGAAGTAAATGAAACTCTAGATCAGGTGATTATACAGCCTAATAGGTGCGACCTACATAGCCATTCTGCTTGCCCGATTTCTGTCATTTACCGGTTGATGAGGCTAGAAGCTACGCTTTATCATCACACCAGATTCACTTCGAATGTCACATCGTCAAATCCATCGTAAATCACTAATTGATGTCCACAACGGTACATTACGTGTTAGCTAAAAGAAGTTTCCTTCTCCGCTTCCACTCTTGGTACGGTTGAAGAAATCAATGTATGTGACCCTTTCTGGAAATACTCTGTCAGACATTCATCCATACAAGTCACCCAGGAACAGGATGAACTGAAGGCACTATTTCTATTAATAGAAAAGTCCTTGCACTCTACTCCGTCTTCGATTTTCTTTATATAATCTGACTCGCACGCTACTGCGGATACGGAGTGGTTCTTCGGATAATAATCCAACCGGTCTCTCCATATTGACAACGATGGTCAAAACTCCGATAGTCTGTGATTTAACTATCGAATAAAAACAAGTGTTTCGATAGTCGATGATTTAACTATCGAATAAAACAAGTGTTCATCCAAACATCCAACAATCACTGAGCCTTTAATTAATATTCCATTAATTAAATCTCTTCTCTATTTCTTATCAATATTTGTTAACCAAATATTTTCAATAACCATATTGGCCTTATACGTTATTTGGAAAACATTTCCGAATATCGCCTTCTTTATTTTCTAACTTTAGAAATATTTATTATTCTATTTCCAAGCTTATATTTATTTGGGTTAAACCGGATGTTGTGTAAAACATCGGTACGACAACCCAAATACTATATTCAACTAACTCTCATTCAACATTGATCTTCGAGCCTGAAATCTTGCTACTTATCGGTATATCATGAAATCAACCAAGTTGGGGTATAATTACCTCTCAGACCTTGACTGAATAACATTTAACGTCAAAACAGACAAGACTACTTACTCGAATAATCAATACCATACAACTGATTATTCACCTTTAAACACATATACACTTTTTCTTTCTATTCTTACTAGATTTTATTCTTATACTTCCTTTTTGATTATACTATTCTATTTCTAAGTTCGTTTTCTTATCGACTTCTATATATATCAATACGTTGATTTCTAACTATCAAATTATCTTAAAAATATTCTATCTCCTTAAATTCCCGAAAAAAATCGCCATAACCTCCTTTGTACCGGAAGCATCGGGAAATTTCAAATAGCTTTCCCGGTCCTTCTCATCTCAAAAAGAAAAAGAAAAAGCCAAGCGGCTTGCCGATACGGCGCATAAAATCTCATATATGAATTAAATACGTACCTTTTTGTCGGGCATTCTATTTATTTCACTTCTATACTTTATTCCATACCTGTCTCCTGTATATTTATGCATGTCCAATCTATTTTAACTATACCAATCGTTTTAACTCAATTTGTTAATTAAATTTGTTACTTAACTCTTCAGTCTATTTCACCATCGTATTTGAACATGACATGTTCAAATATATTTTAACTGCATATTAACAAATTCTAATTATACTCATACTCTCGTTTCCTTATCGACTTTTGAATTCAAATTCCAATTCAATTCTATTTGAATTCTCTTTATTCAAAACTTCATTCGAACTCTATATTCAAATTCTATAGTTTAAAGTCCATTTGAATTCTATATTCAAATTCTATAGTTTAAAGTCCATTTGAATTCTATATTCAAATTCTATAGTTTAAAGTCCATTTGAATTCTATATTCAAATTCCAATTCAATTCCTTATATTCAAAGTCCATTTGAATTCTCTGCATTATTTATAAACAACGTTTATAACTTCAACTCAAATCCCACCTTTCCATTTATAAACAACGTTTATAAATTCAATTCAAATCCCATCTTCCATTTATAAACAACGTTTATAAATTCAATTCAAATCCCATATTTTCATTTATAAACAAAGTTTATAAATTCGATTCAAATCCCATATTTTCATTTATAAACAAAGTTTATAAATTCGATTCAAATCCCATATTTTCATTTATAAACAAAGTTTATGAATTCGATTCAAATCCCATATTTTCATTTATAAACAAAGTTTATGAATTCGATTCAAATCCCATACTTTCATTTATAAACAAAGTTTATAAATTCGATTACTTGTTTTATATACCTTCAAAACAAGTTAATATTTTCTATAGTTTTATTAAAAATTCAAATTTCATTTATAAAAATAGAATTTCCTTTTTAAATATCAAATACCCTTTCCGATATTTTTATGAATCAATATTCAAGCTCTAGTGGTATTTTCAACAATCAGATCAACCAATTTTCAATCATTTGATTTTTAACACATCATATATGAATATATATGAAATCAAACAAACAACGACAGATAATATTTTTTTTTGAGGAATCCAGTTGGATTCCTCCAACCTGTTTTCCTGCATCCACAGACGTTAGTCAACATAGTAATACCCATCCTGCTTCGAGGCAGGATATCGCGGTATAGAAGGTCATCCACTAATCATAGCGTGGGGCGTATAGGGTAATCATCCGTTATGAAACTGCGGGCATCCGCTAATGAAACTGCGGGAATCCAACCAATCAATCACCCAATATATATATAATAGCCCTAAATAACTAATATATATTTTAAAACAATCAGACTAAACAGCATTCAAACAAGCAACAACAATTATTTTTAACGATGTAAAAATAATTCTAAACAAACAGGTGAGTGAGATTTACTCACCAGGGTTTTTCCTTTTCTGATATCCAATTAAAATTCAACTCGTCTAAGCCATAAATCATCTCGAGTTTGTCGTGCATGAATTTATTCCTACGATATTTTATTTTAAATTTAACGATTAAACATGATTTATTTAAATTTACTTAACAAATAAATTAACTATTCTATGAATTCAAATTTATAAAGAAATAAATTCTTTTAGGTGTATTTAAATGTTTAGAACTATATACCTTAAGGCCTCGCCAATATCTTGACAGATAGACGAACAGATCTCGATTCATCTCTATTGCAATCAGCCCCAAAAGCTTCAGCCATTCCTTTAAGGCATTTCATCAAACACCTTGCAGTCGACTATCTTCACCTTTGAACCAAAATTCTACCATCAGCTCGCCCCTTCTACATCTCACATCCATCAACCTTAACACTATCCAGACATGGCCTCCGTTCATCAATAGTATACTCCAACTCAACCCTTCCACCTCATCTTGGAAACCACCTCACACTAGAACAGCTCGCAGGCCTGACAACGACCTCCGATGTCATCAGTTCGAAGTCGCCCTCTGCCCAAATCCCATCGCGATGCTACCCTTGAATCGAAAGAAGAAGAAAAGGTTCAATCCCGAATCTACTGCTACTCCGAACCCTAAAACACCCTCAAATGCCTCCTTAACCTGCTAAAAACAAATCGCGACTTCCTTGTTGCCCTTCGTTGTCTCTGCAGAAACCGCGACATCAAAGATCGATCGTCGACGGTCCTCGACAAATCGCGATTTCCACTATCGAGTACGGTCTTCCACTGGAGTTTGATTCGAGGTAACTGAAGTATATAAAAGGAGAAAGCGGGCGACCATTGATTTTAGTTTTAACAGAAGAGAGGATTAAAGAGGAGGGTAGGTGTGGTTTTAAATAGAAAAGGGTGGTTGTAATTTGTGGTAATGGAGGAAGGCACGGCTTTGTTTTTCAGTCGTGTGGTTTTAAATGGAAGGAGATGTGGCCATTTTATTTTCCACTTGATTTTATATTTAAAACCCGTATCCTTTAATTAAAATACTCCTTGACTGCGAACTCCTTTCTGAACCTAACAACTGTCAATTTTAGGGTAAAACTACTATTCTGAACCCACCGGGATAAGTATAGAAGTCCAGTTCGATCGTCTGTAGAAGATATTAATTTAAATTGATTAAATTTAAATTTCAAACCATTTAAATTCTTCGAAAATAAATTAATATTATTTATCGTTTATATTCGAATTAGAATTTCCACAGATCATCTAGATTATCTTGATTCAGCTCTAACTTCGAATATATATATTTATTTTTTTCTATTCGTCAATTTAATATATAAATCGAAATTGATTATTAAACTGATAACTTAATATAAATATTCATTTAATTTATCAAATTAATATTAAAAACCGTATTGAACATTCAAATTTAACCGAAGGAATATCCGGGTCATTACAGAGGAGGTAGCGGCGGAAGGGGGTGAGGTGGAGGTCGGAGGGGGTGCTCGATGGGGAGAGGGTGGGTTCGAAGGAGGAGGTCGGGGAAGAAGGAGCGGCGGATTTGGGGGTCTTGGCTGCGGGTGGAGGCGCTGTCGCGCCTGGCGGAGGGCGTCGATCGAGGGCGAGGCAGACGGAGCTTCTCGTCGGAGGCGGCTTTCGTTGGAGGAGGGCGGTGGCGAGGATTCAGGGCTCCGGCGAAATATTTTTTTTCTTTTTTTATTCTCATTTCTGAATGAACAATGAAGGGGGGGCAGAGAGAAAGTAAGGTGGAGGAGAGAGGTTTTAATTTTTTTTATTGTTATTTTAAATTTCAAAAAGTTGACTTTTACATACGACCTCTAAACGAGGCCCACCGCCTGTCGTCCATAGCTAATTACCCCCATTCTGAACACAATGGGTTATGTATCGTAAGCTGATTCGATCGTTTCTATCAGTTTTCGTCAAAATCAACATATAACTCTATATATTGATTTTGAACGCGCATTTCAATTTACCGGGGTCACATACGAACTCTAAAAATTACAGAAAAATATTTTCTAGCTTCGTATTGACAATACGGTCCTAACAAAACTAGTTTCGTCGAATTCTGAGACCGTTAGAAAAATGGCCATCTTCCATTCGATTAAAATCAACTGAAACTGGTCATACGTGTTTTCCTTTGCCACGCTCACATATTAATTCGAAAAATTATGAAATTTGGAATCTAGCAATAATTTGACATCACGTATCCAACAAAAGTGGTTTCGTCGAAATCCGAGGTCATTTGCAAAATTCCCATTTTTAAGGGCCTGAATTCCATAGCGACTATTCAGAATTTTCAACTGGACATATCTTTTGATTCCCGCTATGAAATCTCGATTTTTCGGATTCGTTGGAATGATATTATCAATTAGATCCTGATGTTTTTGGTTTCACTAAAATCCGGATTGTTTTGCACCCGGTATGTTCAATTGAAGTTTGAAATCGAATTATCGAACTACCGCGCCATTTTCAATTCTATTTATAATTATATATATAATTATTTATATTCTAACGACGGCGTATATGATATATACGTTCGATTTCTATTCAAAATAAATTTTCGTCGATATTATTTAAAATAATTCATTTTAAATGTTCAAAATTCGCTAAAATTACCAAAATAAATTTTTTAAACTGGCCCAGATTTTCCTGTTGTTACAATCTCCCCCACTTAAAACTTTTCTTCCCCAAAAAGGAACAAAGTCGAAAGTGGTTTGATCAATCAACGCTACGTTCGATTTGGCTTCCATTCTCCAACTTTTCAGTTTCTGAGAATTTTCAAAAATTCTTCAAAAATTTAGCTAACACCCTAAAT
This sequence comes from Allium sativum, assembly GCA_030737875.1. Taxonomy (NCBI): domain Eukaryota; kingdom Viridiplantae; phylum Streptophyta; class Magnoliopsida; order Asparagales; family Amaryllidaceae; genus Allium; species Allium sativum. The sequence goes on from CM060926.1 coordinate 770,740,811, forward strand.
TTTCGAAAAATTTCGCCATAACCTCCCCTGCACCGGGAGCCACGGGAAAATCCCGAAATTGCCATATAGGCCTTCTGATCTCAAAAAGAAAAAGAAAAAGCCAAGCGGCTAGCCAATAGGCTCATAAAATCATCATCACCCAAACAAAACATTAAATTATAGTAAACATGTACCTATTTGTCGTGCAAACAAATTTTATTCTCTGCTCTAGCCTCCTTGCTTTGACATGTTCAATGTAAGTACATGTATATGCAAGCAAATGCAACCAATTTTCAATACAATTCAATATTTGATTCAATTAGGCTAAATGGTTCAAAATTATCAAACAAATAAACAAACAACACAAACATCAATCAATTAGTGGATTATAGTTTCAAATTCATAATTTTGATACATATATACAGAAATCATGTTTTTGATGCCAATTCACAACAATGTATTCTAGCTATATTGGTTTTGGTTCCCACACCAGCCTAATGGAAATATATAGATATCACACCTTTGAAACACGAACATAAATATTGATGATGTGGCCACATCACCAGAATTATCCTCGGGTGTCTAGAATGTGATCCTATATCTATCCAGTATATTAAAACTTCGACTATACGTTCATGACGCGTATACGCGAAATCTATATATACTCGATTGTCCAAATTCAAAATAAATAAATTATTCGAATACGTATAAAACGATTTAAATTTTCGAAACAAAATTGTTTTCATTTGAAAAATATACTCTTCACACTCGTTCTAGGATACTACTGATCCTATCTCTAACGAGTCATTCTAATTGGATATTACTAATCCAATATCTGATGAATTCTTTCGTTTGGTTCTAATGTATCTTGTTCTCGGGCTCTGTAAACCAAAGCTCTAATACCAACTGTAAGCATCCGTAACTTCTCCGTGAAGGAAAGAGCGGATACTTTGAGAACAACACACAAAAGGACGCAGACGGAAGAACACTTCATTGTTATTACAACAATTCCATCAGATACAAGAATATACAGAGTATAAATGAATAAATATTATAAAACAAATATCAGAGATTTAAATTACATTGCAGCGGAAAAATATACAAAACACAACTGAAAGTGATACACGAATACAGAGATTTCCGAGCATCGTTCCAGGTGTAAATCAGGATCCTGTGAATATAAATCTGCAAAACCAAAACTACTAGCTGCCCGTGTCGAAAATAAGGGCACCCCGTGTTTAGGTTAAAACAATAAACTCCAGGTCAGTCATGTGACTGGTGTGAGAAATAAAACAGTTATTTAAAACTTCTCTTTAAAAGAGAGTAATTCAAGGGACCACGCCATTTAACACGGAACGGGTTTCCTCCCAAGAATACTAGTGCATAAAACAAAACAGCGCAATGCTCTTTGGAAAAATGAAGCTATTATAAGATCCAGGTCCCATCACACAATGCAACGCAAGCCGGAGGATAGGGTTTTCCCTTATAATAGCCAAATAATGCTTGATACGTTTAAAAACAAATCATTTGAATCTATTATTGGTGTATAGTGTCAAAACAAATTTCAATCATAAATATCAATCATAGACGGCATGGGTACCATATATCATGTCGCCATACTAGTTCTATAATTAAAACTGCAATATCACATATTGGAAATTGGATTTCCGTCATGAGTCGAGGCAAGGTGCAAGCTCCTCTCCGCGTTTGAGACACTCTAGCAAATGCCTCGGGACCGCACATAGCAATCCCTAGATCCTCCAAGGCCGGTGCTCTCTTACTTTTGAGGATTGGCAATTCCTGAACACACGTTTCCCGATCCTTAAAGACCTATATCTGAGGCGCCTCGTATCCAACAACCACACAGGTGAAAAGTATATAAAAGTCAGGGCTGGTAGGTCACTGACACCACCCTAGCTAGAAAGAAACGTCGTGCACTCCTTGGGTCCGTATCCCGTTTTTGACTCATACCGAGGTGTGAGGCTCGCGAATCCACGTTATACACAAAGCTACGCCACACAGGCCGTGCTGTGATCATCAACCACAAGACTTTGCTTTTCAACAGAAGCCCTGATCAATTGCCACTTACGCGTGCCACACTGACAATTCACTCCATGCGACTGATGTCCATCGATATACAACCTCTGAGCTCGTACGTCTCAGAGAAGGGCATTTAGCAAGAGAATAAATTCTCCGCCGCCAAACAAATGTATATTTAATAGAGATCGATCAACATAGAATAAAATCCAGTGTCGGACACACAATCCATTAACAAGTTCGTCCTGGGTCTGAACGAAACCGGAGGCACTATCCTCGCATATCCATCGATCTCCAAGTACGTCTGGATGATCACCAACTATTTCCCTCATATTGGGTGTACAGCCCAATCAAGATCATCAGTAATCACCCAAACGATGTGAAGACTTCCGGTCTTCAACCACCGTCTTCATCTTCGACATCTCGTCGAATCGGTTATTCAGAATGGGTATAACCCGGCCTTTCTGAATAACCCATGTATATGATAAACAAATGTTACAAAAACATAACAAATGCCTCATTCCAATTCAGAATATTCTTTTATTCACAAAATCACATTCTTAGGGAAAGGTTCCCATTAATTTTATCCAAGATAAATTCTTCTAAATTTATTCTTTAATCTTCCTTTGGATATCATTTCAAACTAGTCGGCATTAACGAACCACACTGAAGTAATTATTTATTTTATTTCCCAATCCCAACCTATTCATCCCATGGAGCAAAACTGGTAATACTCCATATCTAGCACCACGGTGTTATTGATAAAATTAATTACCATTTCACGTTCAAATCTAATTAAAGATTTAACTATCGCTTCGGAGCAAAACTGGTGATACTCCATTCTCGATCACCTTCCAAATTTGATAATTTAAATTATCAATCCACATTTTTAATCTAATTAAAGATTCATTAAAACTTCACTTAGTTTCAATATTTTCAAAAATCAATATCCTGCCTTTAACTGGGTTAAAGAACTAACGTCATCTAAAACACGATTCACGACAAACCCAAATCATATTTGATATTAAATAGAAGGCTCTGAATAGAAAATATACCGGCTTATATTCAATATCAAATTCTGAAACCAACAAATATCGTACTGGAAATAACGATATAAAATATATCTTTTAAATTCCCATAACAATATCTGTATAGTCACAAAATCCAACATCAAAATATTCCGAAGATAATTTCGATTCAACTCCAGCCCAATTCACGTAATGGGAATATTGATTATTTTTAAAATCACTTTCAAATTCAATTTATTTATTTCAAAAATAAATTGATTTTAATTCTAGTTCAAAACTAGTTCATTTTGATAAAAATCTATTTTTATCATTTCAAATGTGGAGTTTTTCATCCCAGTTCTTTCCAATTCACATATTTTGATTTTACACAAATTATTAATATTTTTAATAATTTTATCAAGGCCCGTACAGTCGATTTCCAACAACGACCATCAAACTGCACTTACAGCGACCTTTTCTGAAATTGATTTGGACATAATTCCAAATCCAACCGTTAGATTTCAAATTTCTAATATTCATTGGAAAGCTCTTTTCGATACAAACTCAACGGTTCCGGTTTTAGGAGAATCCGACGGTCGGATCTCCCGTAATGTCAATTCGAAGTCAATGGTCGAAATTCACGAACTGCCGCGGCGCGGCTCGTTCTATTCGGGCCATTATGTATATAATATATATATATATATTATATTTCGTCGATTCCCTTTTTAAAACGAATTTTATAAATGGTTTTAAATTCGTTTTCAAAACCATTTCAATGCTACATTCAATTTCAAATCGATTTGATTTCAATTCAATTCGAATTCATTTTGATTTTATTTAATTCGAATTCAAATTCGTTTCAATTCAATTCAAATTCTAATTCATTTCAATTCAATTCAGTTTGAATTTACCTTCTATTTAATTCAATTCGAATTCATTTCAAATTGATTTCAATTAAATTTCAGTTTGTTTTAAATTTCATTCAAAACGATTTCAATTCGTTTTTAATTCAATTTCAATTTAATTCAATTTGAATTCATTTCTATTTAATTCGAATTCAAATTCACTTTCTATTCAATTCGAATCGAATTCATTTTCTATTCGATTCGAATTCATTTCAAATTGATTCAATAAGATTTCAATTTTAATTTTAATTTAATTTAATTTGAATTTCATTTCAAAATATTAAATTTTGAAATCACTTTTCAATATTCATTGTAAAACGAATAAAACCGATATAAATATCGTTTGCGTCAAAATAACGCATCTCTAATAAACACGACTTTATATTTTTCAAAAACTTCTTTATTCTATTCAACAAATGAATATTTATTCTATTCAACACATGAATCTATATTCCTTTCCACACTTGACTAATCTCAACAAATGAGTACTGTCAACACATCACTATTTTTGTTATGTAAAATATTTTATAAAACTATGGTATCTATCGTTTGATTTTAATTAGACTCCACCGTGAAGTAGATTCTAATTGTAAATATGATAAAGATGTAGATTTTATTATTAAAATATTTTACTCAACACACGAATATTTTCAACACATGAACATCGTCAACACATGACTGTTTTTATATTCAACACATGAATTTTCTTTTATAATATTCATTATTTTCCCGATTGGAATGAGGCCCAATCAATCACCATATAATGTTAATTATATGGATTCCATACACCACATGTATATAATAGCAATGATAAACAATCAACCATCATCCAAAGTGCACCACACAACTGCATAAGCATCAAATATAAATAATCAACGCTTACATAGTCTGTCGACCAATCGATCGACATACAATTAAATAATTGGGATTAGTATACCCAAATATCATCCCAACACCCGTGTGGTGTTTCAAATCAACAAACACAGATTTTTATTTGTGCAATTGGGTGATGTGTAAAATTTATCATCCCAATCAATATCAGTAAAATCAGTGTATATAAACAAATCGGCCGTTTTGTTTATAAATATTTATTTATTCACTTTCACGTTAAAAATTATATTTTTAACGATAAAATATTTATTTCAACACATCTACATTTTATTATCGATTTCACATCAACAACACAAACAAATTTCACAACACATCAATTAAACAAACAAGCCATCCATGGTCTGTGGATGACGGGTGTCAGGTGCTGCTAAGCACCGTCTGCATCCTAGTATATATATATATAACTAGAAAAGGAAATTTAGAGTGAGAAGTTCTCACCGATAGCTATTCCAACTCCACGACACTTCATTTATAGAAATCTTCATCGTTCTCGTCTTTTGTCACTTTCATCGCCCGTAGCCACTACATATATAAAAATCACATTTTTATATTGCTATTCAATATATAAAAATCGAATTTTCACTTTGCTATTCAATATATAAAAATCGAATTTTCACTTTGCTATTCAATATATAAAAATCGAATTTTTACTTTGCTATCCAATATATAAAAATCAAATTTTTACTTTGCTATTCAATATATAAAAATCGAATTTTTACTCTGCTATTCAATATATAAAAATCAAATTTTTAACTAAGTAAAAAATCGAATTTTTACTTTGAAAAAAACTAACTTTTCTTATACTAGCTTTAGGATAAAAATCTAACCTTTATCAAATTAAAAATCACATCAAAATTCAGTTTTAAAATCACATTTAGTTTCAGAACAATGCCATTACATAATGAAATAAGATAAAAAAAATATAAAAAAATAAAAGAAGAAAAAGGAGAGGGGAGACTCACTGCGTTTACTAGAGATAGGGGGTCTACTTGGTCGGTGGTTTTAGGGGTTTCGGGTTTAGGGGAAATGGAGGGAGGAGGTAGCGGCGGAAGGGGGTGAGGTGGAGGTCGGAGGGGGTGCTCGATGGGGAGAGGGCGGGTTCGAAGGAGGAGGTCGGGGAAGAAGGAGCGGCGGATTTGGGGGTCTTGGCTGCGGGTGGAGGCGCTGTCGCGCCTGGCGGAGGGCGTCGATCGAGGGCGAGGCAGACGGAGCTTCTCGTCGGAGGCGGCTTTCGTTGGAGGAGGGCGGTGTCGAGGATTCAGGGCTCCGGCAAAATATTTTTTTTTCTTTTTTTATTCTCATTTCTGAATGAACATTGAAGGGGGGGGGCAGAGAGAAAGTAAGGTGGAGGAGAGAGGTTTTAATTTTTTTTATTGTTATTTTAAATTTCAAAAAGTTGACTTTTACATACGACCTCTAAACAAGGCCCACCGCCTGTCGTCCATAGCTAATTACCCCCATTCTGAACACAATGGGTTATGTATCGTAAGCTGATTCGATCGTTTCTATCAGTTTTCGTCAAAATCAACATATAACTCTATGTATTGATTTTGAACGCGCATTTCAATTTACCGGGGTCACATACGAACTCTAAAAATTCCGAAAAAATATTTTCTAGCTTCGTATTGACGATACGGTCCTAACAAAACTAGTTTCGTCGAATTCTGAGACCGTTAGAAAAATGGCCATCTTCCAGTCGATTAAAATCAACTGAAACTGGTCAAACGCATTTTCCTTTGCCACGCTCACATATTAATTCGAAAAATTATGAAATTTGGAATCTATCAATAATTTGACATCACGGATCCAACAAAAGTGGTTTCGTCGAAATCCGAGGTCGTTTGCAAAATTCCCATTTTTAAGGGCCTGAATTCCATAGCGACTATTCAGAATTTTCAACTGGACATATCTTTTGATTCCCGCTATGAAATCTCGATTTTTTGGATTCGTTGGAAAGATATTATCAATAAGATCCTGATGTTTTTGGTTTCACTAAAATCCGGATTGTTTTGCACCCGGTATGTTCAATTGAAGTTTGAAATCGAATTATCGAACTACCGCGCCATTTTCAATTCTATTTATAATTATATATATAATTATTTATATTCTAACGACGACGTATATAATATATACGTTCGATTTCTATTCAATATAAATTTTCGTCGATATTATTTAAAATAATTCATTTTAAATGTTCAAAATTCGCTAAAATTACCAAAATAAAAATTTTAAACTGCCCCAGATTTTCGGGTTGTTACAAACCCCCACCACAACCCGAGTTGCTTGCTACGCCTAATCAGAGTCTGTCCACTTCCCGAAGCCATCGACCACCGATAGGACAACGGTGGAAAGAATTGCCATTTCCAAACTCCATGACTTTCTTCTCGCCGAAATCAACTATAGGAGATGCTGCACTCACTGCCTTAAGGTGAGTGTTAGCTCACGATTTACTTACTTCAAGTAATTTGACTGTAATAGGAACTAAATATAATAGTCTATTCTTCTTTTGTTGGCTACTGTTTTTTCTTGTTTCGTGCTCTCTCAGTTACTCGTTGGGTGATAAACTGCCATGATTTTCTACCTTGTTGTTCATTTCAGTACTTTCATGCTTAGAAAATCGATTATTCATGGTATTCGGTATTGCTGCACCTGCACACTTTCCATATATATGTGTACATACTTACACATGTAGGTGTATAAACATATTGGAATGGTTCTTTTCGATTTTTATATTGGGTTATTTTGTTCACCCTGTTGTGCAATGTCATGTAATTTTCATACTATGACCATGTATATATACTTGTTGCTTTGGTACACATTACCATCTTCTTGTGTATGCTGAGTCTTGATCACAGTAGCACTGTTCAATTCAGTATGTGTTGACTCAGTGCACATAATTTACAAAACCTGAAACTGCCTATGCTTTGTTCATGCTCACCGTGTTTGCTTGGCAGTGTTGGCACATCCTAAATTATATACACTGTTGGTTGTTTGAGGATTAAAAACTTGATATTGGGTATATATGTGGTGGTTGATACACATATGTGTATATATATACATCGTATATGTATAAACATATCACAATTATACGTATATACATCGATATAACATGTTGCCTATATTTACATGTCGTGTTTGGGTAACTAATATGTCCATATTCGTATATAAAACTCTGTGTATGTTCAAAACCTAGAAGCACATATTTAAGAAATTTTCCCATGTTGTTATGTCAAATCTGAAAGTATGTACCTTGGTTTCGTCGCTAACCTGTTTGGACAAATTGTTATCGACTACTTATATTGACTAGGCATTATTTGAGTAACCTTTATTCTTGCTGACAGGAGATTTGGGTATATCCATGACTTGTTGTTGGCTGTTTTAATTCGCCCTACACTACACATCTCAAATTTATATATGTGTACTTATTAGTTTTGGATACAGATATTGAACTATTGATATGATGAATTTATGGTCTCATACTTGCTTTTGCATATTTGCTTCAATTGTCTGTCGTGTCTTCCTTATGCATGTTTGCATGTCAGACCTGAAATGTATGTATGAATTGGTAAAAAAAATGAGTTATACTGTTGCACTTGATATATGCCATGTTATTTAACAAATAGTCGGCCTTGTAGCCGCATGCTACCTTAAACCTGTACTTCCTATTGTCTTGTTGCATTACCACTATTGTTGCATGTCTTCGATTTCACTCCATGTTCATGTGCTTGCTTAACTAGTTTTATATACTGAGACAAAAATGAATGGATTTAGCCTTATACTGCTACCCGTCGAAACTTGTTGCCTTGTTGCATGCCCATGCATTGTGCGTCCTACCTCTCACATGTAGACTGCATGTGAAATTACTTATGATGTTATACATATATATGTGGTAATAACATAGTATATATGCATATGAAATATGTGTATATGCTTGCTACCTAAATTATGGAAACTGAAATATACATATCATATGTATACACATGCTGCTTTACTACTTTGTGCCATGTTTGGTGTAGTATGCCTAATAAATCATATGCTGCCTTGAAACATCTCATATTTTCACTATGTATATTTTCATGACCGACTTCACAGTAAACACATGTTGAATTATTATATGAACTGTGAATGTTTGGCATATGGAACCAATTGAAAATAAGAGGGGAACTTGTGATAAAATAGCCAGTAGTTCATTATGTAACTTTCATATAAACCCTAAACTTGTTGAGGCCTTGTTATGCGGCATACCATAATATGAATATTTAAGTATGCATGTTGGTGTATCCAGCTCACTTTACTTTAAACCTGGAAAACACCATCTATATTAAATCCATGCGGACTGTAAGTGGCATATAAGTTGAAATTATCATTCTTATAAAAGTTAGGATTTACTGTTACATTTTAGTGCTTATTGAAGTCGATTTACTTGAACAAAGATTAATCTTGACTCGAGTGTTTTATGTTTTTGCATAGAACGCTCAAGTCAGACCCAATGTTGCAGATTGAAGGAATACAGCTATCAAAATTAGAGAATGGGGAAGACGAGCTCGCTTTGGGGTTCGTCATATCTATAAAGTTGTATATTTAAAATCTTACGTATAAAATATTTCGTTGTATATTAAAAATATTGTATAAACTCTGATTTGTTAATAAAATTTCTGTCTGTGAGTTATTTATTTATCTTGTTCTGTGATTCTATGTGTCGTTTCTATTTTAAACTCGATAAGCGATAACAATCCGTCTTTGTGAAGGTTTCAAGTTGGTTTAATTACTGTCTTGACACGGTTAAAAAAGGCGGGTCATTAAATTTGGTGTCAGAGCTTTGGTTTAACAAAGCTTAGCTTATCAGGTTTAGAAACTCATTGGAGATAGGGTAACAATACCCTAGAATGAGTAGAATTAACACTAGAATTACTACTAGAGAGAGCGTATTTTGAAAGATAAAATTATTTTTCAAAATATAAAGTGTTTTGAAAGTATAGCTTATTTCGAAACATAAACTATATCGGAATTTTAATATTCGTTTTCGAATCCCCACTCACTGAATCGGTGTTTCGATAGCTCTCTTAGATAAGGCTTCCTTAGGGTTGAATCTCGATTCCATTTGAAATCCATCATCGAGTTGCTCGAAATTTGTTGAGGAAATTTTAGTTGAAGTTGTTAAACTATTGGAATGAAATAAGAAGTGTGTATTCAACCAGATAAATTCAAGTTATAAAATAAGGACATATCAGGTTAGTTATAAGTAGAGAAATCGTTTGACTATAACTTGAGAATTTGATTCCAGAAATATTTGAAATTCATATGTTTAAAATACTAGTAATATATACAAGTATTTTCGAATAGAAATATTTCAAAGTGATTTTCTGAAATATTTTCGAATAAGAATGTTTTCGAACATTTTTGAAAAGAAAAATATATGAATTGAGACTACCATGGTAGCTTTGCTGCTCATTTGTTTTGATATACAAATATATATATATTTTGAATGGGTAAAAGAAAAATCTATAGTTGAATCTTGAGTTGGTTTAATGAGAATCCTATATATCAAAATAATGTGATTATACATCTTAAATAGATGTCGTGAGGAAATGATTGAAATCTAGATTTTCAATTATTGAAAGTTAATTATGCCAACTGTTTGAATAGTTCAATCTTTGCCGATAAAATTTGAATTTTAAGTTGACTTTAATCTAATTAAGTTAAAAGCAAATATCATTGCTGGAAATGAAGGAATTTTTATAAGAATGAAAAGTTTTGAAATATATTTTAGGATAAGATTTCGTAAAGTAGCATTCGGGGAGGAACTTTTTTTATCAAGCATGACTTTATTAATCAAACTAGTTTGGTGTTAATTTTATATTTTAAGCTTAGACTAATGATTCAAAATATTTCATTTGAAAGTGGAATTTTAACTTAACTAGTTCGAGGAATGGATTTATTAAAGAATTAGTTGATTGTTTTGAAAGTTGAAGATAAATTCAAGGTTTAAATGATGTTTAAATTTTGGTTTAAGTTCCAATGATAAATTTAAAACTTGTGAAGAATCGGTTTAAGTGATAAGCTTAATATTTGGAAAGGTTGATATTCGATTTAAAACCAATGTTACGAGGTAAATGTATGATTCAAACTTTACAATAAGTCGAAGTTGAGAATTTAAAAAGAGAACATGAGTTATGGCCTAATTTGAACCATATGTTCAAATTGAATGTAACAACCCGGAAAATCCGAGCCAATTTAAATTTTTTATTTTGGCAACTTTAGTGAATTTTGAATATTCAAAATGAATTATTTTAAATAACAACGACGAGAAATTTATTTTGAATAGAATTTGAGTGTATATATTTATTTGAATCGACGTTAGAATATAAATATTTATTTTTAATTATAAAAGGAATTGAAAATGATGCGATAGTTTGAAATTTCGATTTCCAATTTCCAATGAATGTACAGGATTCAACATAAACCAGATTTTAGAGAAACCAAAAATATTTGAATCTAATTGAAAATATATTTCCAACGAATCCGAAAAATTGAAATTTTATAGCGGGGATAAAAAGGTATGCCCAATTGAAAATTCAGAATAGTCGCTATGGAATTCTAGCCCTTAAAAAATGGAAATTTTGCAAACGACCTCCGTTTTCGACGGAACCACTTTTGTTGGATCCGCGGTGTCAAGTTAATGCTAGATTCCAAAATTCGTAATTTTTGAAATCAATATATGAGCGGGGCGAAGTAAAACGTGTTTTGACAGTTTCAGTCAATTTTGATCGACCAGAAAATGGCCATTTTTCAAACGGTCTCCAAATTTGACGAAATTATATTTGTTAGAACCGTATCGTCTATACAAAGCTAGAAAATATTTTTCGGGGATATTTAGAGTTCGTATGTGGCTCCGGTAAATTTAAATGTGCATTCAAATTCAATATATAGATTTATATTTTGATTTTGATGAAAACTGATTGAATCAATCGAATCAGCTTACGATACATATCTCATTGTGTTCGGAATGAGGGTAATTAGCTATGGATGACAGTCAGTGGGTTCAATTTCGAGTTCGAAATAAAAAGTTGCTTTACGAAAGTTTAAAAATAATATATATATAAATTAAATAAACCCCCATCCTTCTATCTTCTCAGTCAACCCTCCCATTCAAATCAAATAAAAAAAGAGGAAGGAGGAGCAGCGCGCCACCGCCGGCGCGAGCCCCCCCCCTCCAGGTCGCGAAGGTCCTCCCCCTCCACCTCAAATCAAACCGCGAGCTACGCACCCTTAACCGTCGTGTCGTCGCCTTCCCTGGCTCCAGACCCCGTGTGCCACCCCCTTCCACCACCCGCACCCCTTCCCGTGCCACCTCAGCCCAACCCCGACCCCGTAGACACCCCTCTTCGAAGAACGATGAAATTTGAGGTAATTTATTGATTTAATTACTTATTTTTTAGTTTATTAAGTGTAGTTAATAATGTAGATTTTAATTTCAGTTTTAATTCAAGAAAGATTAGGTTTTTGGTGTTAGGAAAGGTTTGATTTTTATTAGTAGAAAGAAATGATTTTTGTTAAAGAAAAGATTACATTTTTAACATGAAAAAGATTGAATTTTTCTAAAGAAGAAAATAGATTATTATAGAAAGAAAGAATAGATTTTCAATAGGAGAAAGGTTAGATTTTTAATACGATAAAAATTAGACCTTTGATAAGATAAAGATTGAATTTTTATATGAAAGAAAAGACGACAAAGATTCGATTTTTATATATAGAAAGGCGATATTTTTAACTATAGAAAGTCGATATTTTTATATAGGAAGAAGCGTTGTAAAAATATATGAAGTAGAAATAAAAATATAATTTTTATTTATTGGAATGAAGTGATAAAAATATGATTTTTGTATATGAACAACGTGAAAATGATGCGTTGGAATTTCGAACAAATCCAGACCGTTCAGAAATAGAGAATGGAGTAGTGGAACCCAAAGGTGAGAACTTATCACTTTTATTTCATTTTCTTGTTAAAATATATACTAGGATGCAGACGGTGCTTAGCAGCATCTGACACCCGTCGTCCACAGACCATGGACGGCTTGTTTGTTTGATTGATTGTATTATGAAAATCGATTGTGTGATGTGAAATGGAATAAAATATTTTATAGTTAAAAATATAATTTTTAAAGTGTATAAGAATAAAATAAATATTTATAAACAAATCGGATGATTTGTTTATATACACACATTTGACTGATATTGATTGGGACGATAAAATTTTACACATTGCCCAACTGCACAAATAAATAATGTATTTATTGTTTGGAAACCCCACACGGGTATTGGGATGATATTGGACATACACTAATCCCAATAATTAGTTGTATGTCAATCGATGGGTTGACAGACTGTTATAAGCGTTGAATATTTATATTTGATGCTTATGCAGTGTAGAATGCACTTTGGATGATGGTTGACTGTGTGTGATTGTTGTTGTGTACGTATGTTGTATGAAATCCATATAAATCAAATTATATGGTGATTGACTGTGTCTGATTCCAGTTTAGAAAAGAATAAATATTTTAAAATAATAAATATTTTTAAATAACGAATATTTTAAAATAATATTCAGTAAAAGATCAAAATTTGATTTTGATGTCCGATTTGGGATGGACACGAATATATTTAAATATATAAAGCCGTGTTGATTAGATTGACACCATTTTGACGTGAACGATATTTATATCGATTTTATTCATATTTATAATGAATATCGAAAAGGAATTGATTTCAAAACATAATGTTTTGAAAATATTATCATTTATATATCGATGATATGGAATATTCAGTTTTGATTTGAAATTGAATATGAAGTTAAAATCGTTTTGAAAATGAATTTAAAACGATTTATAAAATACGATTTAAAAGAAAATCGACGAAATTTATATAATATATATATTATATATATAATGGCCTGAATAGAACGCGCCGCGCCGCGGTAGTTCGTGAATTTCGGCCATTGACTTCGAACGGACATTACGGGAGATCCGACCGTCGGATTCTCCTAAAACCGGAACCGTTGGGTTCATATCGAAAAGAGATTTCTAACGAATATAAGAAATTAGAAATCTAACGGTTGGATTTGGAATTATGTCCCAATCAAATTTGGAAAAGGTCGTTGTAAGTGCAGTTCGATGGCCGTTTATGGAAGTCGACTGTATGGGCCTTGATTAAATTATTAAAAATATCAACAATTAGTGTAAAATCATAATAAATGATTTGGAAAGAATTGGGATGAAAAATCCCATATTTGAAAAGATAAAAATATATTTTAATCGAAATGAACTAATTTTGAACTAGAATTATAATTCAATTATTTTTAAAAATAAATAAATTGGATTTGAAATGGTTTTATAAATAACCAGAATTTCCAATATATAAATTAGAATGGATTTGAATCGAAATTATCATCGGAATATTTCGATATTGGATTTCGTGATTATACAAATATTGTGGAGGTATTTGGAAGATATATATATATATATATATATCGTTATTTGTTGATTTCAGAATTTGATATTGAATATAAGCCGATATATTTTCTATTTAGAGCCTTGTATTTAATATCGAATGGGATTTGAGTTTGTCGTGAATGGTGTCTTCATTAACACTGTTCTTAAACCCAGTTGAGAAAAGATTAAATCTTTTTATTTAGATTTAATGAAGTATACCAATTAATTAAAATATTTAATTGGAATTGAATTAGAATTGATTTTTTGGTTTATCGTGAATGGTGTTTTAAATAACACTTGTTCTTTAACCCGATTATAAATGGAACGTGAATTGGGTTTATTGTGAACTGTGTTTTTAATGACATTCGTTCTTCGACCCGATTTACAGTGAAATATGATTTGGAATTTATAAATCTTTTTATAAAGATTTATTGGGATTTTCCAAAGTAAAGTTTTCTAGTTTAATATATTGAATTGGAATTGAATGGAATTCGATTTGATAATAATCGAAATGAAATTCTGTGGAGGAAGACTGTTAATACATATGGAATTTAAAAGGCTTTGTCGTTATTCCATTTATATTATTAGTCGGATACGGAAATTGATATCAATTATATATTGATTTGTTTTTCCGTTTAGATTCCATAATTAATGGAATGGGATTTGGGTTTATCGTGAACTGTGTTTTAAATGACGTTAGTTCTTTAACCCAGTAAAAGACAGGATTACATGTCTATCATTGTATTTCGAACTGTATGGTTGATCTCTGCTTAATATATATCTGTTTGGTGGCGGAGAATTTATTCTCTTGCTTAACGCCCTTCTCTGAGACGTGCGAGCTTAGAGGTTATATATCTGCAGAAATCAATAGTATAGTGTAGATTGTCGATGCGACATGTTTGTGTTTCCAAAGTTAAATAATTTGATTTTTGGGAAGATTAAAACTAAGTGGAGTCTTAATGAATCTTTAATTAGATTGAAAGGTGGATTGATAATTTAAATTATCAAATATGGAAAATGATCGAGAGTGGAGTATCGCCAGTTTTTCTCCTAGGGATAGTTAAATCTTTAATTAGATTTGATCGGAAAATGGTAAATAAATTTACCGATAACACTGTGGTGTTAGTTATGGGGTAATAACAGTTCTGCTCCATGGGATGAATAGATTGGGATTGGGAAATAAAATAAATAACTACTTCGGTATGGTTCGTTAATTCCGACTAGTTTGGAAAACCGTAATATGGTTTGAAATGATATCCAAAGGAAGATTAAAGAATAAATTTTAAAGAATTTATCTTTGATAAAATTAACGGGAACAAATCCCTAAAGATGTGAATATTTAAATAAAAGAATATTCAGAATTGGAATGAGGTGTATGTTGTGTTTTTATTGCACTTGTTTATTATATACGCAAGTTATTCGGAAAGACCAGGTCTATCCCATTCTGAATAACTAATTCGATGATAAGTCGAAGATGAAGAAGGTGGTTGAAGATCGGAGGTCTTCACAACGTTTGAACCATTACTGGTGATCTTGATTGGGCTGTACACCCAAGAGGAGGGAAATAGTTGGTAATCGTCCAGACGTATTTGGAGATCAATGGATATGCGAGGTATAAGGTGCCTCCGGTTTCGTTTATACCCAGAACGGAATTGTAAATGGATTGTGTGTCTGACATTGGATTTTATTCTGTGCTAATCGATTTCTATTAAATATATATCTGTTTGGCGGTAGAGAATTTATTCTCTTGCTTTACGCTCTTCTCTGAGATGTACGAGCTCAGAGGTTATATATCGATAGATATCAGTCGCATGGCATGAATTGCCTGTGTGGCATGCTGAGATGTAGTGATCAAGGCTTTTGTTGAGAAGCAGAGTCTTGTGGTTGATGATCAAAGAATGGCTTTAATACAGCGTAGCTTTGTGTATTGCGTTAATTCGCGAGCCTCACACCTCGGTATGAGTCAAAAACGGGATAAGAACCGTTGGGAGAACACGGCGTTTCTTTCTAGTTATGGGTGGTGTCAGCGTTTTACTAGCCCTGACATCGTTGATTTTTATACCTTTGTGGATGTTGGAATGCGAGGCGCCTCAGATATATCGGTCTCTTCGGAGCCGATGGATAGGTCCGACAGGACCGGGAAACGTGTGTTCAGGAATAACTAATCCTCAAACGTAAGGGAGGACCGGCCCAGCCAATTCCAAGGGTTCTCTACGGGGAATCATGAGGCATTTGCTAGAGTGTCTCGAAGCTAGTGAGGAACTTGCCCATTGCTTCGACTCATGACGGAAATCCAATTTCCAATATGACATTTCGGTTTTAGTTGTAATCCTATATATGGCGACATAGTGGTATGGGGGTACTTATGCCGTCTATGATTGATACTTATGATTGAAATTGTTTTGACACTATACACTTATAGTAATAATAAAAGATGAAATTTCATGTACCAAGCATTTTTGGCTATTATAAGGTAAAAACTCTATCCTCCGGCTTGCGTTGCATTGTGTGATCGGACCTGAGTCTTATAATAGCTTCATTGTTCTTTATTTTGCATTGCGCTGTTTGTTTTATGCACTGGTATTCTTAGGGGTAAACTCGTTCTGTGTTATATGGCGTGGTCCCTTGATTTACCTAACTTTAAAATCAAATTAATAACTGTTTTAGTTCTCACACCAGTCATATGACTGACCTGGAGTTTATTGTTTTAACCTAAACTCTGGGTGCCCCTATTTTCCACACGGACAGCTAGTAGTTTTGGTTTTGCAAATTTATATTCACAGGATCCTGATTTACAGCTGAAACGATATCCGGAAATCTCTGTATCCATTTATCACCTTCAGTTGCGTATTGTATTATTTTTCCGCTGCTATGTAATGTATTGTAATCTCTGATATTTTTCTGATGTATAATATTTATTCATACTCTGCATATTCTTGTATTCTGATGGAATTGTTGTAATTAATATTGAAATGTTCTTCTGTTTGTGTTCTGTTCGTCTTGTCCTCAGCTCAATCTGTGCTTTCCTTCACGGGGAAGTTCGGGTCGTTTCAGCTGGTATCAGAGCTCTGGTTTACAGAGCTGGAGAATAAGACACATTAGAACCATATGAAAGAATTCATCAGAGATTGGATTAGTAATATCCAATGAGAATGACTCGTTAGAGATAGGATCAGTAATATCCTAAAACGAGTGTGAAGAGTATATTTTTAAAATGAAAACAATTTTTTTTTTAAAATTTAAATCTTATTCAACGTATTTGAATATTTATTTGTATAGAATTTGGACAATCCAATATATAAAGATTTTGCATGTACACCTTGCAAACGTATATTCGAAGTTTTAATATACCGGATAGATATAGAATCACACTCTAGTTGCTCGGAGATGATTTTGATGATGGAGCTCCATCACCAATATTATGTTCGGGTAACGAAAGTGGGATTTCTATATATTTCCATTAGACTGGTGTTAAAACCAAAACTAGACAGGGCTTATTGGTGTGATTTGGCATCAAAAATGTGATTTTTGAATATATATATACATTAAAGATATGTGTTTGAAATGTTAATCAACTAATTAATTGATGGTTGTGCTGTTTGATTATTGGTTTGATATTTTTAACCATTTAGGCCAAATTGAACCAAATATTGAACTATATTGCAAATTGTTGGAAATTGCATGCATATACATGTGTATCCATTGAACAGTCATTTCAAGGAGGCTAGAGCAGAGGAATAAAATTGTTTGCCCGACAAATAGGTACATGTTTATTGTATTTCTTGGGTTTTGGATGATTTTATGAGCCGATTGGCTAGCCACTTGGCTGGTTTTTTTTTCTTTTTGGATTAGAGAGGTCTGTATGGCAATTTCGGGATTTTCCCAGTGCTTCCGTGCATGGGAGGTTATGGCGAAATTTTTCGAAAATTTAGGGTGTCAGCCAAATTTTTGAAAGATTTGAAAAGTTCTTAGAAACTGAAAAGTTGAAGAACTTAAGCCATAATGGAAAGAAAGAAAGTTGACTTGGTTTGTAAAACAACTTTCAGCTCCGTTCCTTTTCGGGGACGAAAAGATTTTAAGTGGGGGAGATTGTAACAACCCAGAAAATCCGAGCCAATTAAAAAATTTTGTTTTGACAATTTTAGTGAATTTTGAATATTTAAAATGAATTATTTTAAATAATAACGACGAGAAATTTATTTTGAATAGAATTAGAGCGTATATATTTATTTGAATCGACGTTAGAATATAAATATTTATTTTTAATTATAAAAGGAATTGAAAATGGCGCGGTAGTTTGAAATTTCGATTTCCAATTTTCAATTTCCAATTTTCAATTTCCAATGAATGTACAGGATTCAAAATAAACCGGATTTTAGCGAAACCAAAAATATTTGAATCTAATTGAAAATATATTTCCAACGAATCTGAAAAATTGAAATTTCATAGCAGGGATAAAAAGTGATGCCCAGATGAAAATTCAGAATAGTCGCTATGGAATTCTGGCCCTTAAAAATGGAAATTTTGCAAACGACCTCCGTTTTCGATGAAACAACTTTTGTTGGATCCGGGGTGTCAAGTTATTTCTAAATTCCAAAATTCGTAATTTTTGAAATCAATATGTGCGTGTGGCGAAGTAAAACGTGTTTTTACAGTTTTAGTCAATTTTGATCGACCAGAAAATGGCCATTTTTCAAACAGTCTCCAAATTTGACGAAATTAGCTTTGTTAGAACCGTATCGTCAATATAAAGCTAGAAAATATTTTTCGAGGATTTTTAGAGTCCGTATGTGGCTCCGGTAAATTGAAATGTGCGTTCAAATTCAATATATAGATTTATATTTTGATTTTGACGAAAACTGATCGAATCGATCGAATCAGCTTACGATACATACCCCATTGTGTTCGAAGTGGGGGTAATTAGCTATGGATGACAGTCGGTGGGTTCAATTTCGAGTTCGAAATAAAAAGTTGCTTTTTGAAAGTTTAAAATAATAAAAAATATATAAATTAAATAAACCCCCCATCCTTCTATCTTCTTAGTCAACCCCTTCCCATTCAAATCAAATAAAATAAAAATAAAGAAAAGGAAGGAGGAGCCGCGCTCCTCCCAGCAGCGTGCCGCTGCGTCCTCCGGCGCGCCGCCGCCAGCGCGAGGGCCCCCCTCCTCAAGGTCGTGAAGGTCCTCCCCTTCCACATCAAATCAAACCGCGAGCCACCCACCCTTAACAGCCGTGTCGCCGCCTTCCCTGGCTCCAAACCCCGTGCGGCGCCGCCTTCCGCCACCCGCACCCCTTCCCGCGCCACCTCAGCCCAACCCCGACTCCGTGGACCCCCCCTCTTCGAAGAACGATGAAATTTAAGGTAATTTATTGATTTAATTTATTAGTTTTTAGTTTATTAAGTGTAGTTAATAATGTAGATTTTAATTTCAGTTTTAATTCAAGAAAGATTAGGTTTTTGGTGTTAGGAAAGGTTTGATTTTTATTAGAAGAAAGAAATGATTTTTGTTAAAGAAAAGATTACATTTTTAACATGAAAAAGATTGAATTTTTCTAAAGAAGAAAATAGATTATTATAGAAAGAAAGAATAGATTTTTAATAGGAGAAAGGTTAGATTTTTAATACGATAAAAATTAGATCTTTGATAAGATAAATATTGAATTTTTATATGAAAGAAAATACGACAAAGATTCGATTTTTATATATAGAAATGCGATATTTTTAAATATAGAAAGTCGATATTTTTATATATAGAAAGGCGGGATTTTTATATATGTTGTAGCAAAATAAAAATTCGATCTTTATATAAGAGGCAGAAATATAAAAATATCATTTTTATATAGGAAGAAGCATTGTAAAAATATATGAAGTAGAAATAAAAATATAATTTTTATTTATTGGAATGAAGCGATAAAAATATGATTTTTATATATGAACAGCGTGAAAAGGGCGCGTTGGAATTTCAAACAAATCCAGACCGTTCAGAAATAGAGAATGGAGTAGTGGAACCCAAAGGTGAGAACTTCTCACTTTTATTTCATTTTCTAGTTAAAATATATACTGGGATGCAAACGGTGCTTAGCAGCACCCGACTCCCATCGTCCACAGACCATGGACGACTTGTTTGTTTGATTGATTGATTGATTGTATTGTGAAAATTGATTGTGTGATGTGAAATGGAATAAAATATTTTATATTTATAAATATTTTATAGTTAAAAATATAATTTTTAACATGTATATGAATAAAATAAATATTTATAAACAAATCGGACGATTTGTTTATATACACACATTTGACTGATATTGATTGGGACGATAAAATTTTACACATTGCCTAACTGCACAAATAAATAATGTGTTTGTTGTTTGGAAACCCCACACGGTATTGGGATGATATTGGACATACACTAATCACAATAATTAGCTGTATGTCAATCGATGGGTTGACAGGCTGTTATAAGCGTTGAATATTTATATTTGATGCTTATGCAGTGTAGAATGCACTTTGGATGATGGTTGACTGTGTGTGATTGTTGTTGTGTACGTGTGTTGCATGAAATCCATATAAATCAAATTATATTGTGATTGACTATGTCAGATTCCAGTTCAGAAAAGAATAAATATTTTAAAATAACAAATATTTTAAAATAACGAATGTTTTAAAGTAATATTCAGTAAAAGATCAAAATTTGATTTTGATGTCCGATTTGGGATGGACACGAATATATTTAAATATATAAAGCCGCGTTGATTAGATTGACGCCATTTTGACGTGAACGATATTTATATCGATTTTATTCATTTTTATAATGAATATCGAAAAGGAATTGATTTCAAAATATAATGTTTTGAAAATATTATCATTTATATATCGATGATATGGAATATTCAATTTTGATTTGAAATTGAATATGAAGTTGAAATCGTTTTGAAAACGAATTTAAAACGATTTATAAATGCGATTTAAAAGGAAATCGACGAAATATATGTAATATATATATATAATGGCCTGAATAGAACGCGCCGCACCGCGGCAGTTCGTGAATTTCGACCATTGACTTCGAACGGACATTATGGAAGATCCGACCGTCGGATTCTCTTAGAACCGGAATCGTTGGGTTCGTATCAAAAAGAGCTTTCTAGCGAATATAAGAAATTAGAAATCTAACGGTTGGATTTGGAATTATGTCCAAATAAAATTTGGAAAAGGTCGTTGTAAGTGCAGTTCGATGGCCATTTATGGAAGTCGACTGTACGGGCCTTGATAAAATTATTAAAAATATCAACAATTAGTGTAAAATCATAATAAATGATTTGGAAAGAATTGGGATGAAAAATCCCGTATTTGAAAAGATAAAAATATATTTTTATCGAAATGAACTAGTTTTGAACTAGAATTATAATTCAATTATTTTTAAAAATAATTAAATTGGATTTGAAATGGTTTTAAAAATAACCAGAATTTCCAATATATGAATTGGAATGGATTTGAATCGAAATTATCATCGGAATATTTCGATATTGGATTTCGTGATTATACAAATATTGTGGAGGAATTTGGAAGATATATATATCGTTATTCCAATACGATATTTGTTGATTTCAGAATTTGATATTGAATATCAGCCGATATATTTTCTATTCAGAGCCTTGTATTTAATATCGAATAGGATTTGGGTTTGTCGTGAATGGTGTCTTCATTAACATTGTTCTTAAACCCAGTTGAGAAAAGATTAAATCTTTTTATTTAGATTTAATGAAGTATTCCAATTAATTAATATATTTAATAGGAATTGAATTAGAATTGATTTTTGGGTTTATCGTGAACGGTGTTTCAAATAACACTTGTTCTTTAACTCGATTATAAATGGAACGTGAATTGGGTTTATTGTGAACTGTGTTTTTAATGACGTTCGTTCTTCAACCCGATTTACAGTGAAATATGATTTGGAATTTATAAATCTTTTTATAAAGATTTAATGGGATTTTCCAAAGTAAAGTTTTCCAGTTTAATATATTGAATTGGAAATGAATGGAATTCAATTTGATAATAATTGAAATAAAATTCTGTGGAGGAAGACTGTTAATACATATGGAATTTAAAAGGCTTTTTCGTTATTCCATTTATATTATAAGTCGGATACGGAAATTGATATCGATTATATATTGATTTGTTTTTCCGTGAAGATTCCATAATTAATGGAATGTGATTTGGGTTTATCGTGAATTGTGTTTTAAATGACATTAGTTCTTTAACCCAGTAGAAGACAGGATTACTTGGCGGTCGTTCTATTTCGAACTATATGGTTGATCTCTGCTTAATATATATTTGTTTTGCGGCAGAGAATTTATTCTCTTGCTTAACGCCCTTCTCTGAGATGTACGAGCTTAGAGGTTATATATCGGCAGAAATCAATAGTATGGTGTAGATTGTCGATGCGACATGTTTGTGTTTCCTAAGTTAAATAATCATTAATATTGAGTTTTGGGAAGATTAAAACTAAGTGGAATATTAGTGAATCTTTAATTAGATTGAAAGGTGGATTGATAATTTAAATTATCAAATATGGAAAATGATCGAGAGTGGAGTATCGCCAGTTTTGCTCCTAGCGATAGTTAAATCTTTAATTTGATTTGATCGGAAAATGGCAATTAAATTTATCGATAACACTGTGGTGTTAGTTATGGGGTAATAACAGTTCTGCTCCATGGGATGAATAGATTGAGATTGGGAAATAAAATAAATAATTACTTCGGTATGGTTCGTTAATCCCGACTAGTTTGGAAAACCGTAATATGGTTTGAAATGATACCCAAAGGAAGATTAAAGAATAATTTTTAAAGAATTTATCTTCGATAAAATAAATGGGAACAAATCCCTAAAGATGTGAATATTTAAATAAAAGAATATTCAGAATTGGAATGAAGCGTATATTGTGTTTTTATTGCACTTGTTTATTATATACGCGAGTTATTCGAAAAGATCGGGTCTATCCCATTCTGAATAACTGATTCGACGATAAGTCGAAGATGAAGAAGGTGGTTGAAGACTGGAGGTATTCACATCGTTTGAACGATTACTGGTGATCTTGATTGGGCTATACACGCAAGAGGAGGGAAATAGTTGGTGATCGTCCAGACGTATTTGGAGATCAATGGATATGCTAGGTATAAGGTGCCTTCGGTTTCGTTCAGACCCAGAACGGACTTGTAAATGGATTGTGTGTCTGACATTGGATTTTATTCTGTGTTGATCGATTTATATTAAATATATATCTGTTTGGCGGCGGAGAATATATTCTCTTGCTTAACGCCCTTCTCTGAGATGTACGAGCTCAGAGGTTATATATCGATAGATATCAGTCGCATGGCATGAATTGCCTGTGTGGCATGCTGAGATGCAGTGATCAAGGCTTTTGTTGAAAGGCAGAGTCTTGTGGTTGCTGATCAAAGCACGACTTTAATACAGCGTAGCTTTGTGTATTGCGTTAATTCGCGAGCCTCACACCTCGGTATGAGTCAAAAACGGGATAAGGACCGCTGGTAGAACACGACGTTTCTTTCTAGTTATGGGTGGTGTCAGCGTTTTACGAGCCCTGACATCGTTGATTTTTATACCTTTGTGGATGTTGGAATGCGAGGCTCCTCGGATATATCGGTCTCTTCGTAGCCGATGCATAGGTCCGATAGGACCGGGAAACGTGTGTTCAGGAATAACTAATCCTCAAACGTAAGGGAGGACCGGCCCAGCTGATTCCAAGGGTTCTCTGCAGGGAATCCTGAGGCATTTGCTAGAGTGTCTCGAAGCCGGTGAGGAGCTTGCCCCTTGCCTCGACTCATGACAGAAATCCAATTTCCAATACGACATTTCAGTTTTAGTTGTAATCCTATATATGGCGATATAGTGGTATGGGGCACTTATGCCGTCTATGATTGATACTAATGATTGAAATTGCTTTGACACTATACACTTATAGTAATAATAAAAGATGAAATATCACGTACCAAGCATTTTTGGCTATTATAAGGTAAAAACTCTATCCTCCAGCTTGCGTTGCATTGTGTGATGAGACCTGAGTCTTATAATAACTTCATTGTTCTTTATTTAGCATTGCGCTATTTGTTTTTTGCACTGGTATTCTTGGGGGTAAACCCGTTCTGTGTTATACGGCGTGGTCCCTTGATTTACCTAACTTTAAAATCAAATTAATAACTGTTTTAGTTCTCACACCAGTCACATGACTGACCTGAAGTTTATTGTTTTAACCTGAACTCTGGGTGCCCCTATTTTCCACACGGGCAGCTAGTAGTTTTGGTTTTGCAGATTTATATTCACAGGATCCTGATTTACAGCTGGAACGATATCCGGAAAGCTCTGTATTCGTATATCACTTTCAGTTGTGTATTATATTATTTTTCCGCTGCTATGTAATGTATTGTAATCTCTGATATTTTTCTGATGTATAATATTTATTCATACTCTGTATATTCTTGTATTCTGATGGAATTGTTGTAATTAACAATGAAATGTTCTTCTGTTTGTGTTCTGGTTCGTCTTGTCCTCAACTCAATCCGTGCTTTCCTTCATGGGGAAGTTCGGGTCGTTTCATTGAAATATTACAGAATTTATTCTTAAGTTAAATTGAGTTTAAGTTCGACACTAATAATGTAAGTCGAGTTTTGAATTTTGGACTTCAGTTTGGATTGTATGTCTGACATTGTGAGTTATGACAAAGCAATTAATCTCTATTAATATATATCTGTTTGGTGGTGGAGAATTTATTCTCTTATCTTAACACCCTTCTCTGAGACGTGCGAGCTTAGAGGTTATATATTGGTAGACATTAGTTATGTGTTATGAATTGGCAATGCGACATGTAGTGTAACAACCCAGAATTTCGACAATAAATAGTTATTTAATTAGAATCTAAAAAATGGGAACTTTTGCAAACGATGGAATTTGACTATGAAACTTTAACCGATGCATCCATCTCGGAATTCTGGTCAACTTTCATGTTTGGAGTTTTGCAAACGGAGTCCGTTTGAAAAAGTTACGGGCAAAATATGAAAAATGGATGGAAATAAATGAACGTAATAATTTCAGAACCAATTTAAAATTTTTATTTTGGTTATTTTAATGAATTTTAAAGATTTAAAATTATTTATTTTAAATAATATCGACTAAAAATTTATTTTAAACGAAGTTAGAACGAATAAATTTATTTTAATTATAAAACCAACGCGAAATGGCGTGGTAGTTTGAAAATTCGATTTCAAATTTCAAATGAATGTACAGAATTCAAAATAAATCGGATTTCAGTAAAACAAGAATCTGTTTAATTAGATCTTTCTAATGAACGTGAAAAATTCAGATTTCATAATGGGAATTAAAAGTTATGTCCAGTTTAAAATTCTGAATAGTCGCTATGGAATATGTATATATTATATTATATAAAGCCCTTAAAAATAGTCAATTTGCAGACGACCTCCATTTTCGATGAAACCACTTTTGTTGGATACGGAATGTCAAATTATTGTTAGACTCCAATTTTCATAATTTTTGGAATTAATATGTGAGCGTGGTGAATTTAAACGTGTTTGGTTAATTTAGTTTGAATTTAATCGACTAGAAAATGGCCGTTTCTAAAACGGTTTCCAAATTCGACGAAATTAGTTTTGTTAGGACCGTGTCATCAAAACATAGCTAGATTTATTTTTCGCGTATTTTTGGAGTCAGTATGTGGGCCCGGTAAATTAAAATGTGTGTTTAAATTCAATATATTAATTCATATTTTAATTTTGATAAAAACTAATCGGAACAGTCGAATTAGGTTACGAAACATATCCCATTGTGTCTGGAATGGGGGGATTTAGCATGGGGCGACATTTGTTGGGTTTGAATAAGAAGTCAACCTTTTGGGAAATTAAAAAAATAATATAATATATATGTAAATTCTCTTTCCCCCTTCTCAAATTAGAATCAAACCAAAATAAAAAAGAAAAAGAAAATGGAGGCGCGATCTCCACCGTCGCCCTCGACGGCCAGCCAATGCCACTCCCAGCGTCGCACCTCAAGTCGCTGGTCTCCCCGTGCTCCCCGCGCCTCCTTCTCCTTCCTCTCCTCCAATCGATCGAGCCCCACAACCCAACTGCCACCCGCAAGCAAGAGCCCCCGCACCCCCCTCTGTGCCGTACGCAACCACCAGCGACGGCCACCAGCGCCAACCACCCCCCCCCCCGGCGCCTCGTGCGCTTCCCTAGGACGACGCCACCTCCCCTCCCATATGGTTCGACCAATGAACCAACCCCACAACCCCCTTTCCAGTTGTTAGACCAAAAAGTGGTTCTAACACCCAAATTGATTAAAAACAAATGAAATGAGATAAAAATGAAAATGAACACACAGGATTTATAGTGGTTCGGCGAAGAAATGCCTACGTCCACTTATCTTTCACTATATTCAATGATTCAGTTGCAAATACAATGTAAGATTCACTTGATTCCACTCACAACTCACTTATATTCACTCAATTGACTAAAACAAATAATGAAAGAGGATTTGGATTCTCCAGGAGTATTGGAGTTCGGACTATGGAGGTGGTTGAATTCTCAAAATGCCCAAAAAAGATCCTTTTCTTTGTCTCCAGACGGGGTATTTATAAGCGTGAATTTGCTCAAAACCCGATTCGGATCGGAGCCACGTGTCGTCCATCCCATTAGCCTCGGGTTCGGATTGATTTCTACGTTGACAACGCATCAGAATAATGGACGTTATGAGCAGGAACTGGTCATAGCCGATCCGGATATCCAGGCGCTTTTGCTGGAGAATGATATGGAAAATGGGCTCGGGTCGGAGACACACATATGAGGGGTTCGGATCGGGATACCCGATCCGACCCGGATTGGCTTGGAAGCAACGCCCTCTCTTCTTTAATCTGCTCCGCTCCGCTCCAACCTATCTCTGTAGCAATTGGGTGGCTTTCCGATCCATCTTGAAGAAGACTGCCCTCCGATCCGAACACGTGCTCTCCGCCTTCAAAAGCAATAGCTCACCGATCCGAACAGGAGATTTTATCCGCTCCGAACCGATACGTTGCTTTGACCCGATCCGAACGATTGCAGCTGTCCGATCTAGGCTGTAGTGTCTTCTCCGATCCGAACCGAAGTCTTCTAATTAAAAATGCTCTTCAATGTCTGATATCTTGACTTTGTGTTGCCTAGTTCACAAAGTAGGCTAACACTTTGCCCCCTCAAAGGATGCTTCTGTTGGAAACGGAGCATGCTTTGATTGCTGCTGCACGACACCTTCATCCTTCCCTTTGAATTCACATGCCAAGCTGTCGTACTGCATCCTGTTCGGTTCGGATTCCGACCCGAACGGATTTCTGGTTCGGGTTCCGACCCGGACGGATCTTCTTTTTCCTATACTCTGCAATGGATTAGTGGGCCAAGCTGCGTCATTGGGCTTTTCGAGCCGGTCCGATCGGGAATACGAATAGTCAACTTGTTTTTTTTTTATATAAATTTACTTCACTTTTCTTCTTTTCTTTCATTCACTATTCTTGTCTAACTGAACCGATTCCACATCGAAACCCTAGTCTTTCCAAGAAATTTCAAAATTCTCGCTTCAATCTTTGAACCAAATACATAGGTAGTCTTGTAATTTTGAATCTCGTTGCCATAATTGTTTTTAATTTATGTTCACAGCTAAGTTGGACGATTCTAACAAGGTAATTGACTAATTCCATCGCCACGACTTCCTTCATCCTCCACCTTCGTCGTTGATGGCATCGACGCCATTTCGAGGCGTTGGTGGAGGGTGTTGAGATTCGTTGTTAAATAGTTGAGTGCTTAAGCACT
The DNA here is from genome assembly GCA_030737875.1 of Allium sativum. Lineage (NCBI taxonomy): Eukaryota > Viridiplantae > Streptophyta > Magnoliopsida > Asparagales > Amaryllidaceae > Allium > Allium sativum. The sequence continues at coordinate 770,768,983 of CM060926.1, forward strand.
TGATTTTAATTAAGGCTTGGGATATCGAGTTGGGTTCGCTACTTAAGAGAAGGAAGAGGAAGGAAATTGAAGGAGATCGGTTCGGGTGGGGGAACAGTAGGAGAAAAAGGGAAAGAGAGAATTTTACAGAACCGGACCGGGTCGAAGCAATAAGGCAAAGAAATGGGACTTAACTTGTTTGACCGGGTCGGGTCGGAGCTATGAATAAAATGGAGGTCAAGACTTATGCGCTCGGATCGGACCGGGTTGTGGAACAAAAGAGAGAATAGGGGCCTGGTTATCCAGGTTAATCCGACCCGCTCCGAGAATCAATCCCCGAACCGATCCGGATATATCTTTCTGAGTGTGAGCCTTTGCTTTAAGCTGACATGTGACCTTGCCTACCCGATCTGAACCTGATGCATACATCCGAACCGAAAACTACTCAATCCAAAACACAAACTTTCGTTCAACTATTTAAAAGATATTACTTCCAACTTCATGAACAGTTAGGATAGTGCCTTGCAGACATAAATGAACATTAAGAACTACTCTGACTATCACTTTCTCTTCAAAGTTTCGTCTTACATTGTTGCACTTTTACTTTGCATTTCTCACATTCGCTGCACGCATTTTAGTTTACACACATACACAGGGGGGTACGGGCTAATTTACTCTAATCCGTGCTATTGCTTCTTCAATAGTTCTATGACAATGAGACCCAGATGCTCTTCCAGACTAGCTGAGAGGAAAGAAGCCCCAGAAACCTCTAACAAAATCACTCTTGAGGATATATCTTCTCCTTCGGATCCAGAATGGGACAGCGAGGGTCCAGACTACGGGGTTGGAAGTCGAGAAAGCAACGAGGTGTCTTCAGAGAATGAAGTTTCTCTAGGCTTCGAGGAGGAAGGAGGGATTGGTGACGATCGAGCCCCTGACGAATTTGAATCGGCCATTATATTGGAATCACCTCCAGACTCCGTTGAATCAACAATCGACAACGATCGACTTATCCGAATTTGCTTAAAGTACGGGATAATGAAAAGGGACACTCTAGTGCCTTCACGCTCTGACCGTCCCCACAACCCTCCAGAAGGATATATGGCGGTCACTCGATTGATGTGCATGGTCGGCGCCATTCCTCCATTCTCTCCCTTCATCGTTGACTTTTTAAGACAAATGCGGATTGCCCCCATGCAGTTGCATCCCAATTCATATGCCTATTTGCACACCTTGTACATAGCATATCGTGAAATCTTAGGCATAGAACTCACGTTCGATGACGTTCACTTCTTCTATAATTTCAAGCATCGGACTCGAGAGACTCCATCTTTCTGCTACTTTGAGTCAGTTCCAAAAAGGAAGATAATTTCTGCACCATTCAGCAGTAAAGCTGGAGATTCCAGACTAGAATGGTTCTACGTGAAGCGACAGCCTGGATGCGCCAGGAGGTGGACAAAATCAAGTAAAGCACTGATTTTCTAAATCCGGGCTCTATACACTTGAATCATCACCTTGACTTGTTTTCCTTTTTGTTTGCAGTCGACAATCCCAAACAGATATCAGATCAGGTGTTCTTTGACCGGATGCACCGACTTCTTAATGGCGATCAGAAATTCTTGACTATCGACGAAGCCCTTAAAGACGAATACCTTCACTTTCATGGGCTGTTATCCGTTTTTCGTAGCATTGGTCATGGGACGGTTCCATACGCATACATTCCTCCAGTGGAGGTAGTCCCAGAGACAGGAGAAGGCTCAGGAGTTCCTACAACGCCTCTTCAAACTTCACCTTCTCCATCTTCTACACAAGATGACGAATTGGCTAATCTGGCCGAAAAGCATCGTGAAGGATATATTGCCCCCGAGGAGACTACTTCTCCGAAAAAGTCAAAATCCACCCAAGAGTCGCCACTTCATGCTTCCGAGGGGGATGTCCCTAGTACTGATGAGCAAATATTTCAGGGTTTGGGGGATCTCCCCTTACCTGAGACTATATACACTTCAGAGGATTTCAGGAAGGATCCTTTAGTCTTCACCTCTTCTGAAGAGACCACTCCCGCTAAGGCCAAAGAGCCTGCCCGCACTAGTCTAGCTTCAGACTCGGGTTGGTTGGGGGGAAACACACCACTTAGGATACACTCTATATAACGACATTAGCATTCATTGCACCTCTTTCCTTGTGAATCCATTAATTCTAAATTTCGTTTGTTTTATCGTGCAGGTACGATGTCTCGATTTTACTACGATATAAGAAAGCTTCGTCGCAGCATGTCCAATCCTCCTCAGGATGTCGAGTATGATCGTCGTGATGATCGCGGCAGGGATGAGAGAAGGCCTTGCGATCCCTATCATTCTCGACCCTCACGTTCTCGCTCACCAGTTCGGCCGGAACAAGAGAAATACAAGGGTTATCAAAGCCGTAGGGAAGAGGACAGACCACCATCTAAAGACTCCACTTCTTCCCATGAAAAGCGCAGTAGAGAGAGAAGTCCTCCGAAAGAAACCGGGTCCCGTAGTAAGCACAAGGTTCCTGCTACTAAACGACCTAGGACAAACAAAGAATCTACCGAATCCTCCACACACAGGGACACCGAATTGACAATCCCCGCTCCTCCTCCATTAGATGCGGAAACTGCAGTAAAGCGGGCATATTTGAAGGAACAATTTCCCAAACACTACTTCGAGGCTTTGACTTTTTTACCTGCCCTTGAACCTATTTCGTCTAAATGGGCAGATGAGGCCAAAGCAAAGATAGATGCGGTGGAAAAACAGTATACTGAGATGTTCAAATATTCACGCAATCTTTCTAGAATCATCCGCACTCTAATCACAAATACTGATTCAATGCAAAAGATCGCGAAGGAGGATGCTAAGGCCTTAAAAGCTCTAGGAAAAGATTTGGAAGACACTCAAGCTCAGCTAGCTGTCGCTCAAAGGGATGCTTCTAACTTCAAACAACAATTCGAGGACATGAAAAAGCGTTATCATGACTTGCTTGAATCTCACACTCAGGAGCGCTCTGAATTAAAAAAGCAAGCTGACGAGGCCAAGTCAGAAGCTGCTAAGACACGCCTTGCTTATGCTGAGCTCGAACGGAAAAACGCCGAGTTAGCAAAGAGGAGCGCTGAACTAGAAAAGAAGAACACTGACTTGGCTTCAAAGCTGTTGGAGGCAGAGAACAGAGCTGCCCTGGCTGAGGGCAATGTGGAGTGTGCCATCAAATCTGCGGAGGAATCCCGCAAGCAATTATCAGAGGCGGAGGCTGATATTCAGGGCTTCGGCGAACTAATGATTGAATTCTTCGCACACATTATTCGTCGCCGAAACATTTCTTGGATCGAGGACTTTCCATCCACTCTAGTTCAAGTATGGAATCAGATCGTCGAGTGGGAAAAAGAGGAACTTAAGGTCGATTCCCTCGATGAAGATAAACTAATGGAGAAATACTCGAGGGATGATGAACCTGAGCGCCTAGCTGAAGGGCGCCGCCTCATTGCTGAGGCCATGGAAGAAGAGAGACGGAAGTCTAAACAAAAAACTGTTCTCGAAGCTGGTTCCTCTTCTTCTGCCCCTGCAACTTCTGAAGTAGAGGGGTATGATCCTGAAAATCCGGGAATTCCCCGAACAACCCTGCTATCCCCTATTCCTGAAACAACACCAGAGGTAGTAGCCACCCCCGCAGAAAAGTCTTCGGAAGGTATCCCTACCTTTTCTCCTCAATTTGCCAAGGCTATTTCTACCTTTCGCCACGTGATTGAACAATCAATGAAAGACCCATTGTTTTCGCCTGAGTTGATAACTGTTGCTTCTCATTCTGTAGGTGTTGAATCATCCGTAAAGACAGATGTGACTCAGGGAGCCACCGCTGGGACAAAGCCCGCAGATAAGGCCAAAAAAGGGGAAGACAAGGCTGCTTCTATAGACTTGGGAGAAGGAAGTGAGCCAACTAAGGTCGCCACTCCCCATGATGAAGAAATGATAGCAGCTTTAAGGGATGATGGCGGTGACGGGGGACAGGAAGAGGAACCAGAAGTTGCAATAATCGGGGAGTCAAAAAGTGCTGATGACGTTACCTTGGCTGCAATGAAGGCTGATCAAGACAAGCGCTTGCAATTAAAGGCCGAAGAACTAGACCCTGAGGCCCTCAAGCCCCTCGCAGTTGTGGACGCGGGATCAAGGTTAGTTGTTAAGCTCTCAACTAGGTCTATTACAGAGGAACTCGCTAAAAAATCTTCTCTTGATTCCAGCGCCCCGCCTTCCGGGAAGAAGTCTACTGGCTCCAGCACCACATCCTCAGGAAAAAAGAAGTCAAAGCGAATCTTGACGGAGGCTGAGAAAGAAGCAAAGGACGCGGAGAAAGCCGCCAAGAAATCCAAGGCTCATTCAAAATCTAAATAGTGGATTGCCTTGTATCGCTTTAGCATTTAGTGAACCAATAATTGCTGCTACAAGAGTGGCTCCTGCACTTTCTTTTTTTAGCTATTTTCCTGTACAAATTCATTCATTTGTAAATAAAAATAACTCATTTTTTGCAATGTTTGTTTGTTAGTAGTTCTGCACTTATGTAAAAATGCATGTCTATAGTTATGAAACGAAGTTGTGGAGGGGGGAAATATGCGTATACATACGTGTCCCCAGTCAATTCCCACAAATTATTTAATGCTTAATCAAGCAATCTGAATGCTCCCGATTTTCTGACGGGATAGCACTTCCTGTGTCGTCAGTACCTGTCGTTTTTTCTGGCATTTCTTTTATACTCTCTCTCTTTCTCTTGAGAGTTAGAGTTCGAGCTCAGTCATCTATTTATTCCCCGGTCTTTCAACGGGGAAAGATTTCTTTCTCAGCGCTCAGTCGGAGACGCCTTTATACTCTCTTTCTCTCTGGAAAGTTAGAGTTAGGAGGAGAATTTCTTTTTCAGCGCTCAGTCGGAGACGCTTTTATACTCTCTCTCTCTCTCTCTCTGGAGAGTTAGAGTTAGGGGGAGAATTTCTTTTTCAGCGCTCAGTCGGAGACGCTTTTATACTCTCTCTCTCTCTCTGGAAAGTTAGAGTTAAGAATGTCGTTTTCTCATTCTTTTATGTCTTATCGCACAAATAGTCGTTGTGCTTCTTTTTATGTCTAAACTGTTTTCAACCTTTTTAGGCTCTGAGTCATCCTGTATTTTGTAATCACAACAGAATAACTGATGAATGTAAATGCATAAAAGTAAATAACACACAATATTTTTATAGTGGTTCGGCTAAGTCGTAGCCTACATCCACTTTATAGTTCTTCATTCATATCGTCAGATTTTCCCAAGGCAAGTCGTGCCTTATTACAAAGTTCATAAGAAAAATAACACAAAGTACAGCATTTCTAATTCAAATATGGCATTAAGTGTTGGGCATTCCATGCTCTGGGGACTTCTTCGCCATCTACGGTCGTTAACTTGAAGGTTCCTTTTTCAAGTTTCCGTTGGATGACAAAGGGTCCTTCCCATTTTGGACCGAGGTGAGGAAGGGACGGAAAGACTCTCTTTAGCACCAAATCTCCTGGTTCAAAAGTCCTGAGGCGAACTTTTTTGTCGTAATAGCGTGCCATCTGACGTCGATGTCTTGCCGCACGCAAATCTGCTTCGTCCCTTTTTTCTTCGACTTCATCAAGAGACTCAAGTAAAAGTGCCCGATTTGTCATCGGGTCATAATATGTCACCCTGTGGGAAGGAACTTCTAGTTCAACTGGAATTACAGCTTCTGAGCCAAAGGAGAGAGAAAAAGGGGTATGACCGGTTGCCGTTTTAAATGTTGTTCGATATGCCCACAAAGCTAGGGGAAATTCATCAACCCACTTTGCCTTTGCACGCTCTAATCGTTTCTTGAGGATGGATTTTATTACTTTGTTTATTGCCTCTACTTGCCCATTCGATTGCGGATAGGCAACTGCAGTATATCGTTTGTCTATCTTATACTTCTGGCAGAAATTTCTGAATTCAGTACTATCAAATTGGGTTCCGTTGTCAGTTATAATCGTCCTTGGGATCCCGAACCGGCATATAATATTTTTGACCACAAAACTTATCACCTTTCTGGCCGTGATCTTGGTCAAGGGCTCAGCTTCCACCCACTTTGTAAAATAGTCCACGGCCACTATTGCATATTTAGCTCCTCCTTTAGCAATTGGTAGAACTCCAATGATATCAATTCCCCACGTGGCAAATGGCCAAGGACTCACCATTGATTTAAGTTGGGTCGACGGTGCCCTGGGGATTTTGGCGAATCTCTGGCACTTATCGCAGCGTCGTGAATAATCAGCTGCATCTTTATTGATCGTAGGCCAGAAGTATCCGTACCGCAATATCTTCTTTGCTAAAGTTTGACCTCCTGTATGATCTCCACACTCACCTTCGTGTACTTCTCTTAGTACACGCTTGATGTCGTCGTGTGCTATACATCGTAACAGGGGCATAGAAAATCCTTGCCTATAAAGAGTATCATCTTGTATCACATATCTGGTAGCTTTGCGAACTACAGCTCTTTTCTCACTCTTCTTTGATGGGAGTGTCCCATCCTTAAGGAAATTCTTAATTGGAGTCATCCACGACTCCTTCTCTGGTTCCGCTTCAAAAGCGAATTCAATTTCCATTGACTCAAAGCTTGGCGATTCCAACGTTTCAATTGGAATTATTTCAGTCTCTTCTGGATTTTCAGAACTAGCCAGCTTTGCCAGCCTATCCGCTTTCTGGTTTTCAACTCTGGGAATATGTGTTATGTTGTACCGCTCTAAGCTATTCAATAGCTCTCTCACTTTCTTGAGGTAGGCGATAAGTCGAGGTCCTCGAGCCACAAATTCCCCTCGCACTTGGCAAACAACAATTTTAGAGTCACAGAATATGTCTAACATTTTTACTCCGAGGTCTTTAGCAAGCTTCAGCCCGGCAATCAGGGCTTCATATTCAGAGTCATTGTTAGTCGCCGAAAATTCTAATCGCAGGGCGTAATATAACGACCGTCCTTCGGGAGTGACTAAGACGATTCCAGCTCCGGACCTTCGGTCGTTCTTGGCTCCATCTGTATATAGTTTCCACGGATCTATCTTTAATTCATCCTCGGACTTAACCACTCTGTCATCGATTACTTCCTCCTCTGGAATGGTGAACTCCGCAATAAAGTCTACTAGAGCTTGCCCCCTGATTGACTTTCGTGGTTGAAAATTCAAATCAAACTGACTTAGTTCTATGTTCCATTTGATCAACCTTCCCGATGCTTCGGGTCTCTGCAACACCTTCCTTAAGGGCTGGTCGGTGTATACGGTTATTGGATGAGCTTGGAAATAGTGACGAAGTTTTCGGGATGCGATCAGGAGGCTGTAAGCGAGCTTCTCAATTTTTGGGTAGTTGCGCTCTGCCGCCGCTAATTTCTTGCTTACATAATACACTGGCCTTTGTACTTTGTCTTCTTCTCGAACAAGGGCTGTGCTGACGGCGTGAGCCGAGACTGCCAAGTAAACAAACAATTCTTCGTGATCTACGGGCTTTGATAAAATCGGCGGTTTCTCTAGCAGTTCCAATAAATTTCGAAAGGCCTCAACACAGTCCGGAGTCCACTCGAAGTTCTTCTTTCCTCTTTTAATCAAGTCAAAAAACGGAACGCATTTGTCTGTGGCTTTGGAGATGAATCTACTCAATGCCGCTACTTTCCCTGCAAGACTTTGGACGTCTTTGATTCTCCTCGGCTCTTCGATGTTTCTAATCGCTGCTATCTGGCTAGGGTTGATTTCAATTCCTCGGGAGCTTACAATGAAGCCAAGGAACTTTCCCGATGCCACTCCAAATGAGCATTTCAGAGGATTCTATTTCATCCGATACTTTCGCAGAATACCAAACATTTCCGCCAAGTCTTGCATATGGTTGGAGGACTATTTTGATTTGACAAGCATATCATCCACATAAACTTCCATAGTTTTTCCTATTTGATTATAAAACATTCTGTTCACCAAGCGCTGATAAGTAGCTCCAGCGTTTTTCAATCCGAATGGCATTACAACATAACAATATAATCCCAAATTCGTAATGAAGCTCGTATGTTCTTGGTCTGGTACGTGCATAGGAATTTGGTTGAATCCAGAATATGCGTCCATGAAAGAGAGAAG